>ONZH01029242.1:0-593040 GCA_900303285.1 Rhinella marina | reverse complement strand
ATGCCTTAATGCTAGTGCGAACCCACCCTAACTTAGGCGGGTCACTACGCCTACAACTGATGACTAGCTGAACAAGCATTTCCTAGGGACTAGGAAGCAGAGCCAATGAGGGCTGTGGTATTGTGGAAGATCATGTGGGTATGATTTATTGTTTGCTTGCATGAACAAAAAGGATAGATCAGGACAAAGGATAAACCATAAAAATGTATTTATCTGATTACCTATAAATTGGAATTAATTCATTTCTTTCAAATGCAATTTATTATATACAAGTAAATATAGGAATATGAGTTTTTTTATTTAACTTCTATTGGTATAATATACTTGTCAGCTATGTAAATAGATGATATTATAAGCATATACAGAAGATATGATTTTATGTACAAGTGATGCAATGTAAACCAGTATAAAAACGGTCTAAAACAAAATCTTTGTGGTCTATAGCAACCAATCACAGACAGCCAATAACAAATAAATCATAAATGTGCCCTATTACATATATATGTTTATATAAAACAAGTGTCCATGATTTGAGGGCTATGAAATACAATGGAGGGAATTTATCACGTCCTGCACTCCAGAATTCTGGCTTTACAAAGCCTCAAAGTAGGAACTTGGGTAAAATTTTTACATTTTTACACCACTCACAGTTTTGGAAAGTGGAAGTAGTTAGCTATATTAATTATTTTCACTCCGGAGTTATCAACTGTGACTTTTTAAAAGGTCACAAAAATATGTTGAATCGTATTCCAGACAGAAGTTTTAAACTTAAATATGCACCAAATTTATCAACCTATTTACAACATTTGATAAATTTGGCCCAAATTACGGCGAAACAGATGCAAAAGTTTCCCTCATGACCAATTCTCTCCTCCCCTCCACCTATTTTGCTCCAGACAAAATACTGTCTGAAATTCATTTTATTAATTCATTTACAAAGGCTTTATGTCATGGTTTTGCTGGTGTAAATTTCAGATTTCTTATTCTTGTTGCCTTTTTACTGTGAAACGCCAGTCTTTAGTAAATGATCCCCATTGTGTTCTTAATCATAATTTTCTTGGTATAATGTTCTATATTATCTACAGTTGACTGGGATGCCAAAGGGGGCAATATTTACCACCAATTATGCAAAACATTTTGGGAGCTTCAATATATTTTGTACAGTAAAAGTAGAGTCAAGTATTTTATTGGCTGGAAAAAGTATATAGAGAAATGAGTGTTAATTTGGCAGGAAAAAAGCATACAGAATGTTCTTTTCCATTCTTACTAATGCATGAATAATATAGATTTTACTGTTCACTCCAGTAACGTATTAACCTTTTTCTGTTGATATATAGAGTTCATATGTAAAATTTTTGTGTCATGCCACTTAATTGAAATTTATTATGTTGCAGTTATGTATGGTAACCCATGGTTTAGATGTGGTCTAGAACAGGGCTGGCCAACCTGAGGCTCTCCAGCTGTTGTAAAACTACAACTCCCACCATGCCCTGCTGTAGGATGATAGCTGTAGGCAGACTGGGCATGCTGGGAGTTGTAGTTTTGCAACAGCTGGAGAGCCGCATGTTGGCCAGCCCTGGTCTAGAGGGTAAAAATGCAATTATTCACCAAATTGTCCTCCTTTGGAATAAAATATGCTCTAGGATGCTAAATCCTAATAATTTAAATGAAAATTGCTTAAACAAATTGAGTACATGGCGTCGACCTAATTTATTGACTTTTAGATACTTTTCATGACTATCACAGCACTTTTGAAAAGTGTTTTGATATTGGAGAATCGCTAAGATGAGCTATACAAATCACTACATTTATTAACACATGGTGCTGTTTTTGGAGCAAAATATTGTTTTATACTTACACCAGGCATGAGGTGGCATGAGACAGAAGTTTCTCACATACCTGGTGAAATGCACAAAACTTACTATTTTATGTGGACAATTTGGAAATTTGGCAAAATTTGCAATATTTTCACCAATTATGCAACTAGACTCTAATTCATGCAACCTACAAAGATATTAATAAATCTCTACCATTTTATACCAACTTGACCAATTCTGTCACTGCAAAAATTGACCAATTTGCCAAAGATAACATATAGCCAGCTCAATTATCGTAATAACCGCTATCATTATTACTGATACATAGTATCACCTGTCTTTCTTGAAGGGGTAATGCTAAGATAGAGGATAAGCATCTGATCTGTGAGGATATGATTGCTGGGGCCCACTCCCTTCATGAAAATACTTTTTCATGAAACTATATATAGCAAGTTTGATGTTTCTAATATTGTATTCAGTGTCTAGGGTTACAACGTTCAGCTTTCTTGTCGAGCATGCTCAGTTCCAGCACTAGGATTAATAGGAAGCTGTAACTGGAAAGTAATGTGAGAGGCTCAGCCAAGGAAATACGGGATGAGAAGAAAATCCTGAAGTAGATATTAGCACTACCAGACAGGACCAGAAATCTGCTGCCCACATGGGATGTGGCTGGAGTTACACCCTTTTAATGCATTGAGGAGGGGCGCATAAGGAGCAACAGTTGGACAACAAAATTTAATTATACACCACTCACAAAAAGTTAGGGATATTTGGCTTGTCGGTAAAGTTTGAGGATGAACCTAAAATGCACTCTAACCTTTACAGGTGAACTTAATGCAACATTTTCTAAACTTTTGAATGTACATGTCCAACTGTTCAATGTTTCAGTACTTTTTGCATAACTTGCTGTTCTCTAACACAGGGCTTAATGACACAATTCACAACAGGTGTTTGATCCATAAATCGCCAAATAAATTTCCTGTTTCAATTAATATTTGGAATATTTGTATTTAAACAGTCCTCCTCACCAGGCTGTTCACATTTTGACATCGTGAGACCAAGAAGACACCTAACAATTGAACAATAGTACCTGGATAAGAGACCAGTGGTCCTCAGTGCTGTTCACTGATGAAAGTCGATTCACGTTGAGCAGAAATTATGGCTGCCAACAATGTTGGAGACATCAAGGAGAGCACTATGCATCAGCCACTGTTGTCACCAGACGAGCCTTTGGTAGTGGTGGTGTTATAATATGGGCAGGTGTGTCTAGTCAGTACAAAACTGTCCTACACTTTGTGAATGGTACAGTGACAAGCCCATACTACTTGAATAACATCATTAATCCAGTCACTTTGCCTCTGCATGAACAACACAGGGCTAATTTCATCTTCATGGACGACAATGCACCAGCTCATTGAGGTCGCATCATTAAGGGAATGGCTGCAGGAGACTGGGGTACCTCAAATCGAGTGGCCTGCACTTTCTCCAGACCTTAGTCCCATTGAAAACCTATGGGATCAGCTGAGTCGCTGTGTAGAGGCTTGTAACTCTGTACCCCAGAACCTCAATGACCTGAGGGCAGTTGTTCAAGAAGAGTGGGATGCCATGCCTCAGCAGACAACAAGTCGACAATAAGTCGACAGCAGGAGATGTCGTTGTCAAGCTGTAATTGATGCTCAAGGCCACATGACAAGTTATTGAGGCACTTTTTTGTGGGGGTATACCTTTTGTTTCAATAAATTGTTTGAGATGAGGAAATCACCATTGCTGCTTCTACTTAAATGCCTTATTTTCATGATATAATATCACCTAAGCGTGAACTTTTTACGTTTTCCATAAATTTCACCCAACTAGCCCTAACTTTTTATGAGTAGTGTAAATGTTTAGAATGTAGCCTTAGTGTTGCTGCTGCTCTGTGTATAATGACCCTACAGCCTTCTTTGAAGTTTCTTGTCCATATGGTGAAACACCCCTTTAATAGGGACACTCAGGAAGTATTATGTTTTAAAGGACACTCAGGGGGTATTGTTACATTTTCGAGGCAATCATGAGGCATTATTACCTGAAAATTCACATAGAAGGGAGCACTATTATTATCTAGGGCAAAAAGAGGCATTATTAGTACAGGGGACATTCATTATTACCTTCTAGAGGGAACAAATAGGTTATTATTGCTGTCCAGAGGGTACCTACAGACAACAATACTACATTCAGAGCACAACGACAGGCATTATTACTGTGTGAGAGCACAAAGGCGTCACTAATACTGTGCAGATACTGATAAGATTGCTATTACAATTTGGTTATAAAAGTTAGCACAATGACTGCTTGGGCACAAAAGATGGCACTTGTATTGTATGTTGCACTATAGCAATATGGGGCATTACTTCAGTGTCTGGCACTATTATGTTTGGAGGCACTATGCATTAGCCACTATTATTTTAAGACATGCTGTCTATGTGCCACTATATTTAGGGTGTTAATTGTAGTCATGACAAAATTATTTCTGAAATACAGTTTTTGGGGATACTGTGACACACAGCAGGTACAGTAAAAGGGGCACGTGGGGCAGTAACAAGGCACATAATTGGTGGTATCAGCAGGATGGGGAGTTTGTATAGAATTTGGAAAGATAGGGTAGGAGTGAGGGGGAGGAGCCAAAGATGTCTTTGTTGCAAACCTCATCACACCTGGAAGAAGTTGTCATGGTCCACAGGGCTGATGGAAAAGATGAGAAAAGTGAACAGCTCCAATTGGAGAACACATGCGTCAACTGTAATTCACTGGATTTTACTGCATTGTTATCACTTATACATGCATCATCTTTCCCCCATGTTGCTCAACCCCCCCAACAGACCTATCTATAACAATCAATGGCTGCACACTCTCCCAGGTCAACCATGTCCATTGCCTTGGAGTAACCTTGGATTCTTCCATGTCCTTCAAACCGCACATCCAAGCCCTTTACACCACCTGTCACCTCCAACTCAAAAATATCTCCCGTATCCACGCATTCCTCAACCAGGAGTCGGCAAAAATGCTAATACATGCCCTCATCATCTCCCGCCTAGACTACTGTAACATCCTTCTCTGTGGCCTTCCATCTAACACTCTCGCACCCCTCCAATTTATCCTCAACTCTAATGCCCGACTAATCCACATCTCACCCCATTACTCCTCTGCCTCTCCCTTCTGCCAATCTCTTAACTGGCTCCCCATCATGGCCCAACGAACTCAGTTTAAAATACTAACAACTAGATACAAGGCCGTCCACAACTTGTCCCCTCTTTACATCTCTGAGCTACTTTTCCGATACCTACCTCATAGATTGTAAGCCCTCGCGGGCAGGGCCCTCTCTCCTTCTGTACCAGTTTGGAATGAATGGCACGATAATAAAAAATAATATTAATAATGCAGAGTGCCTGTGTATACTGAAAAATAGTCAACGTATGGTGGTGATTTTGGTCTTTGTAGAGTGTTTTTATTCAGTGACAGTATGATAATTCAGTTATTATTTAGTGGTAATGGTAATGGAAACTGTATTATCAATCTGTACAAGTGTATCTTGACCACCAGTCGGACATTAATTAATTCCTAGCCGCAATTTTTCTGTTTAGCATGTGAATCTATTCTAGGTACTGTAAGCTGCATGCGGTTATTCTATGTATTGACTAGCTGAATGTATGCATGCTCAGTGATCAGTGATTACATACTGCATTTGCAATAACTCACAACTGAGACACGACGGTTGTAAAACCCTTTATTCGGAGACCAAAGTGAGCAGAGACTGAACCATACAAGGGTCTTGGAACAACATAGTGCAGTTCAATAACCCCACAGCAAGTGTCACAACCTACGGAATAATGGTCATGAGATACCATGCTCTTCATTTCCCTGAATATAGCACCAATACGAAGAAAATTGTTTAACCCTTCACTTTCAGAGTGATTGTCTCAAACCCAGGTTTCATTAAAGATTGCGCTGAGAATAAATGGGTTTCTGTAATTCTCTGTTAGGTAGAGGATAAGACATCATGGTCCCCGTGACACTTGTTTTGCTCTGCTTGTGTTTTGCAAAAGTAAAATGAAGGAAACATTAAAACAATATTTGGGTTTATTGGAGCAAAATTAAACCCACATTTTCACTATTTTCTTTAATGTCAATCTGATATTTTCATATATCTTATATAAGTTTCTTCCAGCCCACAGATACCATTGTGATTAGTGCAGGGGCGTAACTATAGGGGTGCACTATATTCTGTCATGCCAGGGCCCTGGTGCCTGTAGGACACAATGGCGCCTCTGCCACTTAAGGCAATATCTGTTCTATAAATGGGACATAATGGTTGGGAGGGTGGCATTACAGATTTCTCTTTGGGGCCAGAAGTGTTAAGTTATGCCGATTAATTTTTTTTTAGTAATGGCAGAATTTTTTAAAAGACCGCCATAACATTAGGAAGAAAATGACATTTCAGAGAGTTTCGGGGATTTTAGGGATGTACCACATAAAATTAAACCAACACATGACATAATCTTCTTTGGTATTATACCAAATTTAGACAATAAAAAGCTATATTTTTGTTCTGTGTTTGATTGTTATTCTTTGTATTATGTTTAAATGTCAAATAAATTGCTTCCACTTCCACAAACTTGTATCAAATGTTATTATTGCTGAGCATCCCTACGGCCTCCCACTACCTTATCTATCAATCTTATCACCTACATGCTCTTTCTTCGTCATTCCATGGTCATCTACACACATAGATGGTCTTAGACTGTACCTAAACTAAATAAAGGGAGACATTTACTAAGACCGGTGATTTAGACGCCGGTCTTAGTTCCTGTCTGCTGCAGCTTGGTACACCTAAGTTATGTAGAGGCCCCTGCCTCTACATAACTTAGGCGCATGACTCTGCGGCCATCCCTTGCTGGTGTAGATTTAAGTAATTTACTATGCCAAAAACAGGCAAGGAAAACGATGAATTAGACGGGCATGCTCACCCAACCTCTTCCTTGCCCCCTTTTCTCGGAACTCAAGAAAAAAGGCATAAGTGGCATACATGGGAGAAAAGTACTTCAGTACTGCTGTGTATGGGCATATGGATTCCCCTGCGGCATCGCTGTACAGGCAGGAGCTCCATAGCACATCTGTGTTCCTGTCTGTACCAGTGATGCTCTCCTAAAGCCTGGCATAGATGTAGTATGACAGGCTTTAGGAGAGCGGGAACAAGCAGAGGAGCAATGTTCTATACTGAGCTCTTGCCCTGTGCTCGCTCGCTCTCCTAGACGCTGCCCATGCAAGGCTCTAGAAGAGCGGAACGAGCAGGCACAGTGCAGGATCTCACAGTGCAGGATCTCAGCACATCACTCTTCATAGAAAAAAAGAAGAAAAAAAGAAGAAAAAAAAAAGCGTTTTAGAAAAATCTTTGTAGGACATATACAGTAGGCTTTCATAAACTTTATAAGTTTAGATACACTTTAAGAATGTAGCATTTAGGATCAGTAGGGATTGACTAGGAATAAGTCACAGTCCCATAGTCAGATTAGCTTACAAAATGGCCATGTGCATAGGCGACAGATACCTTTCTACAGCGTTGCTTCTTTACATTTTGTTTTAAGGCACTCTTTGTGATACAGCATAGTGGTCCTATCTATTTAAAGTAGTATTCAAATTTACAGTGCTTCTGATGTCTTAATTTGCTATACAGCTGATTTAATGGCAATCTATTTTTTTTTTTTGACAAAAAATTCACTAAAATCTATTTGGTAAAATCTATATGGTGATATTTTCATGATTGGCCTCAACATACTGCTTAACTGTGTTTATGGCTTCTATAACATAGCTGCATTTTAACTTTCTTACAATGGCCACGAGCCCCCAAACATCCCTAATTCTACTAAGTCAAACTTGACTTGCCATAGAATCCTACCTATAGTCACCTAAAGTTGTTTAAAACTGCAGGGGGTCCAAATGTTCCGTAATATGAATGCTAAAATGCTGCCATATTATGGTCATGTGAACAATTCAATGTACTGCACACATACCTGTGCAGACATATTGCACACATAACACTTGGGGCACACCTCTCATACCTTTTGAAATATTGGAATGGAAAAGGGTCCAAAATATCATTGATATTTTATTATTCTAACTTGATGGCACCTGAGATTTCTCTGGGGTATCAAAATTCGTGGCTGTTTCATTCCATATCTTTGGTGCAATACGAATCTAAAACATTAAGAGCAATTTGAAAGTGGCACAACTGTGATGATTTACATTTCCGCAAAAAGGTATGAGAGTCTGTGATAGGATTACAATCCAGAATGTAAAGTTGTACCCATTCGTTATTATCTTGGATCACAGCGCATATGGCCGAATGGCAATTCAGGCCTATTGTGTCAGGAAGAGTTGGGCTGTAAATTTACTGGCGTTTCAGAGATACCCTGCGGCTCACGGTCTTGTAGAAGACACCTTTAAGTAGAGAGGAATAATCTGGGATTCTGAACAGGCTTCTTTCACTGAAGGGAGCTCTAGAATCTGCAGGAGCACCAGTTAGCAGAACTCGTAGATTATCCTCATGTGGGCGACTTCCTACTGACAATACTGAGATCTCAATGCCTGCAGCACGAGCATCTTGCACGGCCTTTAGAAGAGTGTCCTCTGCTTGGGTGTTGCCATCTGAGAACAACAGTAGCTTCTTGCTTGATCCAGGTGCTGCATCTTCACGGAAAAGATCTGTCGCCGCACGCAGCGCTGCTCCAACATCTGTGCCACCGTTGATGAACTTCATCTTATCAATTGCATCCACAACCTCTGTGTAGTTGGAAAGGAACTGTACTTCGACCCGTTGTTCATTTTGACCACTGTACTGCACCACCGAAAGACGCACAGAGTCTAATGCTGGACTGTCCGCTTGTAGGAAGCGTTTCGCAAGGCGCCTTACAAAGCCTTTGCTCATCTCAAAGTTTCTGCTTCCAACACTGGTAGAACTATCCACAAGAAGAGTGATGTCTGCAGGAACTTCAAATTTAACTATGAAAACAAAGGAAGAACATTATTTATCAGGACTTGACCATGAGAATAAGGTGGCCAGACAGGCCCATATCAACCTTTCTGAGAGCACGTACTGTATATGCTTTAACCAGGAGAAAAGCAGTCTGTATGAATTGTGAAAAATGATGCACCTTGTATTTTGTAACCCCATGATGAATAATTAAATAATAAAAAAAAATAAGATACTTACTGGCGCAGGTGTAATCTGGGCATTTCTTTTCTGTAAGAGGAGTAAATACAGTTTTAGCACACAGGTTCAAATTCTAAGGGTGGCAACACTGTTTTGGGACTGATTGTCATACTGTACCTTTGCAGATATGAGCAGTAACATTCTGTAGGAAACCATCTTCCAGCAGCTCTGTATAGCTTGTCCTTTGTAAAGATAGCCCCTTTGAATATGTTGTTCCTCCGCAAGCAATATCACCCAGTTGGTCAGGGTTGGGAGGTGATTGGAAGATATCTCCTACTCCCAGAGAAACCACCTGTTGAATAGAGAAGATATGAGCAAGGTACCAAAATACAGCATGGACACTATGGAGAACACAGATGATTTCTTACCGGAGTAACATCACACAGGGTATTGAGTGGCGTTTTGTCTCTCAGGATATCAGAGTGACCATCTGTCAACACAAGGGCCACTCTCTTATCCGATGCAAAACGTTTCAGTAGGTTATCTTTGGTAAAAGCAAGTGCCTCCCCTGTCCATGTGCCTCCTGCTATCCAGCCCAAGTTCTTAATTGCCCTACAAAAAAGAAAATGCACAAATGTTACAAATTTATATATATTTCCTTCAGAGTAAAGGACCCTTGTCCTGATTCTGTAAAAAAGTGAGATTTATTGTAGAGGTGCATAATGTACAGTATCACCATCTACATCTATAGTATGTTGTGTAGCATGTTACGATTAAAGGGGTTGTCCCACAAAAAATATTTTACAGTTTTCAAACCAGCACCTGGATCTAAATACTTTTGTAATTGCATGTAATTAAAAATTCTGTATAGCTACTGAGTTATTCAATAAAGTGTATCTGTATGGTGCCACTTAATTTCTTATTTCTTTGACCTGCTCACTGAGAAGGCCGCACATGCTCCGTTTCATCTTTCAACTGCCTCCTGAGCTGTGATGGGGAGAGCATGGACACACCTCCTGAGCTGCAGCAGAAAAGACACTCCCTTGAGCTGTCAGCTTGATATAAATCTAGCAGAGCAATGAATGTGGAGTTCTCTGGATCCATGTGAGGTACAGGGCTGGTTCTACCGTTGTTAGAAAGGTATTGTCATGGACTATATGATGCCTGATTTTCATTTTTTACATTAATCGTGGAATAACCTCTTTAAAGCAAACCCAGTGCAGACTGCAGACTGCAGGCAGCAAGGTGTTATCCAAGAGTAAGACAAACCTCCCAGAGTAGCTGACTCGTGGAGAATTGATCATGTGACACAAGCGGAGCAGGTCACTGCTGCAGCCCGGGATTGGCTGCAGAGGTCAAGTGTCCAACTGTTGGCGGATGATGTTTTCAGCTCTGCAGGAACCGGTAATGTTAGACACCAAAACCAGTGTCAGGGACCAGGTAAGTATGATCACCTTGGGTCGGCCACTTGGGGAGGTCTGTATTAATCTTGGATAACCCCTATAAATCTAACTCATACTGATGGATAACTGCAGATAATAGTCAAAGATCGTGGTGATAGATTCTTTTTAATTGACAGCCTTCTCTATATGACTGTGCCAACAAAGGTAGCTGTAAATCACTGCATAGGACCACCCACTGGACTCCTAATCCCAAAATGAGCAGGGATTTAAAGGGGTTTTCCAGGATGTTACGTATGATGACCTTCAATATCTGATTAGCGGAAGTCATTGGGAGCAATGCTGCACTAGCCTGTTATGTCTACTATGCAATGGATGGAGCTGTGTAATTTCTGAGCCAGTTTTCGGAGCAAGAGCTACCCCTAAACAATTGATCATTAGGAGTGCTGGATGTCAGACCACTGCCAATCAGATATTGATGGCCTATCCAACATTATAAAACCATTAATAGTAAAATCCTGGAATACCCTTTTAGGCTTTACTGATCTTTTCCAATAAAACTATGTGCTATTGGTTTATTTTATACGTGTTAGTAGTTTCATGGGTTATTTAATATGTGTTAGTAGTTTCATGGGTTCATACTGTCTATATCAGGGATCAGCATCCTTCGGCACTCCAGCTGTTCTGAAACTATAACTCCGAGCATGCAAAAATCTATAAAAGTGAACCGAGCATTCTGGGAGTTGTAGTTTCAGAACACCTGAATTGCCGGAGGTTGCTGATCCCTGGTCTATAGGAACTTTTATGCTGAGTGTCACTCACTCCTTCAGTTGGCCAATGGTGCTGATGTTGGGGTCTCCCATGGCTACCGATTCTTGAGTATTTCCGTGACTGTACTGTACCACTCCAACTCGAGATTCCCCAGTGTTAAACTGTAATTAGAGAATATAGAGACTGTTGACACTGTTAGTCATGGAAAGAGTATACAGTGAATACATTAAACCTACTGGATGACTGTAAATTAGGTAATAGTGGAAATATGGAAAATGTTCTAGCCTAGTATAGTGAGAGCATGGAAACAGTAATCCTGGCCATTACACTGATAAAGTTAATGTGCAAGGATCATAAGCACTTCTCCAAGAAACCAGTCCCCTAACCTTGACGTGTTCATCTCTGCTCAATCGATCGATGACCTTTATGATAAACTCCTTGGCTATCTGGAAATTAGAGCTTCCAATACTCTCAGAACTGTCAACAACGAAGAGGACATCAATGGGACCACAGGTGCATTCTGTAGGAGACATTTGTAGAGAAAGACAGTCAAATTCCATTAGGGAAGGGGCTGTCTTTGAATGAGAAATATGAGCTATCGATTATGTGCAATGGAAATTACAGTAGTATATCTAGCAGGGGCAGACATACAACCTGGTCAGCTGCACAGGGGCCCAGCGTGGGAGGGGGCCCTGCACTCACCTCTCTCTTCCAGCCGACATTGAGCACAGAAGGATCGTTCAGTGCTGGGGGAAAAAGGTCCTGGGCTGTACTGAGGGGAGATGAACTTTTATTACCCCACAGGTCATAAGCAAATAAGGTTCTTGAAGCCAAGGGGGATGCTTCCTTCCCACTCCTTCGCATTTGATTTATGGCCTTTTGGATTCTTTTAGGCACAATTCCATCCTGAGATTTTGTACAATCTCATTTCCGGCTCCTGTGCATTGATCCCCGGTGTAGGGTACTTGCTCCATCGAGTCAATGCGCTGGCACTCCTGATCCTTTGAATGCTGAGGCAGAGTAATGTTCTCTGAAGAGCTTGCCCACGTGAGTCTGCGCCAGTGCATTGACTTGCTGAAGCCAAGTACACTACAGCGGGGATCAATGCACAGGTGCCACAAACTAGATTATACGGCGCATGTGCGAAAGCTCACGATGAAACCGCGCCTGAAAGAATCAAAAAGGCCATCAATCACATGTGAAGCAGTGCGAAGGGGGCACAGTAAGCTTGACTTAAAGTGTGAAAGCCGCTGCCTCCCTTGATTTCAAGAATCTAATTTGCATACGACCTGTGGGGGAATAAAAGGTGTTTTACAGGGATCAATGGGAGGAGCCAGAGCAGGAAGACTGTACAGCCAGCACTGGTGTAGGGAGATGTGAGTTTTTACTAAAGATGCTAAGATGCGCGTAGGTAGCAGAGCTGTATGTAACTGAACTGTATGTGTGTAGCAAAGCTGTATGTGTGTAACTGAACTGTATGTGTGTGGCAGAACTGCATGTGTGTAACTGAACTGTATGTGTGTGGCAGAACTGCATGTGTGTAACTGAACTGTATGTGTGTAGCAGAGCTGCATGTGTGTAACTGAATGGTGCAGATAGCAGAGCTGTATGTATGTATAGTAGAGCTGTGTGTGTAAAGCAAAGCTGTATCTGTGTGTATCAGAGCTTTATATGTGTATAACAGGGCTGTATCTGTGTGTTTTGAGGTTTGATATGGGGGTGTGATCTGAAAGGAAAGGAGATATTGTTTGTATTGTCACACATTATATTTTTGTATTGGTGCACAATATAAGGGGGCATTTTTCTACTAGCATTCATTGTAAGGAGAATTATTACTACTGGTCGACTACAGGGGAACACGATTACTAGTATCAGCACTATGGGGGCATTATTACTTTCGGGCACAACAGGGACATTATTACTATTGGGAGCACTGTTAATACTGAGTGCATTCTCGCAGATAATTATTTCTGTTGGTGGAACTTTGAGGAGCACTATTACTGTGAGGACTACCCTGGCACAGTATCATGTTAGTTCAGTTATTTAGGCGGAGCATTATGGATCATGTCAGAAATACTATTTTCTGGGTACAGTTATTTTTATTTTGCTTTATTTTGCTAGTTTGTTATTGTTATTTTATTTATGTATCATCTTTTTGCTAAACTCTACAGAGACGAGACATGGCTGTAAGTAGTCTTCATGGCAGTTATGTCTGAATGGCGAAGATGAGGAAAGAAAATGACAGAGAAGACATCACTGGATGTAAGAGGTATGTGGCGCTTTATTACCCTGTGTGTTTGTAGTGTTGTATGTAATGGTTTCCAAGTATGTCTTTAATAGTACGGCTAGAGGGAAGGTGTTAGGTTGAGAATTGTGGCAGGGGGGAGGGGGCCTTCATTTCAATTTTTGCCTCTGGCAGCAGAAAGGCTAGGTACACCCCTGCCCCTTGCCACAAAGCACTGAGGGCATGGGGAGGGGGGACAGGACCATTCTTTGCATGGGGCCCTTATATTGTCTGTGTCTGCCCCTGATATCTAGTCACTTAGAAGAACAGATCATGCGAACAAGCAAGAATTTTTGGATGTTAGTATGAGAACTGTATAATGTCCATATTTTGGAATATGAAAACATCAGATATGGTTAATCTTAGAAGAAAAAAAATGAATATGGATATATACTCACAGGCATCAGTGCATACTTACCACAGCAAGCTGAAAAAAAAAGTTAAAAGGCAATTAAAATCAGCTCATCATAAATAACTCCAGCATCAAAGATCCAGATGATAACAAACAGGCCTCCGATCACTTAGACATGAAGTATACACAGCTACATAAAAAGCATGACCCTTTGCACTTTTGAAAGACAGCTCTTACTGAGAACATCCAACATCAAAGGGAACAGACGGACATCTGAGGAACTTTCAAAGAACCCTATACATGTCTTTTTCAACTCAATATGTCCAGTGTAATTTTGATGACTTCTCTATCATCCATGCTTATGGTTTTAGAGGTTAGCAATGTGCTTTGTGGATGTCTCCAGTTAATGATAGGTTGGTTCTTTTATTTGCCATACTGAAAGATTGCCTGCTCAGACTTGAAAGTGATCACTGGCATTAGCAAACATTAACATCTGATAGATAAATTAACCCTATATTATATAAAAATTCTAATTTGTAAAACCAATGGTAACTAAAACATCTGATACATAACTCAACCCCATATCATATGCTATTTTATAACAAAGCTAAGTTCTCATTTGTAGGGCTAAGGTTAATTTGCAAAGCCTATGGTAGCTAAAAAAAACATCTGATCGATAACCCTATATCATATGCTATTTTATTGGGAACCAAAAAGAAGCCATTTTGTATATTTGTTAAGTCTATAGGAGTTTTTGATGCTCAGATATCTTCCATGCTGCAAATTAGGCACACAGGAGTCCTATCCAGAACACTAGAGTACTTACTATAGTTGTTGTGGAGCTTCTGTAGCCTATCACATGGCAAGAAAGCAACTCAAATGCTCATGGCATGAGATAAATATCCACACAAGTCAAACAGAGCCAGGACAGTTTCCTGGCTGGAACTCCTGCTTGCATAATTTGTATAACCAGCAGGGAATACATTAGCATATTAA
Organism: Rhinella marina; assembly: GCA_900303285.1. NCBI lineage: Eukaryota > Metazoa > Chordata > Amphibia > Anura > Bufonidae > Rhinella > Rhinella marina. Next base: position 578,237 of record ONZH01029242.1, on the reverse strand, counting down.
AGGAACTATCCTATGTTTAATATAAAAGTGAAAATAATGCATAGTCTAGTATATGACAACCAGCCCTGAACTTAACATGGATCCAGAGTTCTCCCCATTCATTACTCTAATAGTTCTGCTAGATTTATTTCATGAAGCTAGTGGCAGTTGAAGGATGGAACTGAGCATGTGCGGCCATCTCAGCGAGCAGGACAGAGAAATTAGAAAAAGAGCAAACAGCAGTTGGCGCTATACAGAATAGATTTCATTGAATAACTCAGTGGCTATAATAAATTTTTAATTACATGAAATTACAAAAGTATTCAGTTCCAGGTGCTGGTTTGAAAACTATAGAATATTATTTGTGGGACAACCCCTTTAATTACTCCAGTAACTTTAAACGGGCACTTTTGTTTCTACAAACTTTGCAATAATTAATTGTAAAAGTGGAACTAAGAAGCTTTGTAATACATCTTTTCTTTTTTTTAGGAAAAAAAATCACTCTTTCTGCACTTATCAGCCAATTCTTCTACTTCCCCCTCACCTTCAGAACTGATTATTCACTCTAAATTCATAACTAAAAATTGAGACAGATTATCAGCTCTCTGAGGAATTAGGTTACGTGTTGCCCATAAAAGTCTTTGGAAAGGGGGATGAGGAGGAAGAAGTAGCTACAGAACAGAAGAGAGGCAGAAAGACACAACAATGCTTCTGATATGTTTTCATGAAATGAAGAAACTAGTCCTTATATAGGGGTCCTCTACTACTTTTGGGAAACTATTTTAGCTCATTTCAACCAACTCTACTCATTAACTCAGTAGATTGGTTATCACACCACTGCTTTGGGGATCTAGCTCCCATGCTTGTTGGGTCACCCAGTTTAGTGCCACAGAGCCACAATGTTTTAACAAATAATAATTATTTATTTGGGGTCCTACATTACGGCATGCACTTGAAGACCAATTAATACTTACAACACATTTTCATGATGATGTCCAGAATTTCACACTCCTGTGGATATAACAATAAGATGTCGTTTAAACTGTAAGTAAATGTATAAAGCAGACATCCAGTAAAAATCTCAAACCCTGGATAGCTGCCAGCCTCCTAATTTAGAAGCAGCGTGAGTCACTTGGAATACATGTTTCCTATGTCTTGCCATTTTTTGTATGGGATTTCCTAATGCCAACAACTGGTAAAGTAGGGTATGCAAGCCAAGTCGGAGTGGCTGCTGCAAGTTACTGAAAATCTGGTTACCACAGCCAGTAGTGACAGAATCTGTCTGTACTGGATAAATCATTTCAACATGTATATATGACTATCATGACTTACATCTGGGCCTGGTGGTCCTGGAGGTCCAGGAGGTCCCTACAAGGAAAGAAAGTTAAAAAATAACAAAAACAGAATAAAACGTAAATTCAACAAAATTGAAAATTGCTGACTAATTGACAATGTAACACCAAGAAAGACATTCACACAAATATATGTGACTTACCTGTGGTCCTTCTTGGCCTCTGTATCCTTTTGCTCCCTTGGGCCCTACCACTCCAGGTACGAGATTCTAAATGAAGAAGATAAATAACATTTTCATACAATGGGTATAAAAGGGATATATAAAATTCATCACAGACTATGAACAGCTCCTTTGCTTTCACATTTGCCTCCTGATGTGAGATGTAGTATAGATAGAATGGGGATGGAACAGCGACAACTGGAGGAAGTAGGTGGAACAAAGATGGTGCAGGAAAAGGAATGGACAGTGGTTAGCAGAACTATACCGCAACACCACGATGCAAGTGCTGGGTGGGATAGGGGGTTCTTCAGTGGCAACTAGACATTTGTTTTTATGAATAGGAGACTTATTGCCACACTTAATCAAAAGACATAGGAGTTACATTACATTTTTGGACGATATATTTAACCTCAAAATAACAATCCATCTCGTAGAACTCTAAACAAACACCATTTCAGACTTATCTGTCATCATACTCACATCCACACCAGGATCGCCAGCATCCCCCTCATCTCCCTTAGGTCCTGGATACCCTTTTGTTCCCTACAGAAAAAATAATTAGGAGCTTTAGTATTAAAGGATTTCTTCCCTGACACAACGTTCAAAAATAAGATGCTTAGAGTGACAACTATATGCGTTAGCTTACGTTTACGCCACGATCTCCTCGAGCTCCAGGGTATCCCTAGAAAAGAAACTGATATTAACAAATTGTTTACATTTGTAATGATTTCACACATATGGAATACTCTTACGTAAATAAAGGTCTTCTTCAAGTCTCCATATGATAATTGTTCACTTCATAAAGTGTCAAAAGTTGGGTATGAAACTAACTGACCACCGGTGTACTCTTGTCGATGACTTGTTTAGGCTAAGCTGTCAGCCAGAGATATGGACACTACATCTGGGAAATAAACTTACCTGAAAACCTGGAAAACCATCTGTTCCATTTCCTGGGAGGCCATCTTCACCCTAAGGATAAAATACTATTAGTGTATGATAATAAAATAAATTCAGCTATAGTAAAAAACCAGATGATGTCCTCCTCGAGGCAATAGTAATTCATAGAGTATGGATTGTTTAATTTAAGTAAGATATCTCCAAGCTTTTGCTGGTTGAGACCTGCATTTAGGGACCTTTTATACTGGCCAAAGCCTGGTCTAAATGAGCAACGATCGATGATCTAACAAGGTGACACCACTCATCTTAAGGTTTTTTTTACACTGCTCGATACAAACTGTATTTTTTTTTTTTGACACATTAACTGACTACCTCTTGATAGGTGATCAGTATCTGCTTGGTGGGGATCCGACACCCGAGACGGCGCTCACTAGGCCAGTGATGTCACGTTTATTGATCACATGGCCTAGGTGAAGCTCAGTCCCATTCAAGTGAATAGGGTTGAGCTGTGATACCACTATGTACCGCACTGTGCTTGGTAAGCGGGGAAAAGGATGCGGCTTCTCAAAGAGCTGATCAATGGGGGTTCCAGGTGTCAGTGTCCAGAGGGAAGGTCATCAGTTAGAACTAGTTGGAAAACCCCATTAATGATTTTCATTAACTTTTTCGCTTGTTCCACTAGGTTGGATATATGTTTTATACATTTTTGGAGTCATTGATATAATTTTTGAATCATTGTTTGTACTGACGGATGGAGGCCATCCCAATTTTGGCTTCAATCCTTGCCTATTTGCATGTGGCTTAGAGGAGTCTTAAAATTCCTCAAATTGAGACAATATTGCTCCCAAATCTTGGTGCAAAATATTGGTTTATAGTAAGCCAACCGAAAGGTGACATGAGGAGCAGTGTCTAACATTTCTAGCAATTTGTGGCAAATCTATTCTTCAAGGCGCATCACTATGATAAAGCATAAAACAGTAATAATAAATCTCCCTCAATATGTAAAAATACACCGCGATGTAATGGGGGAAACACCATCTGCATTATGTAAGGCTTGAGAACCCAACAACATCTCGTTTACCCTCTATAAACATGGACCTACATGAAATTACATGACAATTAAGACAATTCTTGTTATGGTGGATTAAACACGTTCCGTAGGATGTTATTTTTCACCTTCCTCTTATAGATCCCATAAAACTCTACCAGATGCAATTTAACTGCAACCTATTAACAGTCCCATTCTGCTCTCGCCGGCAGAATTATCCATTTCCTTTTTACAGTTACACTCTTACCCTATCGCCTGCCACTCCTGGCTCTCCGGGTAATCCTTTAGCTCCTCTTGGTCCTCTAGACCCCTGAAGCAATAAAAATATAAAGGCAAAACTAAGAAGAAATGAAAGGAAAAAAACAGAATTTATAGCTAATAGGAAACAGAGGAGACACAGGAAACAGCTGCAAGTGATTGCAGCTTAGTACACATGCTAGAGGGTCCAGCGGGAATCAAAAGCAGCTCATCAATTCTCTTTTCTGGACATTGGTCCCTAGAATTCTGGCTCTGGTCATCGACCACTGCTCAGCTTAGCAAGGGGGAACTCAGCATGTGACTTGCAGCTACGTATGGCAATCACAGTCATTCTTATTATGCCACAGAATCGAGTTGGCTGATTTACCCAGCACAGTATGATGCAGAGACCATACGTTTCCAATATTTTCTTCAAAGGGTAAACCTTGTCTGCACATGGCAGACATTTTGTGGATGCAGAAAGTATTCAAAGTAATGCAGGCTGTGAATTCCCCAGGGACTGGTCACAGCATAATGTTCCTAATATCATTACATTTAAAGGAGTTTTCTACACCAGTGCCTCTCTTCAAAGAACCATACACCTTGAGCAACGCAGCTCCCACCCAAGGAAGGCATTCCCACCCAGATAAAAGTCCTCTGCTCTGTACTGATGAGGGGGCGAGAACCCCAAACCGGTGCTGTCTACAGATGGGTGTCTCTGGTTTGGCTGGTATGAGCTAAAAGTTTTGTAATAAAAGACATGGATGGCGTATTACAAGGCTACGCCATCACTGACTAATAGGTGGTAGTATTACAACTCCATTTGGTATGGGGCCATAGTAAGAACCTAGATACTAAGCTTAGTTGATGGCTTACCTCTGAGTTTCTCATACATACAGCCTATCAGCTGTTCTTTGTAGCTGCAGCTCCAACTTTCAGCGACTTAGCTACACAGAACAGTTGATTGGCCAGGATAGGCCATCACTTAAAAAAAACTAGACAACTGGAGAAATTGTACAATTTAAAGCTATAACATAACGAATATGTAGAGGGGTGAAATAAAAGTGATCTAGGTGAGTTTTAAAGGATTTTATAGGATTTATCTTGTCAAAGTTAAGCGGGTTACTAGACTACATCCTTTAAAAGAGATGTAGGCCTTATTCTAATGTATTAAAGTGGGCGCTACATAAGTAATATAAAGTCTATAGAACAGATTTCTGAAAAACTGTCTTAAAGAGGAACTGTCCTTGTTGCCCGTTCAAAATATTCAAAAATATACACACCTCGGGACCGCTTGGTCCTTCATCTCCTCTGTATCCTTTTGCTCCTTCCGGGCCTGGTTCACCCTACAAATCAATAATACGTGAATGTTAATAGACATGACAATATCACAGAACTTAAACCCTAGTTTAGTGAAGTGAAGAAAGCTTCAGAGTCAAAAATGAATCTGAGAAAAGGGAAACCGCAAGTCAGACTAATAAGATTAGGATAGAAAAATTCTTAAGATTCTCTAAGCGTATCTAAAGTCTGATAACGGTGTGGCGCATAATGGCTAAGAGGTGAAAAGATGATGATTGGAAGTACAAAGCTAGAGAGAAAAGCAAAGTAGAAAAAAAAAAAAAAACAACCTGCAGAATCCAGAAAACAAGCGTCCTTAGAAGACATTAAAGTTCTAGAGAAAGTTGTATCAGCATTGGTTGAGAATTGGACAGAGCAACATGCCATCTATATCAGAAAGGTTAGCCAGGAAATTGTATGTTTTTCTGATCTTAAGGGGAAAAAATCCTTCCTGATCCTAACAGAAGAAATTGGTCATTGCCAAGAAATGCAGTCCTAATACATTTCAATATATCTTTCAAGAAAGACGTCCAGACCTCTTACATCATTAGAGAGATCTCGGCTTTGGCGTTTGATATATTTATACATAGTGATTAGGTCTCCTCAGGTCTTCCTTTTTCCAAAATAAATAACCCCATTTTTTCATTAAATTTATCAATTTTACTCAACCCGCTCCAAGTCTTTTTTTTTTTCTATACACTGGTGTCCAAAACTGTGCACAATACTCCATGTGTGGTCCAATTCAGGGGCGTAGCTATAAAAACTGTACACAATACTCCATGTGTGGTCCAATTCAGGGGCGTAGCTATAGGAGAAACATGGGAAGCGGCTTCTTTGGGACCCACCCAGGAGGAGGACTAAAAGATTTTCTGGTCAGGGCCTCCTCAACAGTGTTGTACAATGACATTATATACAGTGACATGACACACAATATATATGTGTAGGAAATGGACAAGGAGGCTGCTGGGCCTAGTCTGAGAGTGCAATCTTGACTAGCTGCGGGAGAGGGAGTTACAGGGGAAGAGTTGCGAAGAAGCTGGTTTCCCATTCAAAAATTTGCTGTGGGGCCCAGTCATTTCTAGTTAAGCCACTGGTCTAATTTGCATAGAGGTAAAGCTATTTTTTAATGACCCTTTTGATGCATACTATGATCTTGTTTGCTTTGGCTGCAGCTGCCTGGCATTGGTTTCTACAAAGTTTGTTATCGACTTATATCTTCATTTAGCATGTACTGTAATGTTAACATTTGTTTTCCCATCAAAATTTCATAACCACTAGACCAAATTGCATCCCGAGTATGCTGAGTACCTGTCACCACTGCTCTAGTCACCATTTAAAATGTTTTGGAAAGTAATTATTGCCTTAATGCTATATTCTTCACCTAGTTCATGATGTCTGGAGTAAAAAAATCATTGCATATAATGACATCTTCACACATACTAGGACTGATTCTAGAAAAATGTCTACCTCTTTGATCAGTGCTTTATCGCACATATCTACAGCACCTCTGGAAATATGTAGAGAAATCTCACTTTTATACATTTTATAGTAAGGAAGTCCTAGCACTGTGTAGAAACTTACATTAATGTCACCAATATCATTAACGTCTCTGGCATATTTACATTTTTTCAGAAGTGATAAATGTTGGCTTGTGTGTCTTAAAGGTGTTATGCCATGACTGATGTAAAAAATGAGAATCAGACACCATATAATACATGACAATCTCTTTTTTAACAAAACTAGAACCAGCCCTGTACCTCACATGGATCCATAGCTTCATTGCTCTAATTGCTCTGCTAGATTTATTTAAAGCTGAGAGTTCAGGGGGATGTCTTTTCAAAGGGGCATGTTCTTTCTGCTGTGGCTCTCTCCCTGTCACAGCTCTGGGGTGTGTCTGTTCTCAGGGGGTGTGTCCTTTGTTCTGCAGTTCTCTCCCTGTCACAGCTTCTAACAGCAGATACAGCTGGTGGCAGCTGAAATACGGGACTGAACATGTGCGATCACCTCAGTAGGTGGATGTGCATATTAATATACAGATTAAACTCCGTGATAACTATTATAATGAAGTAAAGAGAACATCTCACAACAATTTTTGTAACCCAAAGTAAATGACAAAAGTAACTAGTTATTCAAGCTGAAAATAACATCAAATGCTGACTCAACCCCTTTAAAGAAGACCTGTCACTGCTCCTGCTACACGCATTCCCCATGTAATAACAATTCTGGAGTGTCTATTTTTATGGCTCTATGTTGTGCCATTCCTTTATTATTTCTACTAGAAGTTATGAATGAATTGCTAGCAGTCTGCAGTAAGGGTACAGAGGGGTGGTAACCAGTTGGAGTGGTGTCCCTGCACAGTCTGACATTATCCAATCAGTGCTGCCATTGTCAGACTGTGCAGGTACACCCCCCAACTTGTTACCTCTGTACCCTTACTACAGTCTGATAGCAAATCATTCATAACGTCTAGTAGAAATAATAAAGAAATGACACAACATAGTATTTTAGGATATTTGCCTTTTTTTAGTGCTGAAAATAATGCACGTATATACTATATTTATAAAGCATCTGGCCATCAGATTTTGTGGTTTTTACTTTGGGGAGAAACTGCTCCCTAACCTTATCTTATGCACTCAGAAACAGCCTCAGGATCATGGAGGACATTACAGAGCGGTACTGACCTGTATGGTTATGAATAATGCACTTAAGTTTACATCTTAGCCCATGTAACCACACCAGTTTTCTTGTCTGTGTGTGTCTCATTTAGTTCCTGCTCACTCCTTTCCTCCCCTCTACATAGACTTGCATTGACATGTGTAATATGATCCTGGATCATGCTCTGGACTTGTAGCCAGACTAGGATCCCATGACACATCATTCCATAATAAAAGGGTTCAAAATGTATGGATGCAATTGGTGTGGGATGAAACAAATTACACTGCTAGAATATTGCTGATAAGTTAGCATTATATGTCCCCTCAGAATTCCTGAAGTTCATTTTTAAGTAAGCTTTATTTTGTCTAGGTGTCTCAAACTAAAGACTGGTGATTGCAGGAACAAAGTTATGCATACAAAACTAAGGGCCACACATAATTAACCAATTATCAGCTACTTTATTTGGCTTACACCAAAAGTCTCCAATGGAGCAAATTTACTATTAAAAATACACCAAAAACTATGTCCATGCTTTTTACCGCATTTATCAAGACATTTTTATAACCTTTTTACCCCTTATCCGACACGGGGCATGGCTTTACAGGAAAGAGTTGGGGCTTAAAGGGAACCTGTCATCTCCGAAACACCCCCTGGACTAGAGTAAGCGGTAAGTGATGCTGAATCCGAATATGTAAGTTTTATCTTCATACTCACTTCCATTCTGACGCTGTGCTCCCACAAACCTGCAGTAAAATGCACTCACTGGACTCCGGTGCTCACTCACATAATGGAGAGGACTCAAAGAAGAGTCCAGTGAGTGCATTTTACTGCAGGTTTGTGGGAGCACAGCGTCGGAATGGAAGTGAGTATGAAGATAAAAATTACATATTTGGATTCAGCATCACTTACACTATACAACACTTACTCTAGTTCAGGGGGTGTTTCGGAGATGACAGGTTCCCTTTAAGCCCCAACTCTTTCCTGTAAAGCCATGCCCCGTGTCGGATAAGGGGTAAAAAGGTTATAAAAATGTCTTGATAAATGCGGTAAAAAGCATGGACATAGTTTAAATATGCCTCGGGGGGCAAAAAATGTGCCAAAATTTTGGCGTAAAACAAAGCCAAGTTACAGATGATGTAAACCTAAACTAGGCAGTCTAAAGATGCAAAAGATTTATCATCCTGCATCAGCGACTATGATTAATCTAGAAGTTTAACAATGTCTAAGTTTACACTGTCGTATTTTTAGACTATGTATATTAGTACATTTTCCCCATTATCCTGTGTAAATAGTACCCCCTCCCATGTCTACTACTCTGGCTGGCTGATCAAAAATATAATTTGGTAGATTCCCCATTAAGCACTACAGTTGGTAATCCCTTTCTTTAAGAATAGTACAAAAAAATAGGCAAATCACTGTGAAATTGATAGCACATTTTAGTAACTATAAGATCAGAACAAAGCACAGTTTACATTTTCAATTCCATTTGGCTACAAGCACATACCCTCTTTGTTATTATTATGGAAAATCTCCAAATCTTTACTCAGAGCCGTCTGCAGCCACGTCTGACTTATTTTCTGCTTAATTTCTCCTCCATCTTATGCTGCTACATTTTCTAACTCTAAGTGCAGAGATGTTGTCTGCCAATGTTTATATAAAATAACCTTCTCATAAAAATTATAAAGAGGAAATAAAGTCATAGAGAAGGTATTCCATATTGTACAGTAGTGGTGCACAATATTCATGTAAAACACTATAAAGATATAGCAAAAAATCAGTTTGTTTTACGCAGATAGGTTTGACTGGAGTCTAAAGAAGACTGAAACTGCTTAAAATAAAAGCTTTATATATTTTTACTGTTATTGGCAAGGGTTGTGGATCCACTGTGCCAACCAACTGGTTTGAATTTGGGCTGGACCTAAGGCTGTTATGCTAGGGGCCCTCTGGTATTCACACTTTAAATGGTCACCGACTTTTCACCCAACTTTGCATAAATAAATAGTACAAGAGGCCACAAGAAGCTCTGTAATATGTTTTATCAGCTGTGTACCAGCTCCCCCTCAAAACAAAATTGCTTTTAACTATGAAAAATAACTTTTTCCCACCCAGGATAGAATCATCTCTGTAGGTAGATCATATTACACAAGTCAATGCAAGTCTATGGAAAGGGTAAGAGGGAGAAGGAACTAAGGAGACACACAAACAAGCAGGACTTCACAGCTACATAGGAAGCGTATAGCTCATCAATTGCTTTATTCACAAAAATGCAGGTCAGTATTTCTCTGTAATGTCTTCCATTATCCTGTGGCTGTTTCTGACTGTGAGATGGTTAGGAAGGAGATTTTTCTCTACTTTCTGTGTGTGCAGTGGATGGCAGCTAGTCTCCACCCACCGTGTCTGAGAGAGATAAGATAACTAATAATAGCTCTTTCACATGCTCTATATAGCTATAGAGACCTAGCATGATCTGTAGAGGCTAATTGCACAGGCAAGGACTGAAGGAAAAGCCAGGTACAGTACATATAAGACCAGCTGATTAGCAATTAGATGCAACCATGCAGCAGCTCACAGAGCAGGGAAAGATTAGCCCTAGCAGTGCTGAAGACAGAGATACTGTACAATGAATACAAGACTTAATTCACACACAAAAAGCTGGCACCTATGCGCACAGGACAGCAACCGCCATTGTAACATTTACATTTGTATTTAACATTCTGTAGTCATTTATTTCATGATATATTTTTCATACACAGAGCTCTCAATCACCTGTAAAGTCAGAGAGTTAAAATACAATTTTATGTCTATTTTCAACCACTACAAAAAGGAGTGGCTGAATTATGGATTTTTTTAAGTTAAAAATTCACTTTAAAGTGACCTTCTAGTAAGGAGCACTTACAAAAATAGGTATCGGTAACTACAGGGGATGATTAGCATCTATTCCACGAAGACAGATCTCTGATTGGGGGCCGTAGTGTAGATACAGTGCCTACGGAAGTCTGATGTAGCCACAGCTCCTGTCTCATTACTGGTCCAGATTGTAGAGGTCTGAACCAGTGATGAGACAGGCATTGTTTTAGAACAACTCAGTCTCCCTGTAGGTACTGTAGGTAAACACTTTGGAAATGCTGTAAGTTATAAGATATATACAGATCTGAGAATAAGTCTAAGTAGTAATCATCATAAACATTGATTCTTACTGGATCACCAGATGGACCAACAGGTCCATCTCGACCTTGGTCTCCTGCTTGGCCGGGATCTCCCTAGAAATAGAATTGAAAAAAACAATCAGATACATAATAAATTAAATGAAGTGTAAGGTTATACATGCTTAAACTGATTGAACTGTAAATATATATGCTTTAAATACTTAAACCTTTAGTCTGAGTTCACACTGCACCCCTGCAATGTGCCACTGTACCAAAATGTGCCGCTGTTTTCAGATTGATTGTTAATGATCATGTCATTTGGCAGTTAAACATCAGATTTACTTGCAATATCACATGGCCATTAACAATCAATTTGAAAGCCACACCATTTTGCAGAAGAATTGTATATTGGCTCAGCTTTTTCTGTTAGCACACCTCAGCCACAGTGTGAGAACCTAGACCTAAAATGTGTTACATATATTGTGACTAGAAGCTATAACAGAACAAAAACTATATATTGAAATATTTAAATTTCCCTCTAGCTATGGGAGTACCAACAACAGACTGACATTTTCTGTTTTACACAGCTATTCTTAGCTTTGCTGTGTAGACTGGAACACATTGAGTAGAGTCATATCATTAGAAAATGGGAGATTGGATGACAGATGACTGCTGGTGGCCTAGGTAGGCAGGATAGCAACAATATACCGTACATACAGATATTACTCTGAATGCAGTTTCTCTGCCACTCCCTGGTCTTTTAGGTAGGGGCTGTACTAGATTTTTGATAGTTTAATGACCATGAACTCTCATTTATTGAACACTTTACTATATTATCTATACAAAAAATGCGGGAAAGACATGCATGTCTCCAAAATGGCTGCCTCCAGATAAGTTTTTAAAAGTAAATGATAACAAGCTACAACATGTAAAACAACTAACAATGATATTTTTGTTCTACATACATTTAATTAATAAAAATGATACTGAAAACATGAGACTTTATTTTAAAGTGGATGTCCACTAATTGTTATTATTTTTACATATATAACATACAGGCTAATTATGACATTCTCAAAAGTTGTCATCAGCTTGCTATCACCATTACAGAAACTTTCTTATGTAGGCAACCCCAACTTTTCTAATCCGCATCATGGTTGGTGTACTTCTACAAAGTTTTTTAATAAAGGTGGCATATTTTGACTCCTCTTTACCTTACCATTCTTTGAGACAAAATAGATAAAAGTGTCTAAAGCACATAATACCATACATTTGGCAGATGCCATGTATGTCATAGTTTCAGCAAAATTTGTGACCGAATACTCCTTTCGTGATATCTACCTTATCTCCTCTGGGTCCTCGTGCACCAGATAGCCCTGGAGGACCGCGCTCTCCTTGACCTCCCTGTAAAAAAAATAATATAATTTGTTAAGTTTATAGTTTATTTCGATTTAAAACTGTTATCATTCAAGAGCCTATCATGAAAGGCTGGATTGGCTATTAATATCAGACCGATCTGCACCCACGTTTATACAATGTTTGATGGGCCTCTTTGTGGTTTACATTGGTCATTAGACCTGCAAGTCGGACACTTAGTAGTGGCAGTGCTGGCATTTCAGTCTGTTTAGATTTTGATGACTCTTCATTGTTTACTTCATCTGTCCTGATCATCTGATGGGCAGGCATGCAAATGTGTGTCCATTGCATGATCATGATAGATTTTAAACCCCCTGGGAGCAAAAAATGATACTTGTGATCATCAATAGTCCAAGTTCCCAACATACAGCACAATTTTGGATATTAAAACTTACTGGTATGAGCAAATGGTAGCCAAACAAAGTTTTAAGTAGGTGTTCATGACAAACTGTCCACTAATTGTATTAATAGTGAATTAATTTGAATATCAGGGTATATCTACTTAGAGTAACTGTACTTTTACACAAAATCTGCCTGCATTCACCTGGAGAAAGCTGTAAAGTCATGGCCACTAGAGGCCTCACTTTCACTGCCTGTTGTATAAGATCCATCCCTAGTAACAGAGACACAGAAGATGGTTCACAGGAAGTGAGGGCGTGTCAGAGCTCCTGAGACTAATAGAACTGCTTCTACATTGCCTCTGAAGAGCAGAGAAGCTTCTGTGTGTCTGTTAGTCTGACCCACTCCCTCCTTTCAGCTTCTGAGCCCCTTAGAAGAAAACAAACAGTGAGAAGTAAGGGAAGTGAGGTCACTGCATACAGTACTGGCAGATTCCACAGAAGGGAGACATCCCCTGCTTGTGACAGAAATGTATCTAGCTGTGCAAGTGAAACAGGGAATAATATGGCTGAAGAAAACAATAGGGAAGTCCAAAAAAGACCTGGTCCTTCACAGTTAAGATTGTGCACTGAAGCACAGCCATTATGCAAACTTTTTTTTAAACTCAGGTACGCTTTAAGGCAGTGTGCTACACTACTACCTTACATCATTAAAACATTAGCAAATCCATATGGAAATATGCAGCAGTGCAAATCCATGGTTTTCTATGCAAATCTGCAGTATGCTGTACATGTTGCAGATTTCTACCAAACGTGTGCCACAAATTTCACTCCTGAGAGTAATAAACACAATCATGAACATACAGTACCCAAATAAAGTCTATCTATCTAATAATACTGCATAGATGTGTAGTAGCTCTTACCCGTTCACCTGGTGGCCCATCAGGTCCGGCATCCCCCTGTAAAGACCAAATAAAATGTACTCAATTTGTCTAGTAGGGATTTTATATTTATGAGAAATATATTTAATATTTATAGCCACAGGTTCATTTGGTTACTTACCTCATCTCCAGATTCACCTTTCTCACCAGATGGGCCATCTGCTCCTGGATCTCCCTGTAACATACATAATCAACATAAGATACCATAATCCAAAAAAGTAAGTAATAACATGACTAGTAATCTATACAGTATATTATAGCTATAAACCCAGGCTGGTTTCTTTGGTTTCTTATTCATAGGTACAGTTTTTTGTATTTTTAGATTTATTAGGTAACTAGCAGAAGGACCCGGCTTCGCCCGTGTGTCGTTAAAAGATATCGAGAGTGACATCTACAGTGCCTGCCCCTTTAACAGTGACCTCCACAGCAGCCTGCCCCTTAACAGTAACATCCACAGCACCCTCCCCTTTAACTGTGACCTCCACAGCAGCTAGGGTGGCCACTGTCTTCACCCCAGAAAGCCGGACCTCACCGGCCATGCCCCCAAATGTGAAGCCATGCCCCAGTCTCCATAAATCCACACCCCTAAACATGAAGCCACGCCCTTGGTCCCCATGAAGCCACACCCCTAAACATGAGGCCATGCCACCTGGCTCCATGAAGACACAGAGGAGAAGCTGTCTGAGCGTGAGCTACTGAAAGGGTGGACATCCCTGCGTCTGTCCAGGCACTGCGCCAGACGGAGGACAGGGAGACAGAAAACCAGACTGTCCAGCCTAAAATTGGACATCAGCCTGCCCCTAGGGTGGCCAGAGGTCCGATTTTAGGCTGGACAGTCCGGCTTTCAGACTCCCTGTCCTCTGTCATGCACAGGGCCTGGATGGACACAGGGATGTCCTTTTGAACAGCTCACTCTCAGACAGCAGCACTGTGCAGTCTGAGCATGAGCTGCAGGGAGAAAGTTACCCTCCCTCCCCTGCAGCTGACAGAAGTTGATTTTTACCTTCATTTTTTCAATCCACGTCGGATGTGAGGGGCGTGGCCTGACTGAGTCGGGGGCGTGACCTAGTGGGACCTGGGGGTGGGGCTTTTAAGTCCTTCTTTTGAGGGTGGCCTGAATTACAGGTCGATGCCATAGTAATTTAGGAGGAAACACAGTAAGCAGCAGTGGAAGAAAGCATCTTTTATTACTACTGAACGGTAAATATGTGAAATTTACATTATATGAGGTAATGATTGATGATGAATTAGTCTAAAACATAAGTTATAGTTATGGTAACTGGAATACCCCTTTAACAGTGTCATCCACAGCGCTCTGCCCCTTTAAAGCAGACCTACAGCAGTGAACTGGCTGGGTTGTTATGGAAACCTGGTGTGTGTGGAGACTAACTGCCTGTGAGCTTCTATTGGCTAATAGGGGTCATGTGACCAGGCTTCTATTGACTAATGCATTTTTTAGGAATATCTCAGGAATGGTACGTCCTGGATAGCTGAGACCCGTTCTAAAACCTTCCGGGAAACCTGATGTACCTGTGTGCCAAATTTCATGATTGTAGTTGCGACGGTGCGGATTCCTTTAGCGGACATACATACACACATACATACACTCAGCTTTATATATTAGATATTAGTTCACCTATATACATTATATTATGTTTTCACTTTGCATATGTTTCAAACTAGCAAAATTTTCACCCAAAACATTCACAGCATATCAAAACTTTAACTTCATAGTGACCAATAGTTTAAATAGTATTGGTTAACAGGATCATCCCTTACACCAGGCACAGTGTTTGGTAGAGTTGATCCTGCAGAGCTTAAGCATAGCTAATTAATGCAGACCTGTTGCGATTTTAAAGGGGTTTTCCCATCTCAGACAATGGGGGCAAATTGCTAGGATATGTCCCCATTGTCTGATAGGTGGGACCCGCACCTACACTGACAATGGAGGCCCAAAAGTTGTGGAGGGCGCACTGCCCGTGTGCAGCCACCCTCCATTTATTTGGTGTGGCGAAAATAGCCGAGCACTGGCTCGCCTATTTCCGCTGGCCCCATAGAAATGAATGGGAGCGGTGGCTGCGCAGTACTGTGGGGAGAGCACTTGGTGGTGGCTGGACCTGCGGTCCTCCAGCCACTACCTTCTTAGCTCTGTTCTCAGTGTAGATGCAAGTCTCAGAGGTGGGACTCACACGTATCAGACAACGGGGGCATATCCTAGCGATAGAAGGGAATATCCTAGTCTAAGATGGGAATACCCCTTTAAGGATAAATTAATCTTTTAATATTTATGCAAATTAGAGCTCAGTGTGCCAAGGAGTGGACCTAGCTCCTCCACTATGCAGTGATGGCCACCCCCACATCTCTTAATTGACATGACCAGGCATCATCAGCATCCTCTCGACTGGCCTTGCAATCCCAAGCCTGCACCGAACATTACACTAGCAGCATCCACACTGCTGGGCATGTGGCAGGTGTACTCTGCATGGCCCAATGCAGTGGCGTAGCTACCGGGGGGGCAGGGGGGCGACGGCTCCGGGCCCAGTGACTCAAGGGTGCCCAGCAAGGATGAGGTTACCCACCATAAGGCGAATACAAGTAAGCGCTTCCATTATGGAAGCGCTCACTTGTATTTAGGGACCCCCATCAGACCTCAGATCAGCCCACCCAGCCACATAAGATAAAAATAAAAAATCTTACTTACCTGTTCTGCGCTGCGGCTGCCCTCCGGTCCGCGCTCTGCTCTCTTCCCTGGCGGCGCGCACTATGACCAGCGTCAGGTCATAGTGTGCGCGGGCCAGGGAAGAGAGCGGAGCGCGGAACGGAGGGCAGCCGCAGCGCAGAACAGGTAAGAAAGGTTTTTTATTTTTATCTTATGTGGCTTGGTGGGCTGATCTGAGGTCTGATGGGGGCACAATACGCTGATATGAGGTCTGATGGGGGCACAATATGCAGATCTGAGGTTTGATGGGGCACAATACGCTGATCTGAGGTCTGATGGGGGCACATTAAGCTGATCTGAGGTCTGATGGGGGCACGATACGCTGATCTGAGGTCTGATGGGGGCACAATACGCTGATCTGAGGTCTGATGGGGGCACAATACGCTCATCTGAGGTCTGATGGGGCACAATACGCTGATCTGAGGTCTGATGGGGGCACATTAAGCTGATCTGAGGTCTGATGGGGGCACAATACGCTGATCTGAGGTCTGATGGGGGAACAATATGCAGATCTGAGGTTTGATGGGGCACAATACGCTGATCTGAGGTCTGATGGGGCACATTAAGCTGATCTGAGGTCTGATGGGGGCACGATACGATGATCTGAGGTCTGATGGGGGCACAATACGCTGATCTGAGGTCTGATGGGGGCACAATACGCTAATCTGAGGTCTGATGGTAGGCACAATAGGCTGATCTGAGGTTTGATGGGGCACAATAGGCTGATCTGAGGTCTGATGGGGGCACAATACGCTGATCTAAGGTCTGATGGGGCACAATACGCTGATCTGAGGTCTGATGGGGGCACATTAAGCTGATCTGAGGTCTGATGGGGGCACATTAAGCTGATCTGAGGTCTGATGGGGGCACATTAAGCTGATCTGAGGTCTGATGGGGGCACATTAAGCTGATCTGAGGTCTGATGGGGGCACATTAAGCTGATCTGAGGTCTGATGGGGGCACATTAAGCTGATCTGAGGTCTGATGGGGGCACATTAAGCTGATCTGAGGTCTGATGGGGGCAGGGGAGTGATGTAAAAACTGGGGACACGTTTCCTTTAACATAGGAGTCCCCTTGTTTTTTACTCATATTACTCCTATATTGTACTGCATTATGTGGTAGAGTATTTAGACTAGGGTATGTAGAAAGTCTATTGTACTGTACTTAGCAGCATAGACGATCTTGCAGTTTATACAGTCATCTTTCTAATACAATATTATAACCACAACTAGTAGTATGTGCCTGTGAAGTTGGAAACGTGTGTTTGGGAAGCCAATAAGTGGGGGGCACACTCAAGTATGTTTCGATCCCCTGTGCTGAACCTCTAGCTACGCCTCTGCCCAATAGTGTAATGTACAGAGCCAGGACGCTGATGATATCTAGCCCTGTTAGTTAAGCGAAGCAGGAGTAGCCACTGTTGCACAGCAGAGGAGCTAAGGTGCACCGAGGGGCTTAGGTCGCCTAATTTATTAAGAAGCAGATTTCTTTTAATAAATTTGGTGCATCTCTGGCCCCAGTTGGGGGCTTGCGTAGACTTGAGTTATAACTTTATTTATAGTAAATCAGGAGGGTAGCAGAAGCTCCGCCACTCATACTAAGCAACAAAATAGGGGAAACTCAAAAAGTAAAAATTATGGTTCCAATGAGGTATGTGCCATGATTTGCAACTTTTTAACATCACTTTTGTGGTGTTAAAGGTTTAATAAATCTCCTCCTCTGAGTCCCCATAAATGGAGCATGTGATATTAGAAATTAGCTATCTCAGGCCAGGTCCATTTCACGCACCATTTTTGCAAAGTTGGTTTGTTTCACATAAGACGTTTGTGGTCCATATTATACCACTTTTCTAGTGCATTGCTTTTCATGAATGTCACTGACTTTATACCTCATGTTTATCCTTTGTTCAATACCCCAATCAATAATAAAAAGGGTCTTTCAAAATCTTACCTTGTCTCCTATGACACCAGCATTACCAGGTTTCCCTGCAGTGCCTACACGTCCAGGTTCACCCTAAAAAAGAAATAACATACTGTAAACCCCTTTGTACTGTGCGATTAGTGGCTGTGACATTTCAGCTAGTGAGGAGTGATGTACAGTATGACATACATTCCTTTGCTTTTTTCATATTTTTGTTTCAGGTTTACAGTTTGCTACCCTGTCTGATATATATATATATATATATATATATATATATATATATATATATACATAATATAGCAGGTGTCGTTAAGATTTGCAAATGATTACATTTTCAAGTACCTAGCTCCAATCTCTGTATATGGGGAGGGGGCTACATAAAAGATTGGAGGCCAGATTGAAGCCAACATTTTTTAGTTTCATGAAACCTCAAAAAACTGGATCATGTCACATCGAATAACATGCTTAGTATAACCACTTGGTGCAAACTGAGAGGGAAAAAAACTTGAACTGAGAGAACTTGGTTTATTACAGCAAGAGGTGCACAGCGGCAAACCTTTGCATGGATCGATTGTCTGGTTAGAAGAATGGCGCGTAGTGAATTGATCCATTCTATTCTGCAAGTGAAGTTGGACATTCCATTCCAAAGCCTAGGGAGGCAAACATTGTCTACCCAAACCATTAGAAGGCATCTGTACGATGTTGGGCTTTGAGCCAGATGTCACGCTACAGGTGTTCCACTGATCTCACACCACCGCTCTCAAATGCTATCATGGTGCACAGCAAGAAGGTACTGGATACTGGAATGGAGGTCTATCCTGATAGGCAGAGAGTTATGGAGACCATGTTGTCAACGTCATGAAGAGGCCTTCATGAGTGCAAACTGGTCCTACTCCTGGGATTACGGTGTGGGGTGCCATAATGTACGTTAGCTGGACTCCTCAAGTATTTAACAGCTGAGCGTTACATTGATTTTTGTCATGGAACCAATAGTACAGCCATTTCTCCAAAGTGTACCAAGAGACACTTTTAAACAGGACAGTGCCACGCCATGTGTTGTTCATACTACTGTGAGCAGAATGTGTGGCCTAAATGTGCTACCATGGCCTGCAGTGTCTACGGACTTGTCTCCCATTGAGCACATCTGAGACATCGTTAGTCGTCTGTTTCAAAGTTTCAAAGGGAGCTGCTAGCAGCAGATCTTGATGATTCGCATGCCTAAGTGCAGAACGTTGTTCAGACATCTATTAATAACCTTACTGATAGCATGCCAAGGCGTGTATGAATATTTTGTCTCCCTTTTTTCAATCATTTGTATATTATTAGCATGTCTATCGATCCTGTCATTTCCATAACTCCTTGAAGTTTCTTTTTTGGTGTTGCAGTTTCAATGTTGAGGAATGTATCATTGTGTATTACTGTGTTGTGTCTTTCTTATCTTAGTTTAACCCATTATCCCCATTGTATTTTACGGAAGAATAAATGGAGTTACCTTATTTCCTTTTGGTCCATATGAGCCAGGATCTCCTTTGGGCCCAGCAGGTCCAGGTTCTCCCTATGAGAACAACACATGAGCATTAATGAGATTAATTGAAGAATTAATTAAGACACACTGGCTTAAATGTGGCTGAGGTGTGATCTGTGACTCCAGTTTAGCCACAGTGCCTATAGAGAGTCTGAGGTAGAGTCCCCCTTCTTCGTTCAGCAATGCCACTTCAGATTGGCTGCTGTCTATAAATACAGCTCTATTACAGCCTATGTAGGAAGTCAGTTCAGGAAGCTTATTTCTATTACAGCAAAGCCAAGATGAATATAAAGTAGATAATACACACCCATCAGTGAGAAAAAAGACAACTATCAGGTAACTGCACCACACACACTAAGGGGAAAAGCCCATGGCTGGCTATACAAATTAGCTAGAAGATAGACAGAAGTTGGTTGAGGGCTGAACATCAGTTGAACAATCATCTGGTGAATGTTTATTTTCCAGATACAGCCATACACACATTAGAAAAGAGTTCATATTGGCCGTTACATTTGTCCAAACTACTCATACATGTTCAATTAAGTCGGTGAGGTACAAAAGATCTTTCTGGGAACATTCTTTCAAAGAAAGCTCTTTCATTCTCTACCAATCTTTCTTTGAATGAAAGATCTGTCATCCAAGTTTTGAATAAAAGTACTAAACATATCTGACATCTTCTCAAACGATAATAGTCTATCATGGGTCAGCTAAAATTATGATTCATAGTTAAATTTCAACAGACGAACGTTCGTTTTAGTTGAACTCGTCCATTTTTATCAACTTTAGATTAATGTGTACAGCCACCTTAAGTGACAAGGAATGTCACTTTAAGCTTGGATTTATAGAAAGAACTATTACATCTCTTTAATACTGACCTCAAAACCAGGCGATCCTTTGCAACCAGGGAATCCAGGCTGTCCATCATCTCCCTATTAGAAATAATAAAATGGCATTTATATAACAAAACCAAAATTATTTGCAGATTTCTTTAAAGGAATACCTTTACTAAAAAAAAAAGATCAAGAATTTATTTACTACAAAAGACATCATAAAGGAATAGTTGTTTTCTATTGTTTTCTATCTTGTTCTCTCTACTCATCTGTAAAATGTTGTGCCCATTGTCATTGACGGAGGCAGCAAAATATTCACTTAAAGAAGAACTCCCACAGAAAAATGTATTCCATGTCCTGCTAGAAATGTACATGATGTAATCTGTAGTGAATGTCATTTTCTTACCAGTGTCTGTATTTGTGAATTATAGCTCCCTGATGCTTCTCATCTGTGTCATGTGACCAGCAATCAGACTCACCAACTCACACAGCATCTTATGTGTGGACAGGAAGTCTATTTTTCTATGCATTTCTATGGGAGCCTCACTCTGAGTCTCATAGGAATGAATAGAGCAGTAACTGGCTTCCTGTCCTGGGTCAGTTGGAGATCAGGGAGTTGGTCACATGACCCAGCTACAATAAGAAAAGAGTGGATAACTCTCAATTACAGTCTCTGATAAGAAGATTACATTCACTACAGATTATATCATGCACCTTTCTAACAGGTCAGAGAATAAAAATGTTTGCAGGAGTTCTTTGTGGCCACCATGTGGCCACCATGTTACATTTCCCCACAGAGGCCAATAATTGGGCTGTTTACAATTAATTGCTGCAGTTAGCTGTATAAAGGGATTGTCTTAGTGAAACACCCCCTTAATAATTACACTCATTCTTCAAGTAATTTCAAGTTTGGCTAGGTCTTCACATAAAAGTTCCTGCACTGATACTTTGAACATTATGTTGACTCACCTTTTGTCCATCAATTCCATCAGTTCCTCTTTTGCCTTTTTCACCCTATGAAATAAAGGAAACATTTTTAAACATGGGCAGTTACCCAGGAATGAAAACAAAATCTTAAATTAGATGTGTGGTCAGGGGCATAGCTAAATGCTCATGGGTCCTGGTGCAAGAGTTTAGCTTGGGGCCCCCCTTCCTCAGTGCTTTGTGGGCGGGGGAGCACGTAGCCTTCGTGCTGCCTGAGGCACCCCTTCAGATTAAAGCTGATTACTGGCAATTCCAGCAACAGGAAAACAGGTGATTAGTTTATCATTGGGGAATTTTTCTATCAAAAGGTATTGTCCAAATCAGGTCACAATTTTAAGATGAAAATATAGGCTATGACTATATAGGCAGTTGCTAATGCAGACTGCAAATGCAGTTCTAGAATTGGATGTAGATTGAGAATACACAGATCTAGCTATGAGAAACACAAATCAGAAAGCCCATTATATGCAAAGGCCAGACCAGGGCTACATACGGCGCTGATTGGTACTCCAATGGTTGAGATGGCCATACCTCTTTTAACTAGTTTGTATTAAAACTGCAGTGCAAAATAACTTACCTTTGCCCCCTTTGCTCCTCTTGCACCCTGAAATAGAAAATCAGACAGTTGTAGCAAGGCAGTTCATAATGGGAATGAATAGAGATAGTGAGCTGGCCTCCAAAGTTTTTCCTTTACAACTACCAATGGTTTTCACTAAAAGCATGCACATACTATAGAGACTCTCCCTTGCAGCTGCTTTGGGGCCCTTGGAGAAAGGGGATCTATTTAAGTTTGGTTTCATCATTATTTTAATATATGGTGAGAACCTGTATAGCAATGTTGTCTCCAAAGCTGCTGGTGTGTTATTCAAAACTAACCTTTTCTAAAATCACTCCAATTTTCTAAAATTCACCCATCCCTTGGTTGAACTTGATGGGTGTGTTTTTTCAACTGTATTAACTATGCAACTATGTAAGTGGGAAATGTACTTAAATCATGAAAAGGCTCTGGGAGCAAGAATGTGGAGGTGTCAAGCAGCATCTGGAATGGGTTTTGTGGCTTCTGTTCTCCTTAAACAGACTTCAAGGCTTTTGTTTGAGGCCTCATAGTTAATGATGATAATAATTATTTCATTAGTAATCAGGGTGGACTGGCCATAGACTCTAAAGGGAAACTTCTCAGTTGGTTAATGCCCTGGGGACAGTTTGGACCTAACTACAAAATGGGGCCCCTTTTTTTTTCCAGGGTCACTTTAAGTTATCAGTCCACCCCTGTTAGCAAAAAATAACTTTTTATAACCATAGTGCTAATATATTCTAATTCTACGCAATCAAAAGTTTCGCAAGTACAGGACTTCCAACATGGTCAGAATTCTTGCAGTTATCATAAGTCATCTACAACTTTTTCCTCAGTAGGAAAATATCAAGTTTCGACAATTTCTCCATAACCATCTCATAAAACTTCACTACTATACACTATGTGTGCACCTAGCTCCCTGACACTTCCAAGTCCAGCTAATTTAATATTGAAGAGTTTCTCATGCCTACTTACCTTTTCTCCTCTGGTTCCTTGGTCACCCTATTATAAAAGAGAAGAAAAGACAATTTAAGAACAAGGTCAATGTGAACATCAAACAGCACAGTTGATCATACCATAGGTAATATGTAAACGTCATGAAACTTACCTTCATTCCCTGATATCCTACAGGTCCAATGTCACCAGGACGGCCCTGCAAAAGTTAGACATTATTAGTAATGAACACTTGGAAAACTGTAAGAAAGATTGCCAAAAATTAATCGTATATTGAAAATCGAACTGGTAAGTAGATTTCCATATGTGGAGCTTGAAGGGGTTTTCTGGGACTTAGATATTGATGACCTGCTTCCAGTATATTTGTATTGATATAGTTGAAGATGGGTATTGTACGACTGTCATACGCCTACATCATCATGCATGATTAAGGACGTGTGTGCTTCCAAAATGTCACATGGTGGATTGGATTAATAAATGGAAGAATTTCATAACAAGCTATGAACAAGTGCTAAGTCAGTGTATGAAAAGTCTGCATGTGTTTGCACTATATGGACTGAAGTTTGGAGCGTGGTTAGCTCCGGAGCAGGTGTGGATGGTATTGAATTATGTGGTCAAGATACACAATTGACTGTCTATCCTTTATCTATCCTTAGGGTAGGTTATCAATAATAGATCAGTGGGGGTCCAACACCCCCACTGATCAGCTGTTTCAGGCAGCCACCTGTACCAGAAACTATAAAATGGATGGAAAGTTCCATCTTCTGTATAGTTTCGACAATGTGCTGCAGTTGACCTCCCATTCATTTGAATGGAAGCTGAGCTGTAGTACTTCAGCATGGCCACTACACAGTAGATGGAGACTTCTGCTTCCTTCTTCATCCACTTCCTGAAATGGTTGATTGGTGGGGTGCCAGGTGTCAGCCCCCCTCCAGTCTGCAACTGATGTCCTATCCTTATTCATCTTGGAAAAGCCACAATTATGTACTAATTAAATCTAAAAAATTAAAAATGCAGTTTCAGTGATAATTACACTCAAAAACTGATAAAACTGTGCAGTAATCCCTCAAAGGTCCTATAATGGCAATTAAATAACTATGAGGGAAACTGTTCCTAAGTCACTGAGGTTATGCCATTATCTGAGGCCAATGAACTGAAGCCTTACTGGGTAATATTGGAGTAAGAGCAGCATTTTCATTTATTTTGGATAGTTTTATGTTTCCTACTGCAGTGAACAATCCTCTAACACTGGCAGTAACAGTTTACACAAACCAGGTACTCAAAAAACATGATGAACCTTTTACAGGATACAAAGTTTATAAGAAGTGGAAAGCACTTTTTGGCAGACTGCCATGATAAACCCCACGGAATAATTGAGCGGCATGATAAAATGTCAAAGGGCTTCCTAGTAGCACTGACTACAAGTATGACTAAGCCCCCATGGGAGAGTCAATTAGTCATTTTGGTCTAGTCATGAATGGTTTAGTGGAGTGGGTTATTGGGGGGTTTCTCCTACACACATATATTGCTAATTTAAAGTGTACAGCCAAGTGTGGAAGAAATGAACTGATGAGAGAGCTCATATGCAAAAGTAAAAATGTAGGTGTCCAGAAACCAAGACTGTTGTTCATTTAGTGCTACATTTTCCCTTGTCAGCTTCAGACATGAGAGCCTGCCTGGAGACAGGCCACCTAGGTGTAAGCCTTTGGTACAATGAGGGCGTTGCTTTTATTGCACCCACACTCTGTTGATGTCTGTGGCCAGGCCCTTCCTAGCTGCTTTGCCACTGCCTGGTCCTGTCAATCAAGGCAGCGAAGAAAAGGCTGGCCACAGAAATGAGTGGAGTTCAGGTAAGAGCAATGGGAACACCCTCATTGCACCAAAGATCTAATTTGCAAATTAAGAAAAAGTATCATAACTTGCGTACTGACCCTCGGATCAACAAAAGTAAAACAGTGTTTTAGTCAGGTGAACCACAGCTATGTATCTATGCAAACAGTTGGGATAGGGAGGTCGCTGGTCACAGATTCCATTTAATGGATGGATCAGTGTCCTCTTGTCAAGCCCCGTTTTAGTGATTCAATGCCACAATTTTGGTACATGCGCAAAAGCATCTGTTCATCTGAATCAAATTAATGTACATGGGCTGAAACTGTGGCACTATGCTACAGGGCCATGCGAGAGGATGTTCATGTCTGACCCCATCAGTTAGTGGGCAAGAATGTCAAAAATGAAGGACCTGAGGTGCATTGAGGGGCTAGAGCCCACTCCTACGTGCACTGAAGTTCTAATTTACATACAGAAGAACCAGGCATTTTGCCTAGTATAATTGGGTTGATCCTGTGGACAGGTCCTCTTTAACTCTATTACAACAGCATTTGTTGTATGTAAGGGAAATTTACATAATGGAGAGGACAAGCATAGGAATAGGGGACTCTTTTACTCTACTTTTGCCCAAATGTATAAGTTATAACTAAAAAACAAATACTGGTTGAAACTATATACTATATATAAAGTCCACTGGCTAACAAGGAAATGAGTCGGCATAAAACTTTAAATTCGTATATATAAAATTAGCACATGGATCTGATCTGAAAGATCTGTGATGCTCGATAATATATATATATATATATATATATATATATATATATATATATATATTACATTTTTGAATGTGAATTTAGTCTATTCACATAATTATTTAGCAGAAATAATGCCATAAAACACATGAAATTTAATGTTCTCAGCAATACAATAGGTGGACTATGCTATAAAGTCTGTTAATTATGCTCTGCATGCTGCATGCTCAATATTCAGTGTTATATTTATTATAGAAATGTAATAATTATTGAATTGAATGTCCACCTTTTAACACAATGATATTTTAGATACTAAATTCTATGCTGATTAATTTCTTATTGTATGTTTAAAGAGGTTGAAACATCAATTTTCTGATACAGAACTAGAAATCACCTGCATAGATAGAGAGCTAAATTATAGCTCTATGTGGCCACCACTAGGGGGAGCTCTTAAATGTTTACTACATACTGTTACATATTCAAATACATAATAAAACATTCTGCAGGAAGCTCAGAAGCTCCCTCTAGATGTGGCTGCAAGTAGACAAAATTACATAATAAAAATCTGTATGTTTAGATCATTTGAAGCTCTGGAAGATTCCACTCTAGTCACTAATATGATAATGAAATGAAATTTAGACACTAAAATGGTGTTTAAAGGTGGACATTAATGTTAAAAGTTTAGATGGTTTCTTTATGGTGTTTAACCTGTATGTTTAACTAGTTTACATAAATCTTGAATTTACAAATTTTTGAGTCATTATGGCTACAGATGTCTTGTTAATTAAATTCTTCAAGAAAAGTTTACTTACAGGGTCTCCTGGAGGTCCACGGTCTCCTGGAAGTCCAGTTTTACCAGTTTCTCCCTATGGTTACATAAAAATGGTCAGATATGGTTTACTATGTATTTCAACTATTTTACTCACCTTATAGTAGCCCTCACCTCATAACCAGGGGGACCAGGGGGACCTGAACTTCCTCGGGGAGGCTAAGGGAAAACAAGAATATAACAGATAAAGCATTTCATAGAATTATACCATTTTGTAATATTTACAATTTGTGCACGTCCCACACTACAGACATCCCTTACCTGACACTCATAGGAGCAGCACTGAAGCATTAAGAGAAGAGAAAGAAAGGGTTATTAGTGACTTTATATAGCATTGTATAGTAATGACTAATGTCTTCATGTATCACTAACATATATGTAATACTCACCCCGTGTTCACCATTAGCTTTCTGAAATAAAAGAAAATGAAAGTTATAAGCTTGAGTCCATTGTAGCAACTCTGTTCATCTGTTCATAGAATCACATAGTTAATATGTATGAAAGAAAATGTTCACAAACAGCAGATATTATCTGACGTATTAATAAAACACCATAATTAAGTTTATACATTGTATCTGACCTGACAACTAAGCCTGTAAATTTGTGATTCTTGTCTGTATACTATAGACCTAAGTCATCTCATTTTCAATTTTACGATGAGTTGCAGAACTCTTCAAGCCCTTAATATTTAATAGAGGAAAATAAAGTTTATTTGTCACTCAATATCAAACACATCTATAGATAGAGTCCAAAAATGTATTAGACTAAATCCCCTTAAGTGTTACAACTATATACATGTAGTATAAATATGTGGAATTTACTGCAATATATTATCCTGTTGCACTTTTATTACTATTGCCACTTTTAGAACTATTCTACACTACAGTATAGTGTACTGTATGTCCTGTGAGCTGAAATATCCATCCTTGCAGATGTCCTGGCTTAAAGGACACCTGGGTCGCTAATATAGTTTTTATAATTTGCCACGACTGAGTCATTTTTCCTTACTTAGGCTCTGTTCACACTTACATTAAAGGAGTTGCCTCAGGTGACAAACGTCTGATCACTGGGACCGCAACCCTGGGCCATCAGCGTTCACTAGAATGTAGATCTGCATGTCCCTGTTCCTCCATACTGTATGACCAAGTTTGAACACATCAGTGGTCTAGCCTATGCCCTGCCTCTCCACTCAATGTCTATGGGGCTGACGGAAACAGCCAAGTATAGTAGATATACATTCTTTTAATTACTCACAATGGTGTCAATTATAGTATCAATTGTGTTTTCCAGTTCTCGTTCAGACAAGCCAGCAGCACTGGTGGCTGTGAAGTTTCTCCTGTAGTTTGGATCAGAGGCTATAACACTGAGACGTGGTTCCTGCACGTAAGAAAAGAGAAAGCATTAGAGGAGGCTTATGTGAAAGCAGATATTTATTTGCATGATATCTACCTTGAAGCTAATAGTCTTCATCTTACCAGGTGGTTTGGTGAGATGGCAACAGAGAAAACTTTAATTCCAAGGTGTCTGGCTTCATTTGCAGCATCTTCCAGACCACCACACGGCTCTTTGTATCCTTCCAAAGGATGACCATCTGTCACCACAACTAGATATTTGTTCTCCCTTTGGTGGGATCCTCTGTAACAGGAAGTCAAGACCATAGATAGATCAACATACAGAATATTGTTGATTGATAAACAAAAAGATAGATAGATAGTACAAAAATAGATAGATAGATAGATGATAGATAGATAGATAGATAGATAGATAGATAGATAGATAGATAGATAGAATGTCTATTATACAAATTATACAAACCCAATCAAGATCTCTTCAATGCCTCTTTTGATGGCACAGTCAGTGTGAGTACCTTTGCCTATGTACTCAACTGTATCAACTCTAGACTTCAAGGTATCACGGTCTTTGGCTAGGTTGAGCAGAGGGCTAATTAAGATGATTTCATCACTGTAGTGCAGAGCTCCTGCATTCCATACAAGGTTGCGGTCACACCGGTAATACCTAAAATCAGAGAGAGGTTTAGGGCTAAATCTCAGTACGGTTTAAATAAATGCTTATGACGTGACTCTAGAACGTTAGGGGTTATACATTCATCAGAAACACCATTTTCAAACATTCTTTTAGGCCATTCTGTAGGATTTTTCAAGCCAGTGCCTTAAATTACTACAAGTCCACCCATTGGCTAGATGAAACTAGGGAGCACGCGCTGGCCCTTTGGGAGTCAGGAAACGTGTGTATGCCTTAAAGACAGGACAGGAGGCCTTCACTGAGAAGTCCAGGCTACAGCCTGCAGGAGGTATGTGGAACCTCGGCAGCTGGAATCACTGCTGGTGGGCAGTAGAGGACAAGCAGGTCTGGACAGCCAGCAGAGAAGAGGAAGGCAGGTGAAACACATGACATTTGTGTTTCCCCCAAAGGAGCGGGACAGCAGCAGACACTGGCCACCACTGCAACATGTTTTACATGGATTGTGCACTGATTGTAGCAAGAAGACATTGAACAAAGTGGAAAACCTTTTTAATGTTAGCAGTTCTTTGGTGTTTTTAGTATCTGATAGTAAATGGATTATATACATTGTAGGTGAAAAATTAAAACCTCTTTGCAAAGGTGTCCATAGAATACCAATAAAGACTAAAACTGCATGAAGCGAATTAATGCATAAAACATCAATTATTTTCAAATTTTATTACGATCATGACAGCATAAATATATTTAAATGCTGCTGAAAAGGTTTCAATGAGTAAACAATTTGTCTGTAGTAACAGTTGACTGCATTGAATGTCCTTTACCAAGACATTTGCTGGATCCACACCCTTGTGTAATATTTTTATAGATATGTGTCCACTTTATCTAAGTATAGGGTAAAATAATTATATGGTTACCTTGTAGTGAGCTTATCTATGAACATTTTGGTAAACTCTTTGACTTGGGTCACAAGAGTCTTGAATGGTTTCACACGGAGAGCAACACTCTCAGATGTGTCCAGCACGAAGAAAATATCCACAGGACAATCTGAAAACAAGTCAAACAAATACAAGTATTACAACCACATTATATATGTTAATATACTGGATACTACTGGAGAAATATAGTTAGCTTTAAAAAAAAAATAGTCCACCATCTTATTGTCTGTACACAGTTTGGCTAACTCCATCTAAGTATTTAGTGATCCGAGTGTGACAACATATTCCCCAAAGCTGTGCACACAAAACAGTTTTGTCAGATTTCCAAAATCTTATATTTCAGAAATACATGGGCCATATTCATAAGAAGCCAATCAATCATCTTTGTAAGTTATCGGATCAAGAGGAAACCTGACAGTGACGCATGTGTGTTGTGATGTCAGGACACTCCACCAGTATGCTGATAGAAGGGACAAAAAGAGCTAAGAGTAGGGTGTGTTCTGGTACCAAGAGATTGAGTGCAGATGGTGTGTGTTATGTTGACCTGCAGTTGGCCTGAGAGTCTATGGCTTGTCCATCATAGCAGTGTCTGTGAACTGAATGCCATAGTGAGCTTATTCACAGGAGAAACTGAAGGCCAAAGTCTGTGACATGGAGGCTGTGGAGTGGGTCATCTAGTACTCTTTTTAAGGATCCACAGCTGCCATCTCAGCATCACTGAGTATGTCATGAAGAGCAAATGTCGAGCTTATCAAGATAGCCCATATTGTTTTAGAGTGGAGCATTGGGTGAGTCTAGCCGTCGAAGTGGTCAGCTTACAGAACTCTTTATAGGCTGGAACATGACATGTATAAGCACATTTGTCAGCCTTTAAAGAGTCAGTTCTAAGGGGTCTGCTAAGGTTGTAAGAGATCCTCAATGCTATTATCAATAAATTAAAAAGATATCATATGTAAAAATGGCCCTAGCAAAATACTTTGCCAATGGTCCAATCATGAATCGAATTTGCACCCTGCTTGCTGAATTTTCTTGGTCAAACAATAAGATACAGTAGGTAGCTCTGACATATGCAAAAAACACAGATACCAGGAATGCTAAGGCTTGAGGAACTACAGTATAGTCTTAAAGTATGGAGACACCTGAAAAAAATGGAAATCGTTGTTTGGGAATGCCATCCTGTATGTGGCAAAGCCACCATCTTGGAACCAAGTCGATATTTTCAAATGGGAAGGGTGCCTGTGACACATGTATCTGATTTAGAATTTGATGAGGAATCCAATTCTGTGCTTAAATGTGATGTAACTTCATTCATGCCAAAATTATTAACAATTTTCTCTTTGTTGAAGACACAGATATGGCTGCGAGATTAACATGCAATGTGAGGACAGTGATTGGGCTGATCCACGGGGAGGGCAGAAGCCAAGTCATGCTAGTGGATTTCCATGCTGAACATTAGACCACTCATCCTTCATGGCACATTTGGCAAATCGTTTGCCAAAATTTGCCAAACAGGTTCTGTATTGGACCTGCAAAAGATGATGCAACAACAATGGTATCCTTCAGCAATAGCTCACATTGTCCTACCCAGAGTGTGTCACAAGAGTGCAGGTTGAGTTGAACCACCATCGAGCTAATACTGCCTACGCACGAATGGCATTTGTACAATGATATCCTTCAGCAAGAACCCACATCATCCTACCCAGTGTCTGTCACAGGAGAGCAGGGTGAGTTGAACCACTATCAGGCGGATACTGGCTACACACAAATAATAACTGTACAAGATCCAGTTACTGCATCATCTCAATTAGGATGATCCTGAACACCATGTTCTGCGTAATGGGCATCACAGCAATTGCAACTGGACCCATATTTCACAGAAATGGCACTGTTCAGTGATGAAGCAAACTTCTAGTTGAACAGGGAGAACAAAAAAACCTTTAATACTGGTCTGACACAAATCTGCACTGGATAGACCCCTCCAAGATTGTTGGCACACAGAAAGTCAAGGTGTGGTGTATAGGGAAAAATATAGTAGGCCCACTTTTCATTAGTAACATAGTAACATAGTTTACAAGGCCGAAAAAAGACATCTGTCCATCCAGTTCGTCCTGTTTTCCTATAAGTTGATCCAGAGGAAGGCAAAAAAACCCTGTGAGGTAGAAGCCAGTTTTCCCCACTTTAGGGAAAAAAATTCCTTCCCGACTCCAATCAGGCATCAGAATTACTCCCTGGATCAACGACACCTCTCTAGTAACTATAACCTGTAATATTATTACCCTCCAAAAATACATCCAGGCCTCTCTTGAACTCTTTTAGTGAACTTACCATCACCACCTCCTCAGGCAGAGAGTTCCATAGTCTCACTGCTCTTACAGTAAAGAATCCTCTTCTATGTTTGTGTACAAACCTTCTTTCCTCCAGACGCAGAGGATGTCCCCTCGTCACAGTCACAGTCCTGGGGATAAATAGATCGTGGGAGAGATCTCTGTACTGACCTCTGATATATTTATACATAGTTATTAGATCTCCCCTCAGTCGTCTTTTTTCTAAAGTGAATAAGCCTAATTTTGATAATCTTTCTGGGTACTGTAGTCCACCCATTCCAGTTATTACTTTAGTTGCCCTCCTCTGAACCCTCTCCAGCTCTGCTATGTCTGCCTTGTTCACAGGAGCCCAGAACTGTACACAGTACTCCATGTGTGGTCTGACTAATGATTTGTAAAGTGGCAGGACTATGTTCTCATTGATAGGAACCCTATTGCTGCAAACTAAGTATCTGCAATTGGTATGTAATAAGGTGTTTCCATCACTGTGCAACCAAGAGGCACATTCCTAGTGTTCTTCCAGTAGGATGGTGCCCCCTCAACATTATGGATGTGACGTCCGCACATTTTTGTATCAGCAGTTTCTGGGGAACTGGATTGGATATCGTGATCTGGTGGAGTGGCACTCTTGATCCCCTTGGATTTCTACCTGGGTGGTGATGTCAAGTCCAGGGTTTACGCAGTAATAATCCAGAGTGTGGCGCACGTGCAACTGCGGATCCTGGATGCCTGTGCAAGCATTTCTGCTGAGGTGTTGCTCATCGTGAATGGGAGAAGAAAATCGCCATGATTTCCTGTAGTGGATCGTCATTGTGTTCCATGTCACGGAAAAATTGCTAAAAACGTTGGCAGGAAAATAAAGCACAGATTTGGATTCCTCATCAAATTCTTGATCAGATACATATGTCACATGTACTGCTTCCCATTTGAAAGTATCAACTTGGTTCCAAGAAGGCAGCTTTCAAAATGGCCGCTGTTTTCGCCAACACCCCTCACAGATATGCCCCGTTCCTCTTAGCAACATTCTTACCCCCTTTTTCCATGTATTCAGGTGTCTCCATACTTTTGGACCACCTTATTTTTAAAGTGAATTAACTATAGTGAGTGCAGGAGTACAGTAGAGGTCAATCAAGTGCCTTGGTGCCTGAGGCGGCCCACAGGCCCCATAGAAAACACCAGTATTGTAAATTGTACACAGTAGATGGGGACTCTTTTACAGGTTTAGAATGGGGCCCAGGAACTTCAGGTTAAGTTGTTTATTGATCTTATATTTATATTAGAAAAATTTATATATCTAGTCATCATTTGACTAAAAACGCAGGTCTATAGAAAACAAAATGGCTACCCATTAAAATCGGAGACTTCAAAATGGCTGCTATGACATTAAGATAAAATGGTGGAGACAAAAGTGAAGCAATTTTATGGCAAAAAATTTTTAATTCTACTGTATTGCATGTATGGACCCTCATTAGCTAATACTTCCTTAAAATGATTTTTCCGGGACTTAGATATTGATGGCCTATCTATCCTCAGGATAGATCATCAATATCAAATCGGCACCGCCACCAATCAGCTGCTTCAGTCAGCTGCGGACTCTGGAAACTATTCAATGGAAAGGTTCCGTAACCGGCTATTGACCATGGTGGGGTTTTAGAGCTCAGCTATGTCTTACGTGAATGGGAGCTGAGCTGCATATGCTGGCTGGACACTACACAGTGGATAGAGCCATCCATCCACTGTACAGTTTACGGCGCCCGTGGCTGCTCTAAACAGCTGTTTAATGAGTGTGTTGATCTGATAGGTGGTAACTGTAGAATGATGCCAGGAAACTGGCCTCCGGGGGCTATTCTGATGGAACCCTTGTGTGGATCTGTTGGGGTTAACAATGTTGACACTGCCCTTGTAAGAGGCTAGAGGAGGGACTTTGATCCGCTCTTAGTTCATTAAGTAGTGTGCTAGCTGAGGATTTAAGAAGAAGCCACATGTTCTCACTCCTCAGAGAACTAAGCCTTCATCCCAGAGAATCACCATCTCTGAAAAAGATAGAGAGGAGGAGTACTACAACCCAAATAGCTGCTTATATCCATAAATGACTGTATGGGGAGATTTACACTGTGTTGGAACTGTGTTTTGATACAGTATGATGTACTACAATTCCCATTCTGCACTTTAGTAACCCCAACTACCATCAGGGTGTGCCCAGAGGCAATAAAGAGTACAACCTCCTATTACTGCTCTGTCTCTAGGGTGCATCAGTGTGAGGATTGCCACTGTGAATAAGTATTGCAGCCAGAGCCACTACCACTCCCATCCTCTGCCTCGCCCCTCTGAGGATTGCAGCATTGGTATTATAATAAATAATTGTATTGACAATTAAATATTAATTCGAGAATATCTGGAAGAACTGCATTTTGCCATTCCTCTGGTATTTCTACTAGAAACATATGCACAAATTGAAACTGGGTGTGGCCATTTCCACTGTCAATAGGGTGTGTCCTTACACAGTCTGAACACTAATTGGACAGTGCCAGTGTTAGTAGGGATCCTTCCTGCCAATGACAAAGGACAAGGTACCACCCAGTTGCCAACCTATTTGTATAAGATGCTCCAGAATTGTTATTACTTGGGGAATGCAAGTATTCACTAAAAAAGACATGCCAAGAGGGCGGACAGGTCCTCAATGCACATCTCATTTATTTCTGTGGTAGCTGAGGATATTTTTGTAGTCTGCAGTTGTAGTAATGTCTTATTAGACTTAAAGGGGTTGTGCAGTGATATATATTGATGACCTATCCTCAGGATAGATCATCAATATCAGATCAGAGAGGATTCAACTCCCGACACCCCAACGATCAGCTGTACCATGCAAACTCCGCCTCCTATTCATTTCCCTGCACTTCGTCTCCGAAGTGCAGTATAACGATGAGTACTTGCTCCATTCATTTGTAATTACAATATGCCGCCGCTCCACAGGAGACAACACGTAGTGTAATGAGGAGGAAGTGGTGCTTGCATGGAGTCCCGCCTCCACGTCAAGCAGCTGATCACCGGGGTCCCGGGTATTGGACCCCCACCGATCTGATATTGATCACCTATTCTGAGCATAGGTCATCAATATAAATCACTGCACAACCCATTTAACTATGCAATGAGACATTCATAGAATAAAGACAACCAAAGCTAAAAGAAAACTAAACATTCTGGTAACAATACATTCTGCTGGTGAACTGCATGGCAATGATCCAATGTAATGCTTCACTGTATATGCAAATTGAAATAGAGGAAATTATATTGCCAGTAGGGTTATTAGATTAAAGGGGTTTTCCCATGATTAATATGAAAATCTGATATCATTTAGTACATGACAGTCTGTTTCCAACAAACTTAGAACTTAGAACCAGCCCTGTACATCACATGGATCCAGAGATCTCCACATTCATTGCCGTAATTGCTCTGTCAGATTTATTTCAAGCTGGCATCTCAAGGGGAAATGCATTTTCTCAGGGGGCATGTCCTTTCTGCTGCAGCTGGTGGCAGCTGAAGGACCGAATTGAGCGTGTGCATCAATCTCAGTGAGCGGGACAGAGAAATTAGAAAATGAGCAAACAGCAGGTGGCGCTATACAGATAGATTTTAGTACAGTGACTGTACTCAATTTTTAATTACATGCAATTAAAAAAGTATTCAGATTCAGGTGCTGGTTTGAAAACTGTAGATTGTTTTCATGGGACAACCTCTTTAGGTATTGATAGATTAGTGTTTAATACAGGCATTTGCATCAAGTAACCTGCCCAATATTTGGTTATAAGCACATCATATTCATAAATAGTAAAAATTCTTAAGATATATATATTTATAGGTTGCAGTATACTGGGATAAAGTACATTTGGGCCAAAATCTATTCCGATGTAGAGGAGAAGCAGCTTGGATTACTGAATATCTCAAATCTGATTTTATCCTTGCCATCAACATAAAGGCAAAGATCTAGGACGCCATACAACATAAAATTAGTGGTGCAGACAATAGTCTAAAGCTGGTCAAAGCCGCCAAGTTCAGTGGGACTGGTCATCCAGCTAATGCGGGTATCAGATCTTCAGAGAACATTTGCTTAGCAGGTCTGAGCCGAGCATGCATGTGTATGGAAAGATCTGGAGGAATAGCTTTGGCCAACAACTTTTGAAGGTTTTATGTCCAACTTAAAAGTTGCATAAACTGTAACACACAGCCAAGTATTTCTCTGGCTTGATGCAACATATTGCTATTTTTCAATGTACCAATATAGACAGTGCATATTCATCTCTATATAGACCCTTTGACTAGTATTTGGTGACTCCTCCCACTCTTCTGTTTTAGTCGCCCCTCCCAATTTTATCTTTCGTTTCCAACGTTAAAGATGTGGGGGAAGGGGGGGTGGATATGCTACCTGTAAACAATCTATCTATGGTACTACAGGATAAAATGAGGTCATTGGTGGCCATCAAATCATCTAGAGTCTGTTAAAGTGGTGAAATGCGTAAAAGAAAAGTAAATTTGGTAGAATTACACATATGGTCATAAATGATAGGATACATTACATAGGAGTACTGAGGGAAGGTATCGCCTGTAAGCAGAGAGAAGTATGGTATATACGGCAGAAGACGCCAGGCTATGAATTCCAGCACACCCTGCCAGACTGGGATTTGTATTCCCCAAAAACTTGATCTCCGCCTTTGATGGGAATAGTCAGGAAAGACTTAGTACATTGCAAATACTAAACTCGTAAAAGATAAAAGAATAGCTGGAAGCGACTGTAGAGGTAAAGCTGAAAGCCAAGCATCATGTAATATTACCTTGATAGGAAGATTTTCTGTCTGGTGGGGGGATGAAGATCTCAGTACCACCTCCAGTGCCAGGCTGGTTACCATTCTTAATGGGGATCTGACCCTGGCCCTGCTGTCCTATGCCACTTCCTAATAGAAGGAAGAGGTGCAGCAGGGTCAGAGGGAGGTCTCCCCTCAGCATCTTCATGGTGCCCCCTGTATCCCAGGCAGGAGGGGAGTTGGAAGTTCAGCGAGTGCCTGACAATGCTGCAGAGTGCTGCGCTGGAGGGAATGCAGAGCTCACACACACACTAAACAGAGAGGGGCAGTGCTGCTGACATTCACAGGGAGGGGAGAAGCACTTGGAGAGGATGGTCCTTGTGAAAAGGAGGGTCAGCCTGGAAAGTTTTCATTGTGACATTGACAGGGGAATTGTACAGTATATCTCCTGCTCAGGCTGAGAGGGGTGTAGAGCGTTTTCTCAGGAATTAGGGAGAAGGCAGTGACTGGCAGAGGGTGATGTGGAAGAGTTACCCGGTTGGATTTCATTTGGGAGCAGTAAAATAATAATAATCATGAGTATATGTAACATGATACATTAATAAACTGAATGGAAAATTTAGTTACATTGTTTATTTATTTATTTATTTATTGACATAATTATTATGACACATTATTATTATCACTCCAGATCTGCATAGTGTGAATGAGTGAAACTATATTCTAAGCAATCACATATACAGTATATCCTGTCTGGCCGCAACTAGAATAGATTGTGTTGCTCTATTGTGCACTTCCCACACTATTCCTGTATTCCCATGGACTGCATCGTGGTATGGCTACCTGTTAGGCGGCCCTACACATTCAAGAGTTGTCGGCTGAGCAATGGTTTGGCTGACAACTTTCTCTCCTGACCCCCTCATACACGTCCATGTTCGTTCGGCTTAAGGGGAGAAGGGAGAAAGCTAGACAACTCTGGTGGCAGTTTTTTTCCCAGGAGAACAAAAGGATGGGGTGAAGATATTCACTTTGTTTAATCGTTCTCTCCTCCAACATCATTTGTCATGGGAGAGTTGGGAGCTCCCCACACACATTAGAGTGTCAGCCGAACCCACCATTCTCAGCAGGTTTGGCAGACAAAATAGACTAATGGGTATATGGGGGCTTTAGATCCTCTCTGCTTCCTGCCATCCTTTGTTTCCTTGTCTACAGCAATAACCCCATCTACCCACATAACTGTTGCAGCTAAACACTGGCCTCAGCAGTATATGGCATTTCATCACTGCAGCCAAGCAACCAACAACCGGTGGGAAGTACCTGAGCAGCAGCATTAGGGCTCATTGAGATGGACGTAGTGTTTAGTGGCCCACACATGGCCGGCACTTTGATAGAAATAACTATTCTTGTCTGCCATTGCATACAGTAAGACCGTGGACATATCCAGCAATACACCTGTTTACTGATGGTTTCCAAGCATTTGTTTGAAAGCCAGCAACAAAAGATGGTCTTGTCAGGCGGAGATTTGTATATGCTGTATATAGATGTAGCCAGAAGTGGGGATACACAAGAGAGGATTGTATAAAACTTATGTTGTAAGACAAAATCCTTGCTGATTTAGGTAAGAAAGCCTGGGCACAAATGTCCTTTATGTGGCATTAATGAAGCAATAAGTGTCCTGCTTGTTTCCAAGTTTGCATGTTGAAAGGTAATTCACACAGTTTAGCCATACACATGAGATGCACAAATGATGACCTAACCCGCCGATTACAATTGGACCAAGTGACCATCTAATGTTCCTGCGGCCTCCGAACTGTTCCAGATGGCAGATGTCAAGCATGCACGCGCATTCTGGGATGGCTATGATCCAAGAGGTAGCTATAGGCGGAGCAGAGGTGGTGGTCACATCTGGGTCCCTCCATTAATTACCTTTTGCTACTTTGAAGGCACTGTGCACTGCCCTTAGCAAGACCTGCTTTTTTATGGTGTATTCACACATGGTAGATTCACTGAAGAATTTTTTTTTGTGACTTAAAAAACAGTCCAAACATCTGAAAGAGGTTTTCTAAGAATCAAGTGCATAGATTTCTGGATGCCCCATTTAGATAAATTGAATGGGCACAAACATTTCTCCCAAAAATCTGTCACTTGTGAATACACCCTACGTAGTAAAGACACGCAAAGACATGCAATCTCTGCTGACTCCCTCCCAGCTTCCCCATATACATACACGTTTGGCTCGGAAGAACATGTGGAAAGTGGAGTTGCCCTACGTCAATGCTCATGGCTGAAGCATGCAAAAACAGGCGGCCAATACAAGCTGTATCTAACAACAGTGACAAGGACTGTGCCACTATACTGCGCAGCATTAAATTCTTCATTTCTCCATGTTAAAACCATATCAGCATTACACATGGCTGATGCATTTCAAGGCATGTTGTCTGTTTCCTATAGGACGAGGATTAGCCAACAGGGCTTGAAATGCGTAAACCATGTCTAATACTCACTTGGTGGTTTTTATGTATCTGTTCCTTTATCAGACAGAAATATGCCTCAATTAGGCATATTTTTGGTGCAGATTGTGGAGCAAAGGTCCTTTGCGCCTCAATTTTCGACTTCTCCCCCGCTCGCACCACGTCTAAAAAAGTGGGTGTGGCATGGAAGGGGATGGCCCTGTTTTATGCGTAGAAAATGGTCTAAACGTAAGACAGCTAGGAAGCGTAGCAGCGGATCCGCCGAAGTTATGTAGAGGCCAGTGCCTCTTCATAACTCCGGTGGATCCACCGCCATGTGTAGGAATTATTAAGACCGGCATCTAAAACAGTGGTCTTAATAAATGTGTACCAAAGAATATTATATTTTAATGCCCTAGAGCTGGACTTTCCACTTGCCTACGACTCGCATCTTTGTGCTCATTGTCTATGTACCTGAAGGTGCTAATGGGTGAGCTGTATCGATATTCTTATTTCGGCCACTATACTGTTTTGCTTTCCTACAACAATCCCAATAGTAGTATGTTGTTGCATCCATCTTCCCAAGCCTGATGAGTATACATATGTAGATGTGTATGGTAATGCTCTGTATCTTAACACGGGTGGATTATATTTGCGTCCATCATGGATTCATTTATGCACAAACAGACAAATATCAAGCATCTGTGTCTTATGTGTTGTGTCCCCGGGGAGACTTTTTTCCTTCCACAAATGGAACTTATGAAGAGAATCCTCTGCACCTCACATTTCTGCTTTGAAGAATCAACTGCTGCAATAACTCCAAAAAAGAGGGACTGACACAGGCAACGTCTGGAGTCAATCTCTCTCCATATATGGCTGTTCTGCCACATCTGGGAATGATCACAGACACATGCTTTTAAGCTGCCAAACATATCCCTGCCAAATCCTTGCACATTCGCCTAATGGGCTATAGAATGAGACGGAACCACATTGCCACCTGGTGTCCACATCTGGAATTGCATCACTTCCAAGACGATCCACTGCTCATTCAACTACATAAGATATTACACCCCAATTATCCACTATATATCACCCTCCTCCATGCGGCACAACCCTTCCCCCTCCTTAATTGTGTATGTCTCCAAACCTGCCTCCACTTTAAAGTATTTGGCGGGACAAAGCTTACACACCCATCCCCTCCATAGAGCCCCTTTCCTCTCCTTGGCCACTCTAAAACTGAAGCAGCCGTTAAGAGCTGCAAAGCACAAAGGTATAACTCTCTATATGACTCACGTTGCACGCCTATATAGAGCAAAGGTAGCTATCCGTGAAAAGTTATACGGTGGGCCACTCTTGTCACTTTGCCCACAATCAGTAGCAATCGGGGCTTAATATGTGGCACTGAAAGGGTGTCTGCTACTTTCTTACTGTTGCCATGCACATCTGCTTACAATATTTCTTTAATAACTGAGACCGTGGGATACATTTGGCCACTGCTCATAAAAGGGGGGTAGATGACAGAATATAAGAGAGTGGGATAGGAGGGGTGGGGAGATGAGCAAAAGAAAGAATTGGACACTTAAGCAAAAGGACTCGTGATCCACAGCTAAGGCGGGGATGGTGGGCTCGAGCATCTGGCTCCCAGAAGCTATGACCACGAAACATCTGCATGAGATATACAAAAGAGGGAAATATTATACTAAGAGTCTAAAGAGAAAATGACGCAGTAGATCAGACATGGGATTAATCTGCGTTCCAAGTGAGGTCCGATCAGGTCCATTTGAAGTACATTATCCTATTGTTAACACAGAAACCTTCAAATGCTTATGCCGGGCTGTGATTGGGTTTGATTAGAAGAGATTTCAGCCAGAGATTAATGAATTAGAGATCTTACTTTGATGGTTTCCAAAAAAGCACAAGGCTCATTATCTTTTTACAAGGATTAATCCCAGGGCACTCGGTCAGACGGAGAATACATGATATGTGGATAATGATTTGTGGGTAATAGACTGTTTTTATTCCAACATCTGTTAATCACAGAAACAGGATGCTTTCCATGCTGGCTCGATTTCCAAAAGGCAAGAATGTCTGCAACTCCTAGAAAGGAGCCTTCAGTACTGAGGGTTTCATCTTGTCAACCCACGGCGGGGCTTGTCAAGGAATAAAAGTCAACCCTGCATGCAAACCCCACCAGCCCACATGCAGTGTCACCTACATTTAGTGGACATATAGCAGTGTGCAACTCCCTGAAAGGGGTATTTCTAGCTGGACCACTAAGTGCAGATGCCAGAGATCTCGAGAACAGGGCCCGATCTTGCGCAGTTGGGAACAGAGAAGTGGGTGTGCATGTGTAGCTTTCTCCATTCACTTCTATGGGAGTTCTGAAAATGGTCCTGCTCAGCCCCCTCTCCACTGCAGACAGAGCTCCGTTCTCAACATACAGTAGGTCCTGTGGATATGCCATCAGTGACCAAATCAGCAAGACAAAATGGGAAATAAAAATGCAAAATAGTCATAACTAATCATACAGCTAGGGACGGACGTCCACGCAAAATGTACGCTAGCACAAGATAACACCAATATAACCAATAATACCACCATATAGTGACCATATATTGGTCAGATGCCAGGCTCTCGGCAGACTATACAGTAGAGTACAGTACTGATATCATGCATTCACAGGCAGAATACATAAAAATTAAGGCCATGTTCACACTTCAGTTCTTTGGTCAGTTATTGCCATCAGTTATTGTTTGCCAAAACCAGTGGTGAAGCCTAATCAGAGATCAGGTATAATTTAAAGATTTCCTCCTGTTCTGTGTTTTTGACCTGCACTCGGTTTTGGCTCACAATAACTGATCGACGTAACTGACCAAATAAGGCTACTTTCACACTAGCGTTAGCACGGATCCGGCACCTAAAGGGTGCCAACGGATCCGTGCTAACGCTATACATGTGTGGAGCCGGAGCAGCGCTCCGGCCCCACACATGACACACATTAAAACAAGACACAGACATACATACAGACATACATACAGACATACATACATACTCACATACTCCCGGGACGCCGGCAGAACGTCTTCACGCGCCTCCTGCACGCAGTGATGACGATTCCCCACAGCGCCCTCTGCTGGGCGCAGTGGGGAAACGTCATCGCTGCGCGCAGGAGGCGCGTGAAGACCTGCTGCCGGCGTCCCGGGAGTATGTGAGTATGTATGTATGTCTGTATGTTTGTATGTATGTCTGTATGTTTGTTTGTATGTATGTCTGTGTGTATGTAGCCGGATCCGGAATGACCCCCCATTGGAAATCAATGGAGGACAGATCCGGATTACTGGTGTGTCCACACCAAACGGATCCGTCCCCATTGACTTGCATTGGGGGTCATTCCGGATCCGTCTTGGTGCGGATGCCTGGACCGGAGAGCAAACCGCAGCATGCTGCGGTTTGTTCTCCGGTCTGAAGACGGAACGGAATGCTTTCAGGAGCATTCCGTTGTCTTCAGTTCAGTTTTGTCCCCATTGACAATGAATGGGGACAAAACTGAAGCGTTTTTTTCCGGTATTGAGCCCCTATAACGGAACTCAATACCGGAATTTAAAAACGCTAGTGTGAAAGTAGCCTAACTGAAATGTGAACTCAAGCCAAGAAGGATCTGTCAGGTCTCCTGACATGTCTGTTTAAAAAATATTTTCCTGCCTTGACTGTTGACTTGACTTCCATAAAACAGCAATTCTGAAGCATAGAGGTACAACTAGAAATGACTGGGCCCCATAGCAAATTATTGAATGGGTTCCCCCCAAGCAACTTCTTCACAACCCCCTCCTGCCATGCAACCCCTACTCCTGTGTCTAGTCAAGATCACTCTCTCAAACCAGGCCCGGCAGCCGCTCTATCTGTTTCCTATAGCGTCTCTGTATAATACTGTTGCCCTGACAACAAAATCTTTTAGTGTTCCTCCTGAGTGGGCCCCTTCTGAGTTTGGGCCCCAAAGCAGCCACTTCCCCTGCTTCCCCTATAGCTATGCCCCTGCTGAAGCATCTTTTCTTACATACATTGTAGTGTAGTTCCTCTGGAAATGTGTAAACAAATTAACAAACATCTGATCAGCGGGGGTTTCAGGTGTCGATCCCTCATTGATCAGATGCTGATGACCTATCCAGAGGATAAGTCATCAGTGGAAAACCCCTTTAATATATTAATACATGATATATTGTATATTTCTGTATTAAGAGGGTCCAATTGTTTTTCATTTTTGCTTTTGTTTGGATGTGTTTAAGGCATCTGTGTTTTCTAGGTACAGTATCTCTATACTTCATTTTTACATGTCTTTTGAGAAGATCTACTGTATATTTCATACATTATATATTTAATATATATATATATATATATATATATATATAAATATACAGTATAAATATATATATATATATATATATACTGTATATATATTTTTTATTTTTTTTACCAGTGGCGTACCGCTAATGGAGGCAGACCAGGCAGCTGCTATAAGGCCCGTGGGGGAAAGGGGCTCGCCCAGTTTCAATGGTTGGGTCCCCTTTCTGACCTAAATACACCCTGCAGTAATGGTAAACCAGGTCTAAGAAGTGAGCAGCGCTCCAGACGCAGCGCGGTGCAGACACCACCCTCCTCTTCTTCTGGAGGATGCTCTGTGCCGGCAGAACTAACCATGCTGACATTTCTCCTCTCTTCTGCTAGCTCCACCTCCCGTCTGCTAGCTCGGCCCCTGTATGGTAGCTTCGCCTCCCGTATCGAATCTGATCAGACACTGCCAATGTGTCCCCAGAAGTTTCTTGTCTTCTGAGCTCTTGAGGCCTAGTTAATCTAGTTTGGCCCAACCCCTCCAGTAATGAAGTAAGTGATAGCTTGTAGGTGAGGACAGTGCTGAGGTAAATGTGGAGGGGGGCACTCAGCTTTCCCAGACTATTCCTCTGCACATATGCCAGCTGGTTGTCACTACATTATGTCATGTGACTCAGCTTTCCTGATGTCCAGCATGGCACAAGAGCAGAGGCATGAGAGCATGTGAGGGTAGGTGGGAGTTGTGTTACTCAGGTTTCTCAGACTATTCTCATATCTCTCCACATGTGCGATGCAGGAAAGCTGGGTATTACATTATGTAATGTCACTCAGATTTCCTGCTATCCTGCAAGGCATAAATGCAGATGGGAACATGGAAAGGCGGAAGGGTTCTCATGTCTCTGCATATGTGTCATGCAGGATAGCCAGTAATGTCAGTGTCACCCAGCTGTGCTGCATGACACAGAGGAAGGGGGGGGGGTACTCCCTCAGACTATTCTCATGTCTCTGTGCATGTGCCATGCTGGACAGCAGGAAAGTTGGGTGGTATTATATCATGTAATGCTACAGATTCTTGTCAAAACATGCTGAACACCGCCGTACCCTACCAGATCCCATTCACTCGAAGGGCTTTTTCACACGAGCAGATGCCGTCTAAGGAATCCGCTGCGTGTAAGAGAGCCAAACTACGTTCCGCACAGCAGAGACACGGAGCAGTAACATGATTGATAATGCTCTGTGCCTATCTGTGATCTTTTTACTACAAAATCACTGTGACAACTTTATCTCACTGTGATTTTGTAGTAAAAAGATTACAGAGAGGCTCAGAGCATTATCAATCATGTTAATGCTCCGTGTCTTTTCTGTCAGGAACGGGGCTTGGCTCTCTTACACGCAGCGGATTCCTCAGATGGCATCCGCTCGTGTGAAAGAGCCCTAATGGGTCTGTTGGGTTCCAGCTTGAGTACTGCCATTTTGTAGAATGAAATACTGCTGCATGAGGTGGGGCAGAGGAGAAGTTAGGGAGGGT
This sequence comes from Rhinella marina, assembly GCA_900303285.1. Taxonomy (NCBI): domain Eukaryota; kingdom Metazoa; phylum Chordata; class Amphibia; order Anura; family Bufonidae; genus Rhinella; species Rhinella marina. The sequence goes on along the minus strand of ONZH01029242.1, from coordinate 533,472 downwards.
AGTGAGAGGAGCCAGGGCGCATAGTTGGAGGGACTAGAAACGGGCATGGGGGCCCAATTTAAATTCTTGCTATGGGGCCCAATGATTTCTATGTACGCCCCTGATATTTACTTTATTTTTGCCATACTTTTAATTTAACTCACACATGTTTTTGGGTGTCATAGATACTGAGAGCACGTATATGATGAATTTGATGCTAATGTGTTCTACAGCAAGCGTTGATGACATGGAAATACTGGAAATTTCATTTCATTTTTAATAAAAAGTACAACTCACACACCACATGTCCACAGGTCAATGAAGAAGAGATTACCAAGGCCAAAGGCCATAATTCAGAACTAATGAGTAGCCAGCTCATGTCTACACTCTAGTATCTTCTACCTCAGTGTATGAGGATGACTCAGAAAAGAGCAGGGAAACCATTACTTGAAAGGTGGTTTTCTAGCTCTTGATACTGATGACCTGTCTTCAGGATAGGACATCAATATCCGATCGGTGAGGATCCAACCCTGGCTCCCCCACCACTCAGCCTCTTGTGCCAGAAGTAGCACTTTGAACAGAGGCAGAGCTCAGTTCCAAATGTAATGGCTGTGCAGGGTTACTGTAATGTTTAAGGAGCTGAGCTGCTCATGATTTTCAAGATCTTAACTTACATCCAGTGTCTAAATATCTGTTCTATTCATGCTTTTAGGGGAGAATATCTGTGTAATATGCCATCTGATGGAATACAGTACCATTTTTTGAATACTTCTATTGTAAAGGACAATATCTGTGTAATATGATAACTGATTGAACACAACAACATTTTGGTCAGATTCATATAGAAGCCAACAGAAATACAAATGTGGAGTCAACTAGAGGTACAGTAAGGCCCAATAGATTTGTATTGGTGCCATATTACAGCTTTGTACAACCTGGAGTGATATTCCAGTGATAGTGATATTCCCTTACTTATAAAGGACTGTGCTGCTGGATTTCAGTTTGGTGATGACATGTGATGTACACTATGGAAAGATAATAGCGTATGTCACTATTAGAAAACCCTTTTTTTTTTTTTTTTTAGCAGCGCCAGTTTCTATAGTTAGCCAGTACCATAAGGTTGTGGCCAGAGTATAGAGATTGCCCTTAAAGTATATAATAGTGTTGCCTGCCAGCAATTTAGCTGAATACTACAGTTAGAGTAGAATATGAGAATATGGCACAAAGAGGAGAGAAGACAACCAAGGGTTACCTAGATGAAGCATGTGGGATGTGAGGAAGGGGTCATTACACAAACCCCGAAACGCGTTGAGCCGCACATTATTAAAGCTATTTGATCAGAAGCTGGATTCTTAGGCTGCCATCAATTACCAATTCAATCTACTACAAGCGATACCGGCTAGGGGGGTTGTGGGGGCCGCAGGTGTTATGTGTCTATACTGATGGACCCCCCCCCCACAGTGAAGTGAGTTTGTGATTTTTTTTTTTTATCCATTCTTACTTTTTCATATACTGGCTGCATTTTCATCCCACATGCTTCATCTAGGTAACCCTTGGTTGTCTTCTCTCCTCTTTGTGCCATATTCTCATATTCTGCTCTAACTGTAATATTCAGCTAAGTTGCTGGCAATACTATTATATACTTTAAGGGCAATCTCTATACTCTGGCCACAACCTTATGGTACTGACTAATTATAGAAACTGGCACTGTTCTGATAGTGACATACGCTATTATCTTTCTGTGTCATTTAAGTACACCTGGTGTGGGTTTACGGTTCACCCTCAGCTGCCTCTTTCATATAAGACTGTGCCAAAAAACTTCACTTTGTTTTCCGCTAATAATTATCACTTGTATTTGGTGATACGAACCCTCCATTGGCGCCTCTAGTTTTTTCTTATCTCTTGGAAGTAACCTTCCTCTAGATGTGATTAAACCTCACTTTTTTTGTTTTTCATACATATTCATGTACACTATGGGGCAGATTTATTATTGCTGTCTTTTAGAGATGAGTGAAGTTTTGAAAAATTCCATTTGGCAGCTTCGACGAATTTTGACAAGAAATTCGATTAGTTAAAAATCAGGCTACTTTCACACTTGCGTTTGCAGGATCCGTTTGTGAGATCCGTCACAGGCTCTCACAAACGGTCCTAAACTGATCAGTTTTGTCCTAATGCATTCTGAATGGAGAAGGATCCGTTCAGAATGCATCAGTTTTGCTTCAGTTCAGTCTCCATTCCGTTTTGGAGGTGGACACTAAAAGGCTGCTTGCTGCGTTTAGGTGTCCGCATGAAGAAACTGATGCAAACGGATCCGTCATGACTCACAATGTAAGTCAATGGGGACAGATCCGTTTTGTCTGACACAATAGAAAACGGATCCGTCCTCCATTGACTTTCAATGGAGTTTAAGACGGATCTGTCTTTGCTATGAAAAAGATAATACAAACGGATCTGTTCAGAATGGATGCAGACGCTTGTATTATCATGACGGATCCGTTTGTGAGAGCCTGGACGGATCTCACAAACGGATCCTGCAAACGCAAGTGTGAAAGTAGCCTAAATTTGTCACAAATTGCTATGTTAAAACCCTATTCAGCTTATTAATCAATGGGACCGTTTTTAGTGGTCGCTTAGACAGAAGTGCACCCATCTAACGGCCATTAAAAAAAGATTATACATTAGTGCAATATGGCCGTTTGGGTTTTTAAAAAAAATAATTCACTCACCTCATCCACTTGCTCGTGCATCATTGATGATGTCGGCAGGTCTTTTCCATTCAAGAGAGGAGCGGACTGCCCCTGCATGGCAGTAGAGGCAATGGTAGCGACAGTGGGCAAATATAGAGAAGGGAATTGTGAGGGGGCCAAGGATCCCACAATCACATATCAGTATCTGCTAAAAGTGATGGGGAGGGTGATGACTATGATGATGATTGTGTGTGGGACAATCATCTGTTTCTATTGTGGTCACCTTCGGAACTAGTGATGTGCTGATACTATGGATGCAGACTGAAAGCATGCCAGACCAAGACCAAGCTCGGCTGCCTCTAGCTCTGTGTCAGCATCTCCCTCATGGTGTTTTTTCTCCACAATTTGGGCACATAAAACCAGTGCTGTATGCAAGATCTGCAGGATTAAAGTAAGAAGTGGGTGTTCAAACATAATCTTAGGTACCAGGGGTCTATCACAGCACCCGGGATGGCGTCAGCAGGTTCTGCGGGAAAACAGAATCGACCATCATTCGAAACAAGTCTGTCCACCTTCTTCTGGTCTTCAATGTTACAACCTGGCTCCATCCCCAAGCAGTACAGTGTCCTTGTTATCACCTTGTTATCCTCTCTGTGACATCAGTCAAACTTTTTGCTAGGTGTCCATAAAAATTGTCTCATCCTCAACAAAAAAATTTAATTCTTCTCTATGCCATCAGCTGGACTGTTTGCAAAATGTCTATAAAAGTGTCTTGTCTTTATGGAAATGTGGTGCAGTTCCATGCCTTTGACAAAATGTAATTCTGCTCTATGATAGTCGCACTTCTGGCTAGCTGGCTGTTTTTTTTAATTGTTTCAAATTGACTCTTTTTCTAAATGACTGTGACCTTTTCCTGGTACATACCCTGTTGGGAAAAAAACGCCATTCCGACACATTTTTATGGGTTTTGTTTTTATGTTGTTCACTGTGCGGCAAAAATGTCTTGTGCTCATCATTCTCCAGGTGAGTAAGATTACGGCAAATCCACATGTGTATCGTTTTTCTTGCGTTCTAATACTGAAAAAAAATTTTTAAAAGCTTTTGAAAAAATACATTTTTTTCTTTTTATCTCCATAGTCTGACCCCCATAACTTTTCTATAGTTATGTCTATGGAAATTTATGGGGCTCATTTTTTTTAACAACCTGTAGTTTTTGTTAATGCCTTTTTGGGGGTGTGTATGACTTTTTGATCACTTTTCATTAAATTTTTGGGGGACGTAAAGTGATGAAAAAATGGCAAATCGGCCATTTTACGCCATTCACCATATGGGATAAATTTGTTTATATTTTAATAGTATGGGTGTTTTCTTATGAGGTGATGCCCATGATGTTGATTTTTTTATTGTTTTATTTTGATTTTGGGGAATGGGGGTGGTTTAAATTTTTATATATTTTTCTTTTTTAAAAACTTTTTTCAATTTTTTTTCTTTTTTTTTTGGTCCCCAAGCGGACCACAACATGCAATAGTCAGATTGCAATTTGTATAGAATAATGGAATTTTCTCTATTATCCTATACAGAAAATGTAGCTATATTACAATTCAGTGCTGCCACATGATGGACTGAATCATAATATACAATTAATGAGAAACCTTGTACAGGCTCAGGTTCATTATTTACAAGAAACGCCTTCCCCGTTCTCAACCCATGGGAGGGGTTCAGGGTTTCCAGCCTCAGCCTGGTCACATTTCACCACTACATCTAAGGAGTTAAATGGCAAATAGCATAACCGCCAATCGTAGACATTAGCTGCAGGTGGCTGCTGTATGAAACAGCAGGCATCCCCTAGCTATGGTGCTCATTCCACTCCAGAATGGGCACCATCTTTAAAGACCACGTAGGCCTTTTTTTCATCTATAATAAAGGATCTCAGATGGAAATGGCTAAAACGGATGCTTAATGTGCATAAAGGATGCTTTAAGTAAAGATATAGATCCCTTGCTGGTGTATTTTTAGAAAATTTTCTATGCCTAAAACAGGCATAGAAAATGATAAATGAGATGGGCCATAAAGGGATATCATGTGTTAAAAATTTTAAAAAAATGATCTTTACAAATCATTCTTCTGTTGTGAATGAGCCTAAAGAAATTCTCCCTTTTAATTGAGAGCAGCAGCAGTGCAGTGTGGATGTGGAAAGGGTACAGTATGAATATGGTGGTATGGGGCCGCAATAGTGGCAGCAGAAGCAGGGAATATACAAGGCTGTCTATGGGTATTAGTAGCAATAGTAGTAGTAGTGATAGTGGCAGCAGATGCTTTGTGTTCATTCTGGTGGCAGTAGGGGATTAACAGTGACGAGCAGCAGCAGCTGAGGCAGTGGTGGCTGCAGCAGCAGGCATATGGTACATGTTGACACAAAGACAGCAGCATGATTATGGCAGCAGCAGCTTTACAGAAGATTTTGGTCAGCAGGTCACAGCACTGGCATGACGGCAGCAGTGGCAAGATGGGGCACCACCAGCAAGGCGAGGTCTATTCATCAGAATCAGCCGGAGAAGTGTAAAAATGTGGGTATTGATGCAGTAATCACAAATCTATGCTGCTTAATTAAATTTAAAAACAAACTCACGGAAAAAACAGTGGTCTCAAATGGCAGAACATGCTCAAAAACCCCAAATGCTGTTGCGCATTTATAACCGGGGGAGCAAATCCCGCACATGTGGCCCGCTGCCGAACGTAATCCCCAGCAAAAAATGCATACAATGGAGGATGCCTGCAGCGGACCACATGTACCACAAAGACATCCTACACAGGGTAGACAAATGTGCGGATGTGACAATCTACATAGAAAATGTGTCGGACCTCATGCACCTATCTGTCATTACCTATACCATAGTAGGGATAGCGTTAGGTCCCGTGCCACTTGAGATACCTTGGCGGGGTGCTCGGGCTCTGGTATGTCTTTGATATAAGGATATATTGGCGAAAGTCTCATTTTAACATCAGAGTGAGGGTATAGCCATATATTGTCAACTGCATTTTCCGCTGTAGTGCACCATTTTCTGTGAATTGTTAATTAAATTTAACCCAACAAAAAAAACATTAAATTGCAACCATGTGGAAACTGAATATACATAAACGGACGATTGAGGCTTGACGTTCAATTTCATGTAGGTAGATTGCTGCTACACCTTAGTTATTAATGCAGTAATCAAGTATATATGCTGCTTGTTTAAATTGAAGCCGCCCCCCCCAAAAAAAATTACATTGCAACAATGTGGAAATTGAATAAACGTAAACAGTTGATTGAGGCTTGACGCTCAATTTCACTTTAGTACACACAGGTAGATTGCTGCTACACCTTGGTGGAGTAGTCACTTTTGCTGCTTAATTAAAAGGATTTCTGTGACAATGGGGGGAAAAGTGAAAATATTTGCTTGCAGGTATCTGCTTTTGAGGTCTTCAATGCAGTACCTGCACTTCTAATAGCTGGCACAGTCATCCACAGCTCCTGTCTTCTCTCTCCCTGTCTGTCAGCTACCCTGCTTGTCAGCTACCCTGCTCTGGAGAGCAAAACGTGCGTTGGGGTTGGAGGAGGCAGTGGTCTGTATCATACTTTTGTACATCTATACTTTGGCTATATTGTATTATGGTTCATTTGTACTAATTTTGTATCTGTGTTGCACTTGCACTTTACCTGGTACGCCTTGATACTTGTTTTAGAGCAATTTCTGCATTCCTATACTGTGCTGCCCCTCTGTCATTTTGTTAGTTGCCACCATTTTATATATGTGTATTTTACCTTGTGCGTGTAATATTATATGTACTAATAAAGCAATTAATCTTTACCTTGTGGTGTGCTATAATTATTGGTGTTGATGTATGGGGCTTTTTGCACACCCCCACTACTGTTAAGTGCCCCGCATTGTTTTGATTGGGGTTCAACATAGTAACATAGTTTATAAGGCTGAAAAAACCTCTCCATCAAGTTCATGAAATCTTTCTTTTCCTTTCACGTACGTTGAGACATTCTTCAAGAACCGTTACAACATTACGTCACAGGTTGATCTATTTAGTCTTAGATATAAAAATAACTCTGCACAGAAGTTCATTCTTTAATGACTTTCACAGTTTGGTTGGGAGGTGTCCATGGAAAGTAAGTGTGGGATTGTATATTTTGGCTTCATGCATTGAGGAGACGTTGTTCCTTATTTGTCATCCATCTTGTACGTTCCTTCCCTTAGAGTCTGGAATAAACTCGAAAGCAACACTAGTAACGATGACTGTATTACCATAATAAGATGAAAGGTTTCTGTCACAGATATTAGCACATGTAGTGTGCTACACGTATAAATACTGCTTATGCATCATGAGAAAATAATAATTTATATTGGATTTTTATTATAAATGTTTTCTATAATTTTTTTATGAAGTTTTATTTTTATTTCTTTGTGATTTTCTGTATAAAAAAAATATTTTACACCGGAGCAGTCACAATAGCTATTTCTTCCAGCTGTGACATATAAACTAGGGCAGTATGAACAAAGTGACCTCATTTTTATTAAAAGGTGGGAGATTTCAAGAGTTTTTTTCCCTTTGTTCACTCTTTTAAATGTCAAGGGCAGCCTGCTGTACCTGTTGAAATAAACACTCACCTGATCCTGGCTGCTCTGTTCTGGTCTCAGTACTTCCAGAAGGAAAGGGTCACGTGCGCTGTTGCAACCAATAGCTGGTCTCAGTGGTGATGGGTCCTCAAGCAGCACGTCACTGCTGAATCATATGCCGCTTGGGGACAAATCACTGCTGATGCCAGTCACTGGCTGCACTGGCACGCAAGACTCTGTCCATCTGGAAGTTTATAGGTCAGGGACCTAAAGACAGCAGCAGAAAGCCAGGGAACTGAAATACAGCAGGTGAGCATGTTTTTTTTCCCAACAGGTACAACAAGCTGGCCTTAAAATATAAAAACGCATGGAAAACCCCTTTAATGGCTGCTCTATTGTACTGCTGGAGGCAGGACAGACAAACTATAGGCTTTTATAAGTGCTTTATTCAGTGATTTGCAGACAAAAAATTTTTTTTTCCAACATTCTCTAAGCAAGGAGTATTCACAAAATGAAACCAATGGGTTAGATTTATTAGTAATGCCCAATCTTGTATTTGGACAGCAAAAATCTAGACAATCAGAAGCTATGCCAAAAAAGTTACTGTAAGCTTGATCCTATTTAAAATAGATATTAGTGAATCCTGACAGACGCCATTGACTTGGAATGGAACTAGTTAAGATACCAGTAAATTTCATGCCAAGGATAGTGCTGCAGACTGTCTAGCAGAAAGCTTTGTGTGAACAATTGTAACCTGAAGTGTGCAGGGTGTCTCAACTCGTTATAACTTCTCTGCAGCAGGGCCTGAGAAAGCTGTATGTTTATCACCTCACTGATTAAATTTTGTAGCCATTGAATCCACTAATCTGGGGTGCAAGGGGTGTCTTAACTACTCTGTTTGTCTTACTAACTCTGTCTGTAGCCATGAAAATCCTCCCAATCTGAGGGGGCGTGGCCGGATGCCGGGAGAAGAAGACGTGTGAGTCCAGAGCTCCGGGTTCCCGATCATAAGCGGCTCAAAGCAAGACACCTCTACCGACTCAAACTTTACCAAAAAGAAGGATTACCTGTTCCTGAAGTAGCGGAGACCAGTCAATGATGACGAGAGGCAAAAAGAAAGCTCCCAGCCCCGCCAAACTGACGGCCTTTTTCTCACACGCAGCTTCAGCTGCACAAGATGGCGCCGATTCCCGCCACGCGGCCGCCTCACCGCTTGTCTCCGGTGTAAAGAACAACCCGGTCGGCTCCTCTCCTCTGGTGCAAGGCTCAGGCGGGTCTCCATCTATGCCCTCTCTACCAGCCATGCAAGGGATCGTAACCCAAACCGGACTGAGCACGGTAAATGCTCCTACTTTATTAATGGCGGACGCTAACACTATCAGTGGCTTAGGCCCGGCCTTGTCCAAAGCGGACTTGCAAGCCATGCTTAACGAGCTTAAATGCTCTATTCAAGCGGACATTAAGGAGGCTATTTCTTCTCTACGCACAGAAATTATAGCGATTGGAGACAGAACAGCGCACCTGGAAGATAAGATGGAGGAGTTTGTGGAAGCCCACAATACTATAGTGGATGGCCACAATGCCGTGGAAGATGATCTCGCCCTGATGAAACTCAAGTTAGCTGACTTAGAGGACCGATCCAGGCGTAATAATGTCCGCTTCAGGAACATTCCTGAGACAGTCACAGACTCCAACTTAAAAGAGTTTATTACTGACCTAATGGTGGCCTTTTTACCGGACACTCCAAGCTCCGATTTAGTAATAGATCGTGCCCATAGAGTGCCTAAGCCTAAGGCACTCCCTGATAATGTTTCAAGAGACGTCTTAGTCAGAATACATTTTTTCCACTTGAAGGAAGCACTCATGAGAAAAGCTATGACCAAGCCTGAGATGCCAGAAAGATTCCAGAACATTCTTTTGTTCACAGATCTCTCTCCAGCAACGCTCTCCAGGAGGAAAGAATTTATCTCCTACACCAAAGTCCTAAGATCACACAATATTCCATACAAATGGGGTTATCCTGTGAAACTCATTGTGAAATATAATGGCTCTACGTTTGTGTTTAACTCTCCGGAAGAGGCAAGAAAGATTATGCACAAGTGGCACATCTCATCTTCACCTGAAGGATCTGAAGACCCTGAAAAATCTCTGATGTCCTCTCCTCCGAGGAAGAAATCCTCTCCCCTCACCAGAGAATGGACCAAAGTGGGCTCCAGTCCTTGAGAATCATCGTAATGACAAACTGTACTTAAAATGTTTCTGCCATCTAAGTTAATGTCTCTAACTTTATAATGTTTTCTATTTGCTCTGTCCTTCTCTATATTTTCTGACTTAATGGCATACACCTAGGGATATATTCCCTCCACTGGCTGTTTTGGGCCTACCTCAGAGTTCCGCTCTTAGTTCTGTTCTACAGGTATTAACCACGAGCACATAGCTCATCTCCTTGATTGTTCTCCTATGTCCCTCCTTCTATTTCTACATTTTTCCTCCTGTACTTTCCTTCTCCATCTTTCCTTTCTTTTACCCAGCTACCCTAGAGGTCACATATCACCTTAACTTAAGATGGAGTTAGGTTCCTCCTGTGCATATATGAGGTCTCTCTCTTCTATGGATACAATTCTGATTGGACCTGTGGCAAAGGATATGTTCGGACTCTCCCATATCCTACGAACTTTCCATCCCCCACATTCACAGAAATTGTTGGCTATTTTTGCTGATTGTTTAATGTTTATGTTGTATTTTTTTTGTTTTTCCTTCCTAGTTTCTTTGTGACATCAGATTGGCCTTCCCAACTCTATTTAATAGGAGTGACATCGAGGAATCTCTTAAGCCCATCCTGCTTTCCCTTTACAGAAGAATTTTCCAGGTATGTTGCGACAGACTCATTGCTCCTTTTTGGGTTCTCAACTCCCCTGTACCACAGCATATTTGACTACTTTATAAATGGTACTTAAAATAATATCCTTAAATGTAAAAGGGCTTAATAGTCCATACAAAAGATCTACTCTGTGGAGTGAGTTGAGAAGACAAAAGAGTGACATCTTCTTCATTCAGGAATCTCACCTAAACCAATCTGACTCCCATAGACTCCATAATCAGCTATTTCCCAATATTTACTATGCACATGCCCAACATAAGAAAGGAGGGGTTATTATAGGCTTCAAAAACTCTCTTGCTCTTTCTGTACACATCTCAGTTCTGGATGATGAGGGTAGATACATAATCCTGGTATGCTCAATAAATAATACTGTATATACCCTGGTCAATATATATGCCCCTAATAAACATCAGCTTAAATTTATTAGAGAAGTAATTCAAAAAGCTACAGATATACAAAAGGGGTCGCTCTTGATCTGTGGAGACTTTAACACTCCTCCTGATCCCAGAATTGATAGGAATCCTTCACGCAGCTCTTCACTTCCCAAACATTCTTTACAAGACCTCCTCTTTCAAGAGAATTTGTATGACTCTTGGCGCGTCCTACACCCAAATGAAAAAGATTATACCTTTTTTTCTAATACGCACAATTCCTGGTCTCGTATAGATTTATGTATTTCAGACAAGTGGAGCCTGCAAAGGATTATCTCCATAGATATTCTCAATATAACCTGGTCGGATCATGCTCCGATTATCATTAACCTATCAGAGACCTTTAATACTCCATACACATCCCCTTGGAGATTGAATAATTCTCTACTTTAACAACCATCCCTTGTCCATTCTATCAATAATTCTCTTATTGAATACTTTCAATTTAACGATGATAACTCAACCTTAATCACCAATCTATGGTGTGCCCATAAGGCCTATATCAGAGGTCACTTTCTTAAACTGGCCTCTATCCAAAAAAAAGCGAGGAACAGAGAACTGGATGATCTCCTAAAAAAAGTTAAAGACCTAGAGACAGACTATAAAAATTCTCTGAACCACTCCATCCTCCCTACATTGAAAGAGACTAGATATCAGCTTTACCTTCTTTTGCAAAATAAATATGAGTTGCACCTACGTAAAATAAAGAACGATCACTACTGGCAAGGTAATAAAGCGACCAAACTGTTAGCTAGAAGAATCAAGAAAAAAGAGGCCAAGTCTAGAATCCAATACCTTATTGGATCTAACAAACAAAAAATTATTAACCCTAAGGATATATCTGAGGAATTCTCTAAATATTATGCATCATTATATAATTTGGCACAATCTCCAAACACTTCCTTGCCCTCTCAAACTCAAATTAATGATTTCCTGCATAAGATCAAACTCCCTTCCCTAACCCCGCAGTCACTTAGCGATCTAAATAGAGAGATTTCTACCCATGAAATACAAGACGCCATTAAAAGCCTAAAATCTAATAAATCACCGGGCCCCGACGGTCTCTCTAACGAATATTACAAAACCTTTTCCCATCTCCTTGTCCCTTACTTACATAAAACATACAACTACATTGCTCTAAACAGATCAGTCCCAACTGACATGCTAAGAGCCCTAATTGTAACTCTTCCCAAACCAGGAAAATCTCCTGATTCCCCAGGTAATTTCCGTCCAATATCCCTCCTTAACTCTGATTTAAAAATCTTTGCCAAGATTCTAGCAACTAGACTGATAGATATAATCCCTTCTCTGATTAGTGAAGACCAAATAGGCTTTGTAAAAAATAGACAAGCCTCAGATGGGACTAGACGTTTCATCGATTTGATTGATGTTGCTTCTCTCTCTCGGACGCCTTCTCTGCTTCTCTCTTGGATGCGGAGAAGGCGTTCGACAGGGTTAATTGGCAATTCTTAGAGGCAACTCTAGCAAAATTCGGCTTTTCAGGATTTTTTCTTTCAGCTGTTATGTCTTTATATTCCAACCCCACAGCCTCAGTCTATTCATCAGGATTTCTATCTTCACATTTTACTATAAAAAATGGAACCAGGCAGGGATGCCCCTTATCCCCACTTATTTTTGCTTTAATAATGGAGCCCTTTGCCGAACATATACGTTCCTCCCCGAATATTATAGGCATAAAAGTCGGAAATCAGGAACACCGCATAGGCTTATTTGCTGATGATGTAATAATTGCCACTTCTGATCTGTTACCTTCTCTTACAGCAATAGAGGAAATAATCTCTTCTTTTGGTTTGGTCTCCTTTTACAAGGTTAATGTCAGTAAATCACAAATGTTGAGTTTGGGTCTCTCCCTTAAACAACAAAAGATAATCTCTGACAAATTCGGCTTTGCTTGGGCAGATAAAAGTCTAAAATACTTAGGTATTAATTTAACATTCCCCACGTCTCTCCTTTTTGAATATAACTATAAACCTCTCATTTCTCATATCTCTCAATCTTTTAATGACCTTAATCTACAGTATTTATCTTGGCTAGGGAAAGCTGCTGCGATAAAAATGGTTATCCTGCCTAAAATATTATATATCATGCGTACTGTCCCCATCCCATTACCAAAAACTTATATCCAAAAACTTCAATCTATCCTTTTCAGACACTTATGGGGGAAAAGAAAACCCAGGATTAAAGCTTCTATACTATATCGACCCCATATCCACGGTGGTATTAATTTTCCTCACATTTTGCAATATTATAGAGCTACTATTTGTGACCAATTCAGATACATCCTTAGCAAAGACATCTCTAAGAAATGGGTTGGGATTGAACTAATCTTTTTAGGCGCTTACCCCGTTGAGATACACTTGTTAGCACAATCCCTTTTCAATAAATCCTTCACAAATGTACCAATTTGTCTTCAAGCTATTGCGTTGTCCTGGAAACAGTTGGTGCATACGGAAGGTCTAATTCCTTTGTCCTTTAGATCTGCTCCACTATCAGTATGTGAATTGGTCATTCCAGATCTTAAGATATCCCATTGGATTGAGAGAGGAATGGAGACGATATCAGCACTATGGTCTGGTGACATATTTGTGAATTTTGATTTCTTAAAAGAGGTATATGGCATCTCCAACAGAGACTTCCACAAATTTCTGCAAATTAGACATCTACTGCAATCTGCACGACAATATTCTAAAATTCCAGATACTCTAACATTTTATAATTGGTTGCATCCTACTCAGGATATAGTTAAGGGTATAACAAAAGGTTACCAAATCTTAAAAATACAAGGTCCCGACCCTCTGGAGATCGTTAAAGGAAAATGGCATGTAGATCTAGGAAAAACTCTGACAGATGACCAATGGAAGACCTCTTTTATTGTTACATCCAAATTCTCAAAATGTGCAGGTCATACGGAGTTGGCGAGAAAAATCATTTATAGATGGTATTATTCCCCGCAATATCTTAATGCCATTTTTCCGGATTCTTCTCCTACCTGCTGGAGATGCCATAACATGATAGGTACCTTTTTTCATGTTTGGTGGGAATGCCCAAATGTACTTACATACTGGAAACAAATTTTCTCTGTACTCTCCTATATATGTTCTCTTGATATACCCATTTCACCCGAAATGGCCCTACTCTCCATAGGTCTAGATAATATTCCATACCCCTTTCATACTGTGATTGTACATTTCCTCATAACTGCTAGACATAAAATAGCTCTTTGTTGGAAATCCACTTCTCTCCCTTCCATTCAGAGAATTATTAGGTCTGTTAATACTAATTGTTGGTATGAATATTCCTGGGCTTCTGCTACTAATAACAAATTGTCTTTCAAGAAAAATTGGGAGATCTGGTTAAAATGCAATCACTGTAGTCTTCCCCTCACTCTTTTTCAGGATATTTGAGTCTGTCGCAACTACTTAGTTATTTAACTAATTATGGTTTAGCAATGTTTTACTGGTTTGGAATTCCAATTTCTCCTCATGCTCGCTTAGAGAAATTACTATATCTTTATCGCAGATAATGATGTTCACGAGAACATATGAATATTGTCGATTCTATTTCCTACTACTAATTTTGATCTACTACCATTCACTTTTGATGTCACTCCTACCCCTTCCCCTATTCCCCTTTCCCTTTTATATTTGTTCACTTTTTTATAATTTTGTATTTTCCCTATGTGTGCAACCTGTGCGTTGCATGATGTATTTCTATGCTTGTACAATATAGCAGTTTATTACCAAATAAAAAACAATGTTCAAAAAAAAAAAAAAGAAAATCCTCCCAATCTTCTCTCTCTCTTCTACAAGCCGTCCTCCCGCTCCCTACTCCTAGCACAACTAGAATCTTCATGAACTAGGGGAGGGCCCATCCCACACTAAGCTACAGAAAGGGGTGGCCAAGATAGTTAACTATAGCCATGCCTGCCTCATGCTTAACACTTTCTCTACCAGCGCCGTACATGTACGGCCCTGGAGCGATGTGGGAACATGGCCGGAAGATCTCTGCTGTTTCAAAAAGCAGAGACTTGCGGGTAATTATGGGTAATTAAAGGCATTGGATGCTGTGATCAAGTGAGGTCACGGCATCTAAATGCGCAAAAACCTGGAAGCTTGCGCTTCTTGGCTTCCTACAGATGCCCCATGTGGCCAATCAAGGCATCGGCAGTTGTGCTGAACACTGTAAGCCTCGCTGACGAGGCTTACAGTGTTCATGCTGCAATTTCAAATTAGTAATTTCAAATGAAAATGTCATTTTAAAAATCCCTGAAAGAACAAAATCAAAACTTAAAAAACATTATTTATCATATTTAAGCTTCAAAATAATCACAAAATTAAAAAAAATGTTAAAAAATATATAAAAATTAAAAAATAGAAACATTTAGATCACCCCCCTTTCCATGTAATTAAAAAAACAAATACCTAAGTAACAATAAATTTAAACATCATGGGTACCACCGCGATCAAAAACGCCCACACTTTTAAAATATTTTTTAAAAATTCCAATATGGCGAATTGCGTAACGGAAAAAGGGTCAAAATCGCCGATTTGCCATTTTTTCATTGCTTCTCTTACCCACAAAAATGTAATAAGATGCGATCAAAAAGTCATACACACTCCAAAATGGTATCAATAAAAACTACGGATTGTTCTGAAAAAAATTAGCCCCTAAACAGCTCAGTGGATATAACTATGAAAAAGTTATGGGGGTCAGAATATGGCAATGTAAAAAAAATTTGTTTTTCAAAGTTTAAATTTATTTTTACACTATTTAGAAATAAAAAAAACCCCTATATACATGGGTTATCGTTGTAATCATTCTGCATTCTGATACAGAGAATGAAGGACCTGGGTCAGTTTTGCCACAAACAAAACGCCGTGGGAACAAAACCCGTAAAACGGTGGAGGAATTGAGTTTTTTTTTCCAATTCCATCCCATATGGAATTTCATGCCATAATTAAAAATGGTGGAATTTGAAATACAACTTGTCCCGCAAAAAATAAGCCCTCATACAGCTATGTGAACGAAAATATAAAAAAGTTATGGCTCATGGAAAATAGGGAAGAAAAATGAAAATGTAAAAACGAAAAAACCTACGGTAGTGAAAGGGTTAAAGGAAATATGTCACCAAAAATGTTATCTACCAGTTAAAATTAAATAGTAGCACATATCCTTTTTTCTAATCTGTTCTTATTTTCTGATTGTAGATTTTTTTATTCTATTTGACGAACATGATTATGGAGGCTGCCATCTTGCCTGAGCTGTTCCTAACAGCATTTACACAACATTTCATAAAATTCACAGAAAGGGTGGACACATCTCTAGGTATATATTTGTGCTCATTCATTTCTTACTATGTTCTGTAGCCGTCAGAGCCCAGGTTTTCTGATGCAGAGCTCCAAATTCCCATCCTCACTGAAGCATTTAACAATAAAATTCTGGCTACCTGCAGGTACCACAAGGAGCTTCTTATATACTGTATGATTTATATATTGAATGCACCAATAGAACAGCTTGCAGTGAGACCTCTCAAGTAGTGGTTGGAGAACTGTGTATCCACAAACAATACTGTAGTTCCAGTGTTAACCACAACAGATGCGACTTCTTGGTTGAAGTAATTGTCTGGACACTTGTTTTTGGCCAAACAAAAATGCGTTCCTGCCCATTGGTGTTTACAAATCTTTAATTCCAGAAGACTTTTATCACTTGTCTGGAATCAAGCAGCAAGTTCTTCTTCCAAAAGGCAATGCTTCTACATGACCCTCATATTTGACACTGTTAGTTTATTGTTTCACACTCATTAATTTGGCATCTGGTCATGTAATACTCTGAATCCAAATCTTATCATCTTGTTTTAATACAAAATTGGTTCTGAAATTCTGGAGAAATTAAGGCAAAAGCAAACATTTCAGAAGGAAGGGTGTGTTGCGTTTTCAGCTTTAAAGGCTATGTACACCTTTGGGGGCAATTTTTTTTAATTGTTGCATTATACTTATTTTGAGCTAAAAATATTAACCACTAGCAGGAAGACCCGGCTTCGCCTGGGTATATTTCATCTATTTCATTTAATGTTTCTCTGTGTCGTTGCAGAGAGAAAGTCAATGCAGCTGACAGAAGTTGATTTTTACCTTAATTTTTTCAATCCCCATTGGCTGCGGAGTGGGAGGGGGCATAGCATGAAGACATGTGACTGTGTGTATGGTAGTTGGGACCCAGCTTTGCCTGGGTATATTTCATCTATTTCATTAATGTTTGTGTGTGTCGTTGCAGAAAGAAAGTCAACCTCCCACCCATCCCTGCAGCTGACAGAAGTTGATTTTTACCTTTATTTTTTCAATCCCTGTTGGCTGCGGAGTGGGAGGGGGTGTGGCCTGACGAAGTCGGGGGAGTGGCTCAGCGAGACCTGTGGCGGGTGTTTTAAGTACTTCTTTTAGGGTAGCCTGAATTAAAGGTCAATACCATGCTTATTTATGAGGCCACACAATGGGTAGCAGTGGAAGAAAACATCTTTTATTACTACTGAACTGTCTTAGTCTAAAATTAGTCTAAAACATAAGTTATATTTATGGTAACTGGAATACCTTTAACAGGGTCAGTGAATAGAAACGGCTGGGTTATTACCTGAGCTCCTCAGCTGGCTGCTAATTACCTGGCTGTGTTGTTATGGAAACATGCCCTCCCTGTGTGTGTCTGTGCAGAGAATGGCAGTTGGGGTTTAAAACCAAAGCTCCCAGGCTAATATTGGCTAATGGAGATCATATTTTGGGAATATCTCGGGAACAGTATGTCCTAGCGAGATGGGACCTGGTCTAAAACCTTCCCGGACACCTGATGTACCTGTGTGCCGAATTTGGTGAAAATCGGTCCAGGAGTTTGGTCGCGCATAGAGAACAGACAGACAGGCAGACAGACAGACAGATGGACAGACAGAAACTGATTTTTATAATATTAAGAGATATGGAATCATTTTTTGTGTACAGAGCTGACATGCTCTCCTAGCTGCCTGTGGATTTTTCTCTTTTCCATCATCTGAGCAGCAGACGGATTTGTTATCTGTGCTCTAAGACCTCATAAACACTCATTAAAGCTCAACCCTTATCTTACTGATACGAATGTGGCTTAAATAAGTGTTTATGACCTCTTAGTAGTTTAGGAATAAGGTTTATTAGATGACTGCACAAAGTGAAAGTAAAAGTACCAGTCACAGTTAACGCTTTGTGACTGAACAGCTCCATATTTTTAATAAAGACCAATTGAAAATATGATTTTTAGCCAAAAATAAGTTAAATGCAATCATAAAAAAATTGACTCCAAAGGTGTACAGAGCCTTTAAAGTGTATCGGATTTTAGTTTATTTTTAATATAGTGTAGGGATAGGGATATTGAACATACTTGTAATATACTTTATTAGGTAAAGATGTTTTTTTGTACTAGAAAACAGGATATAAAAACTCTTCTTAGCAGGGCTCCAACTGGCCATTGCTGAGGAGAGCCTGTCTTAAGCGTTCTGAGTGCTGAAGACACCATACAGAGTCTTCCAGCCTGCCTCTTGTCACCATTCCAGTCCCTGACTATGTACATGTGCCCTAACTATCACAGCCCATCACCCTGCCTATCTGACTTGCTGCCAGCGCTAACCGCTGGCAGTTATGCTAGTTTAGCTGTCTTCCTTGAGCTTCTCTGTTAGTAAGTGCAGGGAAGAGAGCAGGGATTGGGTCTGTCAGCGCTTAATGATGGCAGTAAGTGTAGTGTAATATAGTACACTTACTGTCAGAGCAGAATGCTGCATCCCCGCTTCTCCCCACAGTGCATCTCTTAACACAGCATTCTGCACTGACAGTAAGTGTACTATGTTACTCTACATTTAGTCATCACTTATCCCTGGCAGTCCTGAAATCTACTCCCTTCTGTGCAAGAGTTAATTTCAGGGAAGAGAGCTAAACTAGCAGCAGTTAGCACTGGCAGCAAGTCAGAAAGTCACGGTGATGGGCAGTGACAGGGCACATGTATATAGCCAGGGACTGAGGTAGTCACGAGATGGAGGCCTCTGTATGGTACACACATACAGTGGGGAAAAAAGTATTTAGTCAGCCACCAATTGTGCAAGTTCTCCCACTTAAAAAGACGAGAGAGGCCTGTAATTGACATCATAGGTAGACCTCAACTATGAGACACAAAATGAGAAAACAAATCCAGAAAATCACATTGTCTGATTTTTAAAGAATTTATTTGCAAATTATGGTGGAAAATAAGTATTTGGTTAATAACAAAAGTTCATCTCAATACTTTGTTATATATCCTTTGTTGGCAATGACAGAGGTCAAACATTTTCTGTAAGTCTTCACAAGGTTGGCACACACTGTTGCTGGTATGTTGGCCCATTCCTCCATGCAGATCTCCTCTAGAGCAGTGGTGTTTTGGGGCTGTCGCTGGGCAACACGGACTTTCAACTCCCTCCAAAGTTTTTCTATGGGGTTGAGATCTGGAGACTGGCTAGGCCACTCCAAGACCTTGAAATGCTTCTTACGAAGCCACTCCTTCGTTGCCCTGGAGGTGTGCTTGGGATTATTGGCATGCTGAAAGACCCAGCGACGTTTCATCTTCAATGCCCTTGCTGATGGAAGGAGGTTTGCACTCAAAATCTCACTATACATGGCCCCATTCATTCTTTCATGTACACGGATCAGTCATCTTGGTCCCTTTGCAGAGAAACAGACCCAAAGCATGATGTTGCCACCCCCATGCTTCACAGTAGGTATGGTGTTGTTTGGTTGCAACTCAGCATTCACTCTCCTCCAAAAACGACGAGTTGTGTTTCTACCAAACAGTTCTACTTTGGTTTCGTCTGACCATATGACATTCTCCCAATACTGGAACATCCAAATGCTCTCTAGCAAAATTCAGACGGGCCGGATATGTACTGGCTTAAGCAGGCGGTCACGTCTGGCACTTCAGGATCTGAGTCCTTGGCGGCGTAGTGTGTTACTGACGGTAGCCTTTGTTACGTTGGTCCCAGCTTTCTGCAGGTCATTCACTAGGTCCCCCCGTGTGGATCTGGGATTTTTGCTCACAGATCTTGTAATCATTTTGACCACACGGGGTGAGATCTTGCATGGAGCCCCTGATCGAGGGAGATTATCAGTGGTGTTGTATGTCTTCTATTTTCTAATTATTGCTCCCACAGTTGATTTCTTCACACCAAGCTGCTTGCCTATTGCAGATTCAGTCTTCCCAGCCTGGTTCAGGTCTACAATTTTGTTTCTGGTGTCCTTCGACAGCTCTTTGGTCTTCACCATAGTGGAGTTTGGAGTGTGACTGTTTGAGGTTGTGGACAGGTGTCTTTTATACTGATAACACGTTCAAACAGGTGCCATTACTACAGGTAAGGACAGAGGAGCCTCTTAAAGAAGAAGTTACAGGTCTGTGAGAACCAGAAATCTTGCTTCTTTGTAGGTGACCAAATACTTATTTTCCACCATAATTTGCAAATAAATTCTTTAAAAATCAGACAATGTGATTTTCTGGATTTGTTTTCTCATTTTGTCTCTCATAGTTGAGGTCTACCTATGATGTCAATTACAGGCCTCTCTCATCTTTTTAAGTGGGAGAACTTGCACAATTGGTGGCTGACTAAATACTTTTTTCCCCACTGTACATCTTCAGTGCTTACTAGAACTCTGAAGACTGAAGACAGACTCTTCTTAACAACACTCAGTTAGAGGTTTGCTAAGAAGACTCTTTATACCATGTTTTCTAGTACAAAGAAACATCTTTCCCTAAAAAAATATATTACAAAAATATTTAACATCACTTTCCCTACACCATATTAAAAATGACCCCAAACAACATTTTTGCTCCAAGGGTCTTAGCGGCCAGGATTTAATCCAGTTCTTCTGTGAGACCACTACTCCAGAGAGACTCCAAGTTTACCAAAACTCCCGATATCAGAAAAGCTACAGCATATATAGTCAGCAGAGTGACTAGCAGGCCATAGCTTTACACTGACTCTGCTGCAGCTGAGGGACTACAGCCCAGCACCTACATAACAAGGCCAGCCCAACTCAAAGCCTGCATTACACAGTGGAAACCTATATCCATAAGTGCTAGCACACAGCTGTTAGCCAGAAGTTCAAGGAAGAGTCTGTCAGGTCTGGTCATCAGAGAACATAGGTTCTATGTTTTGCTTGCGTTGCTATGTGGATCCTGTGGTACCCCTCCCTGACCCTCCCTCGCCATCTGTGGTGGAGTGTGATCTCGAGTATGAGGTAGAGAGGATTGTCGATTCCAGACTGGTCAGGAACTCTCTTCAATACCTCATTCATTGGAAGGGTTTCGGTCCTGAGGATAGATCCTGGGTCCCTGCTAGGGATGTTCATGCTCCACGATTGGTTAAATCTTTTCATCGGGACTATCCGTCTAAACCATCCTTAGGGTCTAAGGGTCCGGAGGCCCCTCGTGGAGGGGGGTACTGTCAGGTCTGGTCATCAGAGAACATAGGTTCTATGTTTTGCTTGTGTTGTATAGTGTATCCTGACTGCTGATTTGACCCTTGGCTTGTATCTGACTACTCTACCGTCTTCCGATTTTGTACCTTGCTATTCCTGGTTTTGACGCGGCTTCCTGACCATCCATTTGGTATTTTGTCTGTCGTGTTTGTTGTTCCCTGTTCCCTGCACCTTATACAGTGTATTTCACAGTCTTCGTGGTTGTCGCCCCACGGTTTAGCGTGGGTGAGGCAATAGGCAGGGACAGAGGGTTGGGTAAGCTCAGGGCACACGCTCCTCTGTTGTCTGTTTATCCCAACCTTGACAGAGTCATCTGTAAGACAGCACATGAGAGCTGACATTAACTGCCATATATCCAGTCACCGTACCTCATCATCTGGGGGATACAAATTCCACTATTGCTGTATGTACTACAAATTATATTTTGAGTAAAGAGAGACTTTTATTCTTTTACTTCTGGCCTGAGTCTTTAAATCAACTTTCCATTGCACGGATCCCCAGGAAGCAACAGCCTGAGGGAGTATACAACATCTCATTAGGGCCACTACCATTCTGCACTGGCTCCTCAGGGGCTCGCTGCAGATGTAGATTGTCGTTGAATTTTGACATGAAATCCCAGGTGAAAATTGATATACTGTACAAATCTACAAATAGGGCTTAATACAGCCATATTTTAATGCCTGCAGTATGTCTACCACACCCGTTCAAGATGTTCTGAACCAAACATATGTAGTTATCAAATCGTAAGCATATCTAAGTTTAATTTAGTAAGACCATATTTTTTTATGTCAGCAAATAAAGGGTGAACATATATGTATCTTGGTGATTTTATGCTTATTGACCATAGTGTAGCAGTTATGCAGGTAAAAACCAGACCAATGTGTGGCTTCAGATACTGCAACAAAATGGCATGTGTTAAAGAGGAACTGTCACCTCTCCTGACATGCCTGTTTTAATAGTTACATGCATCCCCATATAATAACAATTCTGGAGCATCTATTCTTATGACTCTATGTTGTTTCATTCCTTTATTATTTCTACTAGAAGTTATGAATGAATTGCTAGCAGTCTGCAGTAAGGGTACAGAGGGGAGGTAACAAGTTGGGGGTGTGTACCTGCACAGACTCACTCACTCCGATCAGTGCTGCAATTTTCAGACTGTGCAGGTACACCCCCCCCCCCCAACTGGTTACCACCCCTCTGTACCCTTACTGCAGACTGCTAGCAATTCATTCATAACTTCTAGTAGAAATAATAAAGGAATGGCACAAGATAGAGTTATAAGAATAAATTCTCCAGAATTGTTATTACACAGGGAATCCATGAAGCTCTTTAAACAGGCATGTCAGGAGAGGTGAAAGGTCCTCTTTAAAGTACATGGATATCACATCATTGATGTCATTTTTTAGCACTACTAATACAGAAATTACATTTAGAAATTGCTGGCCTGAACTCCACCTTTAGTCACTTATGACTCACCTGGTAGTGAAATAATTTCCCTCTTTCCGTTAGGTCTTATACATTGTAGACTAGCTACATTTTCCTTCATATTTTACAGGTTTCCATCCTTGTTCAGTGGATGCTCTGACTAACTTTTTCCAGTTTGGGAAAGTACATTGGTTTTGAGATGCTTCTGGAATGGAACAGCGTCTCCAGGGATCTCACACACAGGAGGGTTGCTTGGTACAGCACTCACAACACGGGAGCATCAGGGCTTGTCACCTTGGCTGGAAGATGTAGGAAGCATTTGTTAGTTCTTGGGTTTATATTAAGTAGAGAGGAGATTACACAATTAGAGCTTTTGTCTAAAGTACACGTCAGAAGAATCCGTCCGAATCTGCATCAGAAATCCAAAGCTGACCCTTGGATTACTGCTCTTGATTTGTAGTTAATCATGCTCTGCAGATCTGACCACAGATCAGACCTTTCAATTGGGCTAATCTGCAGATGATGGCTTGTTATAGTTTCCATGTGGCAAGAAACAAAATGCTTGTTCTTTTCTTCCAACATAGATTGTAAATCCACATGTGGAAAAATCCATGCCTTAAGAACTACCCCATGAATTCTTATGGAAGACAATGAGATATGGATTGTGAGTAGATTTTGCACAGATTTCGGTGCAGAGTACAGAAATAGCTCTGTGAACATACCCTTACACGTCTTGCAAGCACTTTGTGTCTTGTGGGTATTCTGCAAGAACACTTACAGAGTGGAGAATGTGCAGCACGTCGTGAGTCTGACCCCAGAGACCTTACTAGTTACAGGGTTAGGATGCTGAGCGGTGGTATGGCTCTGAGGGGTTTATACCGAGACATATGGACAGTGGTGTAACGATCGCGGTCACAGGGGTTTATACCAAGATTGCACCCGGAGGGCAAGGGGTCCTGGGCCCACCCATATCTCTGAGCTGCCACCACTTTCAACTGTGTCCGCATCTTCTAGAAAGCTGTGGGGGAGCAGAAAACCATTAACTCTGCCTTTCCACTTATTTGGGTAAGCCACAGGCTGGGAATTACCCGAGGATGAATTCCTAGGTGGTGGAGATTGGGAGCATGCAGAAGACATCAGGTTGCATGATGAAATCACTGCATTGTGCTGCCTGCACCAGGTAGTTCACAGCAATCGAGAGGAAGTAGCTGCTCATTGTGGGAATGGGGCTAGGTGAGTTTTGTGCCACTAAAGGCACCTAATAGTGTGGGTAGTGGAGATCATCACTGTTGTAAGTGGGCACAGTGCTGGACAGTACAACAAACAGGGACATTATTATTGTATGGGCCACAAACAGGTACACAACTACTAAGAGTCCTGAAAAAGTGAGGAGCCAAAGATGTCTTTGTGTGACATTCTGCAGAGTTGTTAATGGAGGAAGTTTTCATGGTAGTCTGAACTGGATGGTTAAGACAGTGGCATAGTGTCACAACCCAGAAGTCAGGTATTGTGCCCCCTAAACTATGGATATGCCCCTTTTATACACTCATGCCCCACAGTATAACGAGACCAACATTACCAATAATAACACTATATAAAGGTCAAATAATACCACTCCATCATGACCATACCCATTTAGGTCTTAGTCATGAATAATCCTGTTAAGGCCCCTACTCACAGGTAATGCCTCCTCTGCCTGGAGTCATTCTCCTTCTTTTCTAAATTCTGTGGATCACTATGATGACTTCTGACCACAACTTGTTCATACTCATTTAGGTCCTAGTCCCCCTCAGTAATAATTTCCATTTAGGCCCCAGTAGTTATAATGTATCCTGTAGTGTCTTCTATACATTAAATAACCCAAATAGTGCTCTCTGTACATAAACGCCCCCAATGGTGCCTTCTGTACATAAAATGGCCTCCAGTAGTGCTGTCTGTACATTTTATGCCTCCTAGTAGTGCCATCTGTGCATATAATGCCCCATGTAGTGCCCTCTGTACATATAATGCCCCCCAGTAGTACTCTCTGTACATATAATGCTCCTAGTAAACATATCATGCCCCCAGTAGTACTCTCTGTACATATAATTCTCCTAGTAAACATATCATGCCCCCATAATTCCCCTTGTACACATTATGCTCCCAGTAGTGCCCTTTGTACACATAATTGTACTTTGCAGTGGACCCCAATGTATGGGCAACATCCGTGCGGTTTCCATGGACGGATCCAAACTTATTCAACTTGAATGGGTCCGTGATCTGTCCACATCACACTCTGTAGTGCTTCTGTGGGGTTCCGTGCCTCCATTCCGCACCGCACCTCCTGGATTGTGGACCCATTTAAGTGAATGGGTCCGCATCAGTGATACAGCTAGGGCCCGTATATTGCAGACCCGCTGTTTGCAGTCTCATCATGTGTTGTGGAAGAGCTTTTGCAGTCACTAAGGCTGGGTTCACATCACGTTTTTCCCATCCATTTAACGTATACAAAAAAACGTATACGTTAAACGGATGCCTCAGACTGATGCCATACTGTGGCATCCATTCACCATAGAGTTCCATTGTAAAAAAAAGGATACATAATACCAGATGAATAAAACGTGATGTGAACCCACCCTAAGAGCACTGATATCTTGACATCTGCTTGCTGTCTGGGGGCTTTCACATCAGGTTCTGCAGCAATAGACAAGACTCACAATAAAAACAGATGAAAGCAGGGGGTAATAACTTAAGTGACAGCAAGATGGGGGGCTCTTTGGAATCCATTATTTATTCCACGTTAGGAGAGGGACATACACTAAACAGAACATCTGGTAATCCTAACAAAAACTATGTGAATCCTAAAACCCTTAAAGATTTTCCACTCCCCCCCCCCCCTTCCAATTCTCCCTGGGAGCCGAATCCTTGTGGTTTTAGTTAATAAATTTATCGTGGGGAGTCCATTACTAAACAGCGGACAGCAGGCAGAAATTAGGAAGAATTTACACAAGCGCAGGGTGTGTTTATGTTGCCTGCGCTCAGCTGCTCGGCCATGACTTCCCTCATCTCCTTTATACACGCAAAATGTTTTTTTTCCACTACTAGATCAATGTATTATTTTTATGTGAATGAGGGAGAACACAATTACCCATGATGCGTTAGAACCAAGTTGCAGCACTCCCACAAAACTGACCAAGTTGTATGATGCCGCAGATTTTCCAGATAGGGAACTAAAAGACAGGCCTGAGCTCCACTTATGAGATGACTCTAAGTTTTCCATGGAAAATATTGCCACTCTTGATGCTGACGTATCCCTGGATGTGCGGTTTACTATTTTATTTAGGTTTATTCTAAATATAGATAATTTATAAAAGCTAAGCCCTGTACAATAATAATAGACTTGGATGATGTTTACAGGGACACTACAGGGGTTGTTCGGGCTTTTACTATTGATGACCTATCCTCAGGAGAGGTCATCAATATAAAATCAGCGAGGGTCTGACACCCGGCATCTCTTGCCGATCAGCTGTATGAGGAGACGGCGTGCGCAGTGTGCACAAGCCTCTCCCTTCTCTCTTCCTGTCTGCTGCTGTATTCTATGGCAAAGACCTACGTTATGTTGTTGGACCCCCACTGATCTGATATTGGCTGAGGAAAGGTCATCAATAGTAAAAGCCCAGACAACTCCCTTAAGCACGTAACCTATATGTGAATATTCTTTATGTACCATATTATCACACTTTATAAGACATACCTGATGATAAGACGCATCTTAGTTTTAGAGGAAAAAGACCTCCAATCTTCATCAGACTTCAGATCAGACACTCATATCAGACCTCAGATCAGACCCCATATCAGACTTCAGATCAGACCCTCATATCAGACCTCAGATAAGACCCCCATATCAGTATGCAGTCAGGACAGTGCAGCATGACGTCCAGAAGAAAACCAGGGAGCGGTGACTACAGCAAGCGCAAGCACTCTCCACACCTCCTTCATATTAGTGAACAATTTCATAATGGAAGTGCTCAGTAATATTAACTTTATAAGATGCGCTGACATTTTCCCCCTACTTTAGGGGGAAAAAAGTGAATCTTATAAAGCAAAAAATATGATAGTCACTCCAAGTATACTTCTTCCTGTCCTGGCTCTTAAACTTTCTCATTTTTTTGGACGTCCAGCAAGGCAAACAGCCTCGCTTGGCGTTCTCAGTCAGACCATTAACTATGGGGAAGGGGATGAGTACTAAATTAGAGTATTACACTGATAAGCACAATGCTCTTCTGTGGGCATCTTTATCTAGGCCTGTGAAGAGAACAATAGAGCTGCCATACTGTTATCCAAATTATAAAAATCTACTATTTTACTAATAGTTAATATCTTTCCCTCACAGCTGCAATAAACAAGCAATGGTTTGCTCATCTATATGGAAATGTTATCTGTTTGTGCTGACTGCTAAAGTATGAAAATATTTTGTATTTGAAAGAGGTGTCTGAGATTTTTCTACTAACCTCTGGATAGGTCATCAGTAACTGATTGGTGGGGCTGAACTATGTCTGGGTCATGTGACCGATGAATGTGACATCACATGACCTATGAGAAAGAAGGCCATGGCGCTACTGTGAGGGCCAGTGCCTTCTCAAACAGCTGATCTGCGGGGGTTCCAGGGTGTCGGACCTCCGTCGATCACATACTGATGACCTATCCAGAAGCTAGGTTATACATAAAAAAAGTCTCAGAAAAACTTTTATTTTCGATGGTATAATACTGTCAAAATAAAGAGGAAAAATAGCCAATTATTCAAAATATATATATATATTCTATGAATATTGATTTTTTTTTTAAATGCCCTGTTCTGACGGAAGTGTCGCTTTACAGTGTAGCACCACTTTTTCAAAAATAGATCTAACCAATTGTAAATTGGAAGTAATTCCCAATAGTGAGGAGAAGTCCTAGAGAATCTAATTACTCCTTGTAGTACTGGAATTGTAATCACAGACTGAACATTACGATGCGTCCTGTCCAGCTAGAAATTAGCAGCAGTGTATGTAATTGAAGGCAGACATGGAGAGTGCTGAATTAAGAAAAAGATGAACATTAAAAAAGCAACTAAGTAAACAAAACGAACATATGTTTGTCATCAATACAGAAAGCTAAAAGTACACGGGGATCTTGTAAAATAGCTCTCTTAGCTAGCATACTAGGGGTTGTCTGCTTGTTTGCCAGATCACAAAAAACACTGAACAGTTGAATGGAAGTGAGAACCAGGAAGCAATCTCAAGCTAAACACAAAACAGAAAGTCACAGGAGACCCATCACTTGGCCTTCATACAAGAACACAAATGAAAGACATGTCAAATTGTTGCATGGGACCAGAGTCACACAAGACAAATACTGTATTTCTAGAGCAGCTTAAAGCTTAAGATAACCAAAGCAAATGACTTAATGGCTTTAATAGATGTTAGTAAATCAGTCTCAATGTATAAGCATGCCACCCAGGATTTAACAGAGCAGAAGGAACCGCACTCTACTACTTTTTCTGTCCATTATGTTATAGGGCTTTTACAGTAAGTTTCACCTCTTAAAGACCTCCTACAAAAATGTTATTCTTAGAAAGGTTCATGTCAACTGTAGAGAAGGTAATCTTCCTACCAGTGACTGTATTTGTGAGTTATAACCTCCCTTCTGATCCTCAGCTGTGTCATGTAACCAGCACTCTGATCTCCAACTGACACAGAACAGGAAGTCAGTTACTTCTCTATTCATTCCTATGAGACTGACATTGAGGATCCCATAGGAATACATAAAGAAACCATCTTCCTGACCACACATAAGATGTAGTGTTGAGCGAGCATGCTCGGCTGAACTCGCTGTTCGGTCCAGCATGTCTACACTCGGGTCCGCTCGGTGTTCAGCCGAACACCGAGTGTACTCGAGCGCAATGCTCGAGTCTCTTCCCCACACTGTAATTTTGATTTGTACGCTAATGAGTATGAATTTGTATGCTAATGCGTATGTATTTGTATGCTAATGCGTACGCATTGTGTGCTAATGCATACAAATTCAGTTAATTAGCATACTTTTACGAGTGAAAGGAGTAAGGCTACTTTCACATTAGCGTTTTTAAATTCCGGTATTGAGTTCCGTTATAGGGGCTCAATACCGGAAAAAAACGCTTCAGTTTTGTCCCCATTCATTGTCAATGGGGACAAAACTGAACTGAAGACAACGGAATGCTCCTGAAAGCATTCCGTTCCGTCTTCAGACCGGAGAACAAACCGCAGCATGCTGCGGTTTGCTCTCCGGTCCAGGCATCCGCACCAAGACGGATCCGGAATGACCCCCAATGCAAGTCAATGGGGACGGATCCGTTTGGTGTGGACACACCAGTAATCCGGATCTGTCCTCCATTGATTTCCAATGGGGGGTCATTCCGGATCCGGCTACATACACACAGACATACATACAAACAAACATACAGACATACATACAAACATACAGACATACATACATACTCACATACTCCAGGGACGCCGGCAGCATGTCTTCACGCGCCTCCTGCGCTCAGCTATGACGTTTCCCCACTGCGCCCAGCAGAGGGCGCTGTGGGGAATCGTCATCACTGCGCGCAGGAGGCGCGTGAAGACGTTCTGCCGGCGTCCCTGGAGTATGTGAGTATGTATGTCTGTATGTTTGTATGTATGTCTGTATCTTGTGTGTCAATGTCTTGTCAATGTGTGTCATGTGTGGGGCCGGAGCACTGCTTCGGCTCCACACATGTATAGCGTTACCACGGATCCGTTGGCACCCTTTAGGTGCCGGATCCGTGCTAACGCTAGTGTGAAAGTAGCCTAAAAGAGGAGAAGTCGCGATTCTGACCTTTTTCTATTAACCAGACACCCTCCCCTCTTCCGAGCGGGGGGTGCCTGGTTTAGTCTCATTGACTAACATTATGCTCGGGTGCTCGGACGAGCACTCGCGCAACCCCTAGTGCTTGGCCAGAGCACCGGAGCATACGAGCACAGAGGTGCTCGCTCAACACTAATAAGATGCTGTGTTATTTGGAAAGTGAGGTGCTGGTCACATGACACAGCTGAGGATTAGAAGGGAGGTTATAACTCACAAATACAGTCATTTGTAAGAAGATTTCCTTCACTACAGGTTACGTCATCTACCTTTGTAACAGGTTCTTTAACAACTGGTACCATCCCAAGGTAATTATGAATGTTCATATATATAGGCTGTGCTGACATCAGGTTTCTGCCCCATGTTTAATGTGTATAGATAATTAATACGTGTAACAGATTTTTCTGGTGGATGCCGTACAGTGACATCTATCAGCATAGAGTTTCACTGTAAAAAAAATATATCTGTAGGATGGAAAAGCATAGTATACTACGCCCCCACCCCCCAGGGGTAGCACATCAGGTTACAATGTCAGAGAAAGAGCCCGCATCCAGTTGGGTGGTCATGTGATCCCAGCTGGGATTGCAGAATTGGCAGAGCGGAGGAAGGGTAAGTACTGCTCAAAATGTCTTCCCTTCACAGGTTAGCTGAAAGAGACTTTTTAGGCACAGACCTGGAGAACCTCTTTAATCAATTAGCAATTAAATATTTCGTATACAAATATCCAACCAAAATCCATGAGAATTGAATCTTTTTAGTTTTGGTTATGAACAAGTTTAACCTATAGTTTCCTTTGGCAACTTAAAGGGGTTATCCCATGAATTAAAAAAAAAATATTCTGGAGTAATGTACACCACGAAAAATATTCTATAATTTGCAAAACAGCATCTAGATCTGAATAGTTTTGTAATTGCATGTAATGAAAAATTTAGTAAACAGTTATTCAATGAAATGTATCTATATAGCGCCACCTGCTGTTTGCTCTTTTGTAATTTCTCTGTCCTGCTTACTGAGATGGGAGCACATGCTCAGTTGCATCCTTCAACTGCCACTAGCTACAGAAGAAGGGACACACACCCTCAGATGACAGCTTGAAATAATAAGATTTGGAGCAATCAATGGGGAGATCTCTGGATTCATGTGAGGTACAGGGCTGGTTCTAGCTTTGTTAGACAGAGGTTGTCATTAGGGATGAGCGAACCGAACCGTAACGAACCAGATTCGTTACGAACTTTCCCAAAAGTTTGGTTCGTCACCGAACCGAATTTTGAGAAAGTTCGTAACGAATCTGGTTAAAATAACGTCAACACAAAATATACGCATATTTATTGAGAATGTACGCTAATGCGTACAAATTCAGTTAAGTAGCGTACAATTGACAACGCTACACTGTATGTTCGTTACTTGAGTAGGAATGTTCGCAGACGCAGTGTATGCGTACGCTAATGCGTACATATTCAGTTAAGTAGCGTACAATTGACAACGCTACACTGTATGTTCGTTACTTGAGTAGGAATGTTCGCAGACGCAATGTATGAGTACGCTAATGCGTACATATTCAGTTAAGTAGCGCACCTTTGACAACATTACACTGTATGTTCGTTATTTGTGCGGGAATGTTCGCATTAGCGTACGCATTAGTGTAAATTCTCAAACATGCGTATATTTTGCGTCGCCGTTGTTGAAGTCACTTGGTTTTTTTCCACTTTTTTCATTGTAATAGCAACTGCAAGTAAACGAAACTGTACCCTATCTGACTCCCATTATTGTAGAAGCAATTATTCAGCCGTTATAGCAAGGTTCGTTTTAGGTTCGGTTCGTACGAATCCGAAATTCAAGAAAGTTCGCCGAAGCGAACCGAACCGAACTTTTCAAAAGTTCGCTCATCCCTAGTTGTCATGTACTAGATTATGTATGATATTTATTTTTTATATTATTCATGGGACAATCCCTTTAACTATATAAATGCAAAACAAGGCAGCTCTGTAGTGTAATTCTCAGCTTGTTTTTCACTTTTGTTTATCTGGACAACTTCTCTCTTCTCTGGTGGACAGCAGCTCATCAAGCACCCACAATCCCAGGAGAGCACTAGATATTCCAGTAATAAGTAGCTCTATGGTATGCAATGCTTTTTCCTTCTCCGCTGTCTAGAGAGAGATATAGCTATATATTTCTGTAAATGTGAAAGTATGGACAAATGAATGAAAAATGTCTGGGTCAATTTGCTATAAGATCGCTACACCAGTACTGAGAAGGAGAGCAGGGAAGCTACTGACATGTTAGTCCACCACTGAATGCAGGAGAAGGCAGATCAGAATTTTGGCCACATAAAAAACAGCAGGGGGCGCTACCAGAGAGGAAAATGTAAGTAAAAAACGAGCAATATTTTTATTGCATGTACCTTATATTGCTATAATACTTCTTCTGAACTGCCCTATTTATTGTATAGGAATAATTTTTGTGGGGTAACCCCAGGGGCGTCGCTAGGGCTTTTTATCCCGAATCAATCTACCACTGCCCCGAACCTCTGGGACTGGTGGAGACAGCTGCAGTGCCACCTGATCCTCTAAGGGGGCCCCCTGCTTCAGTCGGGACTCCAGAGTGGGGAATTTCCCAGGTTAGGAGTCCCTGCTATGAACGGTGAAAGGGGTATTCCCACTACGCTTGGTAACACCCTGTATATTTATAAGTCTAGTTTAGACTCTAATTTTAAAATACTCATGTGGGGATTTGAACTCACAACCTTCTACATCATAGACAAGTACCTTAACCACTGGGCTATGGAGCTCAGTATTAAAGGGAACCTGTCATCACCTTTATGCTACCCATACTAACGGCAGAATAAAGTAGAGACAGGTGAGTTGATTTCAGCGGTCTGTCATTTATAAGTTAAAAGTAAGTGGTTGTTGAGAACTAACAGCACAAACATTGCAGACCGGGCCTGGAAAAGAGTCAAATCTTCATGAGAAGAGTCCTGGTTATTCATGATTCCCCCTCTCTCCCTGCCCACCTGCTGATGATTGACAGACTTCTACCTAGTTTTCTCCCTTTCTCTCTAGGAGAGAACTGCCAACCATCAACAGATGGGCGGAGAGAGCGGGAGATTATGAATAACCATGACTCTTCTCAGGTAGATATGACTCTTTTCAAGGCCTGTGCTGCAGTGATTATGATGCTAATTCTCGACAACCACTTACTTTTACCTCATAAAAAACACACCACTGAAATCAGCATTTCTGTCACTATTTTATGCTGCCCACGGAGAGGTCAGCATAAAGTTCATGACAGGTTCCCTTTAAGGAAATTATGAAAAACCTCATAGAAGTTCTGTTGTATAATGCAAGAGAACCTCTTTGGAGGTTTTTCACCATGGGCTTAACACTGAGTTCAATAGCCCAGTGGTTAAGGTACTTGCCTGTAATGTAGTAGGTTGTGAGTTCATATCCCCACAGGAAATATTGAAAATAAAGGCTAAATAAAGCTTAAGTACACAGCCTGTCTTTTTGGGGTGTGTTTATTACTTTTTATTCAATTTTCTTGGGAGATAAAGTGTTCTGTTACACCATATAGGCGAACTTTTTTTCAATATTTTAAAAGTATGGGTGTTTTTGCATGCCTATAATGCCATTTTGTTCTTTTTTGTGTGGAGAATGGGCTGATTTTACGTTTTTTTTAAATATTTTCAAAACTTTTTTTTATTTTTTAACTTTTTAAGTCCCCTAAGTGGACCACAACTTACAATCATCAGATGTAAATTGCTCCATTAGTCTGTATTGAAATCATTATATCACAGTTCACTGCTGCCATCTAGTGGCCTGAACTGGGATATACTAACAATGAACCTGGAAGCCTGGTACAGGCTGAGGCTTATTTACAGAACAGGGTGCTTTCACCAATCTTCGCTGGTGGAAAGCGCGCCTGAAGAGAAATCCCGCGTCAGGACGTAGTATGCATGACCTGACGCTGCATATGGGGGTTGAGTGGGCTCATATGGGGGCTGATGGGGCTGAGTGGGCTGATTTGAGGTCTGATGGGGGCTGAGTGGGCTGATTTAAGGTCTGATGGGGGCTGAGTGGGCTGATCTGAGGTCTGATGGGGGCTGAGTGGGCTGATCTGAGGTCTGATGGGGGATGATTTAAGGTCTGATGGGGGCTGAGTGGGCTGATTTAAGGTCTGATGGGGGCTGAGTGGGCTGATCTGAGGTCTGATGGGGCTGAGTGGGCTGATCTGAGGTCTGATGGGGGCTGATTTAAGGTCTGATGGGGGCTGAGTGGGCTGATTTAAGGTCTGATGGGGGCTGAGTGGGCTGATCTGAGGTCTGATGGGGGCTGAGTGGGATGATTTAAGGTCTGATGGGGGCTTAGTGGGATGATTTAAGGTCTGATGGGGGCTGAGTGGGCTGATCTGAGGTCTGATGGGGGCTGAGTGGGCTGATTTAAGGTCTGATGGGGGCTGAGTGGGCTGATCTGAGGTCTGATGGGGCTGAGTGGGCTGATCTGAGGTCTGATGGGGGTTGAGTGGGCTGATCTGAGGTCTGATGGGGTCGGAAAAGGTGATCTGAGGTCTGATGAAAAATATTTTTTTCTTATTTTGCTACTCTAAAATCTGTGGTGCGTGTTATAAAGCGAAAAATACAGTAACTGTGTTGTTAGCGCATTATTACAAAATTTTTGGCCCCACTTTTGATTTTGCCCAGAGCCACATTTTGTCTAAAACTGGCCCCGGCTGGGGGGGTGACTGTGGGGGTTTTTATGCCGGGGGATGTGACTGAGGGCCATATTCATTGGGGCTTGGGCCCCGGATCTTTTGAGACCCTAGCAACGCCTCTGGGTAACCCGTTTAAATTCATACTCAGCACTATACTGCAATAGGGCCAGTGGTGAGAGGGGGTCAGACACTGAACTGTGATAGAATTTCCCTGCAGCAGCCACTAGGGGGGGCTTAGTGCATACAGATATTTATAGCCTCTGCTTCAGTACTGGATGTATATATTCATAATTTTATAATTTAACTCTATGACATGTGTGGAGCAGGGAAGGATCAGAGAGCTAAGTCTAAAAAACAGAGCTAGTGATTAGCGCAATTTCCTTGCAGAGCTGGGATCCGGGTTTAAATCTGACCAAGGGCGACATCTGCATGGAGTTTCCATGGCCCCCATGTTTGCATAGATTACGGTCACTCCAAATACATACTGATAGTTTAATTTGGACTTTAGAGTATGAGCCCCAATGAAGGTAGGTACACATGTGAGTGATGACAATCTCTGCCTATAACTTACAGTACGTATAACTCCCCATTCATCCTGTGAGGTTATTGAATCCGATACGTGTGTTCCTATGGTAGAAAGATTGTAAGATTCCCCAGACAGAAGTCAAGGTAGGGGTGATGTAGGCTACTCCCACATCTGCGGCACGGATTCCGGCAGGCTGTTCCGGCAGAGCACAGCCTGCTGGAATTCTCTCGATCCGGCACTGCTGGATGCAACTGTAATGGGGTCTGATGGAGTTCCGTCCGGAATCTGGCAAATATGCCAAGAACCGACCAGATGGAAACCACTGCTTGCTGTGGTTTGTGTCTGACCGATTCCCGGCATTCTCTGCCGGGACTGACGAGCAGATCGCAGTGCCGCAGATGTAAAAGTAGCCATATATGAATAATTGGTAAATGTATGAAAAAATACCTTCTTTAAAAAATGAAGGAAAATTCCTGTATGACTTTGCATATACAGAATGCTTCAGTCATACCGAACGGCAAATCCTATGGTATGTTGAGGCGTTCCCATAAAAAAGAGAGGTATGATTAGGGTGAAGTAGTATCCAGGACGGTCAGAGCTGAGATGTAACGGGCACAGTGTAACGGTTATGGTCAGGAAGAGGTTATGATTCATACAGTGTGGTTTTATGGGGTGTCCCAATTCAGTGAGTAAAGGGTGGCTAGATTCCATGCAGTGGTAATAAAGAGTAGGGTGTGACAATAAACGACATTCATACATTAAGTTAGTCAGTTACAGGAGTCATTACTAAGTTGGAAACAGTATGGCTACAAAAAACTTTATTATTTAGCTATGAGTGGGACGAGGCGAGATCTACCCTGTCAGAAATAGAAGCATGGAAATGATTTAATTATAAGTGTTTACTGGGCAGATACAATGGAAACATACACATCGACTCCAACTTTCAGAAGCAGGCTTTAGTACAGCAAAAGATATGTGTGAAGACACAGAGCCCCCTGGAGGACAAGGACTGCCATTACAGCATGATCCTAGCTATGGCTACTTTCACATCTGTGCTTTTCCTTTCTGCTATTGAGATCCGTCATAGGATCTCAAAACTGGAGATAAACGCTTCCATTTTGTCCCCATTTATTATCAATGGGGACAAAACTGAACGGAACAAACGGAGTACAAGCAGCGTTTTTTTTGTCTGGCATGGGATGCAGAGAAAGACAAATCCGGCATGAAACACAATTTAATTCATTTATACCGCATCCGTTTTCTCGGACAGATCCGTCCCTCATTGACTTACAATGGTGTTCATGACAGATCCGTCATGGCTATTTTAGAGATAATACAACTGGACTTGTTCATGACAGATGCAGACCCTCGTATTTTCATGACGGAAGCGTTTTTGCTTATCCATGACGGATCCAGCAAAAACGCAGATGTGAAAGAAGCCTATGCCTGGTATCACAATTCTAGTAGTAGCCTCCCAGTTATAATAATGCACCTAGCAGCCAAACCGGATGCTGCCAAAAAAAAACAAAAAAACAATAAAAACACTAATACATACCTCCAGGCCATTCTCTGCGACACAGTACAGGGCAGAGGCCTCTTCTGTGCTGACCTCTGATAGACTAAGTTGGACAGGGAGATATCCCATCTATGCCCTGCCACAGCATTCAACTGCATCGAATAGGGAGAGATGAGCAGTTTCATAATTACTTAATAGTTCCGGTCTGCTCTCCCCTTGAGGTAGCTCCCCATGCCATCACACTCCTCGTCTGTGCTAGATAGAGCCCTGGAGAGAAGTATACTTGGTCCTCGCCACTGGGTTCCAGCTCCTACAGTCCCCTGCTGACTCGCTCTTGGTCCCCACTGGTAAACTCCCTGGGGATCACATGCCTGCCTGCAGCAGTGGCGTGTCCCCTGTGCATCACATCACTGGGTAATGTGACACATGAGAGACACATCACTACTATTATTATTATACTCACTTATATAGCTCTGACATATTACTAAGACCAGTCATTGACTGCATGAAACTCGTGAACCCCCCTCAAATAAAATTTACCAGAGGGGACCAATGCGGATGCGACAGCGGAGGTTTATCATGCGTAATGTCAAAATATGGTAATTAGTGTGTCTACATTTTGTGGTTCCTCTTCTATTCCTACCAATTCTGTGTAGTGGCTTGAGCACCAACTTTCATGTTGAGCACCGTGACTGCTCATGAATTTTTTGGTTGAAATACATTGCAGATCCAGCTTGTGATGTAGATGGGACAGCTAACGGCGAACAGTTGTACAAATACTGTAGAATGATTTTCCATATGAATGCGGACACTTTCTTTAACACACTGGTCACAAGGTGACATTAGAAGTCCACCAATTACTGTTCACTAAAAAAAACTCTGTGATCACCATGATGTGCCTTCTCTGGCACCATCAGAGCATGTTAGCATATGGCAGGTTTATTGTCTAAGTGTCTGCACCATCCTATTCCTCTGGATGTAGCTGCAAACTGAGAATTAGGGGGTGTGAAAATGGGGGAATGGAAATTGCAGACCGAAACTTAATGAATCTTTTTTTTTTCTTTCTTTTTTTTTTTTTTTTTTACTCAAGGAAACCATTAACATAAGTAAGATAAATTGTTTCCAAGTGAAAGCAGAGACTATCATATTATGACAGAAATAAGCACACAGAGCCACGGAAGAGCACGGAATAATATATATTTTTAGACTTGTCAATAAATAATTGCATACACATCAATAATCTCAAAGTATTAAGAAGACAACATTATCATACTTAAATGAACTACATTTTATTCCACAGTGTAGACACCAGAAGCTAAGGGATCCCCAATAATGAAACAAGAAAACGTACGTTCAGATGTCTCTGGAGCAGAAGTTGAATTTGTCTACTGTTTCTGAGTAAGGTATAATGAAAAAATCTATATATTGAACTGGTATGAGGTTCCTTATTGAAAATCTTGATGAGATGCTGTTCTTTATTAAAGGGGTTGTCCCATAAAAAAATATTCTACAGTTTTCAAACCAGCACTTGAATCTGAATACTTTTTTAATTGCATGTAATAAAAAATTTAGCATAGCCACTGAGATATTCAATAAAATGTATCTGTATAGCGCCACCTGCCGTTTGTTCTTTTTCTTATTTCTTTGTCCTGCTCACTGAGAAGGCCGCACATGCTCAGTTTCATCCTTCAACTACCTCCTGAGCTGTGATAGGGAGAGCTGAGACACGCCCCCTTATCTGTAGCAGAAAAGACACTCCCCTTGAGCTGCCAACTTCATATAAATCTAGCAGAGCAATGAATGGAGAGATCTCTGGATCCATGTGAGGTACAGGGCTGTAGGTTTGTCAGAAAGAGATTGTCATGTACTGTATGATGTCTTACATTAGTCATGGGATAACCCCTTTAAGAGGTAAATCAGGTAATGTGATGCGCAGAACCACACAGAGCAAAAGAGGATGTGGATTTGGTTATACTACATGTTATTGAGTTCTCCCTACCTGTTTCTTCTATGGCATGGCACACAGAGTAATGGAGTAATGTCTTGATCCACCCCTTCTGCAGTATTCAACTGTATCACAATCCGGAGGACAGCGATACAGCTGAATTCAGGAGGACACCTGTGGCTGCTGGCCAAGTGCATAAGATCATTGTGTGTCCAGCTGGGGGCCCCCTGGGCATCAGAACACCGGGAAATTTCCCTGTAGGTTCTGTGACCAGTCTGCCCCTACTGAATTTCTACCACTGTCCCAGGATGTGATTTGGCCTCTTGCATCTAACATTGACATGGTTAGTGATAGCTACATTTAAGAGTCTTTTTTAGAAGCTCTGATATGGGGTCATAAAAAGGGCCGCTCACCGATATAGCTGATCGGTGTTCAATTAAAGGGTCTTTAGACTGGACAATACTGTATGATCATTGCCCTGCCCTGCCCTGCCGGTCCACAGCCACTTTTTGGGCAAAATTGCTTAAACCCCTGTGGCCCCATTCACAGGATTATCCTGCCAAGATGGGACTGTTGGGACTGTTGTTTACTGCCTATACATTACACTGGGTGGTACGTTTGATTGGGCACTGTTGTACTAGTAGCTATTTTATTGACCATATGGCTTGCCCAATTTTCTGGTTCATTTAGGTCCAACACTTTGGGTCATTCTATAGTGATGTTATTTTTGTGTTGGCATAACTATTTGGTCTACTATTCTTCATAGGTTCATAGTGGGGAATAACAGCAATGTAGCACCCCTTTGTAGGTACTAAGTCAGGCTGGAGTGGGGTCAGTCTGCAGTATTCTCTACTACTACTGTATGCACTGCTACTACACCAATACTTAAGAACAACCATTCATTCCTGATCATTGCCACCTCATTTAGCTGCATTCACATGCAGCAATCATCCTCTTTGTATGGGGAAGAATGATCGCTACTGTAATCATTCATCCTGTCAGCCGCACAACACTCTATATACAGGGCAATGTGTTGCCCACAAACAGCAATTCTATTCTGACGAATGATCGTTTCCACACCTTTACTTGGGCCATTGGGATCAAGCATTTGTATGAAGTTTATCAAAAACTATGTAAAAAGTCATTGAGAACACAGGAACATCTTTAGGTTATAATCACAGTTAGTTTCAGACATGAAGGTAGGATAATAATTGATGGGGCTTCCATGAATTTCAGTGGCTGGCAAACGACATGCCTAGAGTAATGACTAGATATTTCCAGATCGAATAGGGACTATTATATAGAGATATAGAGGACATGGTGGTTCAAGACAACACTCCATGCAGGCGTTTAGCATGTACAAGTGGTCCCTCAATATACAATGGCCTCAGCATACAATATTTTCAACATAAAATGGTCTTTTCTAACCCATCGTAAGTTGAAACTAGACTCAATATACAATGTCTCAGACTCAGATCCAATCAACCAAGACCTCTTCTCTGGTAAAATAGCTGTAGTAGTTGCTATTTAGCCGCTATTCCTGACTGCTATATGTAAGGACTTGTCTTATCTGTCTTAGTTATCTGTTTATTTTTCTTAAATCTTCATTTTCTCTTATCATGGATGACATTTTGGGGCTTTAGAACCGATTACTCAACTTACAATGGTTTCAACATACAATGGTTGCCCTGGAACCAATTAATATTGTAACTTGAGGGACCACTCATTGTACTGGAAGAAGCAGACAGGAGGGGCCTCTACAATTTTCAGCACCCCAGGAAAGAAAGCATTCAGAAGTAAAACCAACCCATAGTTAGGTCAATGTGTGGATTTCAGTGGGAGCGTCTGGGTGAAGATTTTATCCAAGAACATTACACAAAACAAGGGAAGCACATTCTGTGTGCAGCATTTTAGATCTTTCTTAGTCGTCTTTGGATACTTTCAATGATCACAATCACCAAACCTTAGTGGAACTGTGTAAGAATTTAGTGCAAATGATCAGCAGTAAGCCACAGCAACCAATACATACATAACCCATTGAAACCTAATAGGGGGTTGGTTGCTGCGGACTGTAACAAATGTTCTACCTTCACTACAGCATAAAGTAAACCGCATTAAATGTGACGAGAACATGCTAGTTACCTAATCACTAAACACAAATCCATTTCATATGATCATTCCATTCAAAACAACACAATAAATGAATTAAACAGCAGCAGCGTAATCCTTCAACGACATATTGACCTGCCAATTTCCTAATATTACTAATTTTTTCCCCCTAGGAAAATTGAATGCATAGTCCTTTATTTAAAAATATGGTGCATGCATGAGCTGCTGTATGAACACCAAACATAATGTTAAAATACTTTGTATACTGTGACCAGCTAGAATATGTATGTAATGACCGGTATGCACTGACTTTCGAGTCACTGTAACATGATCTCTCAGCATGCGTGTATACATATGAATGTATCTGTCGGTAGTATAACGAAGTCTTGTTGACGTAAGCAGATTGACATGGCTCTGATGGAGCTACGTGACACACATGGATCCATAAGCATTCGATAAGCAGCTTTGGCAAGTCCTGCACATATCATACAGGTCTGTAGTGTAGTTGGGACGATGACAGAGAGTAAGAGAATGCTTGGCTGTGGACGGAAGGGTCAGAGTTGGAAGTCATGGAAGGAAATTACAGCGTGCCCATCCCGGTAACCTCAGACGTCAGCCTGAAAGAGAGAACGGCATGGGGAAGCACAAGAGGAGAAGTGTGACAAGAAGAAGTTGATAGCGACCAGAAGGGAGTAGTTAAGTTTTAGAAATAGACAAAAGCACAGATGCAACAGGTGGGATTGTGAAGGTAAAAAGACAGTATATTAGTATTAGTAAAACAAAGTCAAAGTACATCCTGCATTGTACAAACACTGGGAATTGTTATCTGTCTTCTGCTATATGTTGTAGAGTAGTAGTGTAGACATAGCAAAGGCTGAGCTCATTGTGAGGAGGCGTTCTAAGAAAAAACAAGACTGAAGATGGTTTTTCTCTCTATTGTAGGGGTTGGAAAGTGCCAGGACTCCAACTGCTTTTAAACTACAACTCCAGGCATGCTTTATTCAACTCTATGGAAGTTCCAAGAACAACAGAGCATGTGCATGCTGAGAGTTGTAGCTTCACAACAGCTGGAGTGCCAGAGGTTCCTGATCCCTGATCTATTGTTTAGTCATTTCAGTTACAAACTGTGGCCCTCAATTACTAATGTGAATGCACCTAGATTTTGGTATAAAGTGTGCCAAAATGTGGTGCAGTTTGGCATGTCTAGGTTTAAAGTATTATCTGCTGCTATCCTGAAATAACATGTGTGGGTTAACAGGAAAAAAGTGTGGATTAGTGGGAAAGGGAAAGTGGCCTAAGATCAGGGGCGTAACTACCATAGTGGCAGACCATGCGACTGCTATGGAGCCCAGGGCAAGAGGGGGCCCAGTCTTAGTTGGGATTATCTCCTCTTCTACTGGAAGTAAAAACTTGGTCAGGACTCTGACCATTTTAGCAAATAAGGCAGTGGAGAAATGGCCAAGGGTCATTGAAAAGAGTTTAGGCAGAAGCCCTGTCCTGTGTGGGGAGCCTGGTTTGATCCTTGCTATGGGGCTCTTGCTTCTCTATGTACGCCACTGCCTAAGGCAAATAACAGAGGAACTTTAGACAAGAAAGGATGATCCAGAATTATCATTTTTATGGGAAATACAATTACTAAAACAGAAATATCAGAAGTTCTGACAGGCCCTCTTTAAAGGGGTTGGCCGGGCTTTTACTATTAATGTTCTATCCTCAGGAATCAATATCAGAAAGGCAGGGGTCCAACAACCAGGGGTGCACCACCAATGAGGCCAGGTGAGGCGATCGCCTCAGGCAACACCAGGTAGGGACAAGAGAGGGGCAGCCAAAGGACCATGGGCTGCAGGGAAGGGGTTAGGTTAAGAAACTGGCATGGGGGAGGCGCCGTGCCATTTCAGTTTTTGCCTCAGGCAGCAGAAAGGCTAGCTGCACCCCTGCCAACACCCGTAACACCCGCCGATCAGATGTATGAGGAGACAGCGCACAGTACACACATGCTGTCTCTCTTCTCTCTTCCTGTCCGCTGCTACTGTCTATGGTATTTGACATAGACAGCAATACTTGACAGGAAGAGAGAAGGGAGATGGCACGTGTGCACTGCGCGCGCCATCTCCACATACAGCTGATCGGCGGGGGTGCCGGGTGTCGGACCCCC
The DNA here is from genome assembly GCA_900303285.1 of Rhinella marina. Taxonomy (NCBI): domain Eukaryota; kingdom Metazoa; phylum Chordata; class Amphibia; order Anura; family Bufonidae; genus Rhinella; species Rhinella marina. The sequence goes on along the minus strand of ONZH01029242.1, from coordinate 491,093 downwards.
GCTGATCTGATATTAATGACCTATCCTGAGGATAGGCCATCAATAGTAAAAGCCAGGACAAACCCTTTAAATAAAATACGGTTTACTTAGAAAGTTCCTCTAGGTACTTGTAGAACTTTGCATTTTCTCCATAATGAATCATCAATACAAACCTATTATAACCTTAATAATCAAAATCCCTCCTTAGGTAGTTGTAGATGTGTATTAAATTTGGGTCTTTTTTCCGTGCTACTGGTTTCTGTAGATGCACATTATCTTTCTCCATACTTGAGAAGTGTAGAAGTTACCCCTATTGTGATATAAGAGCTAAGCTGAGTGTCCTAGGATGCCCCGTGCTTTAGAGTGAGAAGCTGCAGCTGTATCCACTTCTTCCCCATCTTTTATTAACTGTTTTACACTGGATCAGTTTTTTTTTCGGAACTAAGAAAATGTCCTCAAATTTTTCCTATTATGTATTCATATATGCACATATATGACCGATTTATGGAGAATATATAATGATAAAGTTAAACATTAAGAACATTGTTTATCATGCCATATATAGTCTGCACTTCTGTGTACTTGTGTTTCTTTTTACTTGTATCTGCTCTGAAGACGCAGTGATGTCATTCAGCAGTGAAAGATTTATTGGTTCTAGAAAACTAGACTTAGAAAGTTCTTTGGAAAATGACATAAGAATTATACAGCACTGTGTCTATAAAAGCAGATAAGTAACTGGATGTAATTAGATTATTTCATGCTGAGAAATATGCCAAAAGTGCTGTTCCCTGGCTCATAAGGTGTTTTCATCACAAATGTAGAGCTTCCCCTGTTGAATACAGCATGACCTTATTAAAAGACAAGGTACTTGCATGCCATCATTTCATCATAAGGGAGTTTACTTCTAATTTCTGACCTCTGTGACCCCCACCCTCTGTGACAATGAACGGACTGCAGCACTGCATCCTTTTCAATGTTTTTCTCTGCACCGATTCAATCAGGTCACCCAGCTGTGCAGAGAACTGCAGCATCAACCCATTTGAATAAATGGGGCTGGGCTGTCCCATATATGGCTTCTGACTAGAATTGATATTATTGCATTGTGTTATGTTCTATTTATCCATGAAACTTAGTGTACTTTGCTGCCATCTAGTGGTCATTGTTAGATTTGGTTTTACGTAAGTTATCTATGGTTGTATTTCATTATGTCATTCATTTTGTAACTCATCTTCTGTGAGCTCATATCCTGTGTCCTGAAGTCTCTTCCTGTTTGTCAGACATGCATCACAGAGCTAAAGATTTTCCTTTTACCTGTATCAGCATTCCTCAAGGTATATTCAATAAATTACCTAAAAGCATAAACATTGAATCTCCCTCACTGGAATTCTACATGCAATTGGTGTCGCTAGGGAAGCTATTACAGTTGCTTGTACAAGAAAATGCCACTCACACTCATCAGAGACTTATCTCATGGACATCGGTGGCAGAATATTGGTCAATGGCAATTTCTGCACATCTTGGTGGCCTGGATTACCATTTTGCAGGGGACACAGAGCTATAGCTATAAATCATTGCAATCAATCATATAAGAGCAATGTATAGCTGGAAAGCATAATCTACAATCTGCTTGGTCACCAAATATGACTCAATAAAGTTTCTTTGGCATTAGATAGTAAGTGTATTTACTGACCATTTCATAGGTTTGCATCCATGACAATGTGAGGTCACATACGTAGAGCCTTGTTCGGGTAGGGACAAAAGTAAAACCAATAATGGAAAAAAAGGATAGATTTGCAAATGTAACATATTAGGGCTTATGCACACAACAAGGTTCAGGCAGAAAAAGTCCCTAATTATGGACCCAAAGACATTCTGTGTGCTGTTGTCAGGTGCCTATATATATATATATATATATATATATATATATATATATATATTTATATATATATATATATATATATATATATATCTAATATATAAAGCTGAGTGTATGTGTGTGTGTGTGTGTGTGTGTGTGTATGTCCGCTAAAGGAATCTGCACCGCTGCAGCTACAATCACAAAATTTGGCACACATGTACATCAGGTGTCCGGGAAGGTTTTAGAACAGTTTTCAACTCTCCAGGATGTACCATTCCTGAGATATTCCCAAAAAATGCATTAGCCAATAGTAGCCTGGTCACATGACCCTTATCAGCCAATAGAAGCTCACAGGCACACATCAGGTTTCTATGACAACCTAGCCAGTTCACTGCTTTAGGTCTGCATTAAAGAGGCAGAGCACTGTGGATGACAATGGTAAATGGGTATTCCCGGTTACCATAACTATAACTTATGTTTTAGACTAACTCATCATCAATCATTACCTCATATAATGTAAATTTTACATATTTACTGTTCAGTAGTAATAAAAGATGTTTTCTTCCACTGCTACCCACCTTCCTCCTAAATTACTATTGCATCGACCTGTAATTCTGGCCACCGTCAAAAGAAGGACTTAAAAGCACCCCCACCAGATCCCACCAAGTCACGCCCCTGACTCAGTCAGGCCACACCCCTTCCATGCTGCATTAAAAATATTGGTAAAAATCACCTTCTGTCAGCTGCAGGGGTGGGGGGAGGGTGACTTTCTCCCTGCAGCTCATTGCTCAGACTGCACAGTGCTGCTGCTAAGAGTGCTGCTGCTGTGTCCATCCAGGCCCTGCGCATGACAGAGGACAGGGAGTCTGAAAGCCAGACCGTCCAGCCTAAAACAAGACCTCTGGCCACCCTAGGGGCAGGCTGATGTTAGGGTGGCCAGATGTCCGGCTTTAGGCTGGACAGTCCAGTTTTCTGGCTACCTGTTCTCCGTCCGACGCAGTGCCTGGACAGACACAGGGATGTCCACCCTTTCAGTAGCTCACACTCAGACAGCTTCTCCTCCATGTCTTCACGGAGCCAAGGGGGGGGCGTGGCCTCATGTTTAGTGATGTGTCTTCATGGGAACTGGGGGTGCTGTTTCACGTTTGGGGGAATGGCCGGTGAGGTCTGGCTTTCTGGGGTGAAGACAGTGGCCACTCTAGCTGCTGTGGAGGTCACAGTTAAAGGGGCGGGCTTCTGTAGAGGTCACTGTTAAAGGGGTGGGCAGCTGTAGAGGTCACTGTTAAAGGGGCAGGCTGCTGTAGAGGTCACTGTTGAAGGGGCAAGCTGCTGTAGAGGTCACTGTTTAAGGGCCGGGAAGCTGTAGAGGTCACAGTTAAAGGGGTGGGCTGCTGTAGAGGTCACTGTTAAAGGGGCGGGCCACTGTAGAGGTCACTGTTAAAGGGGCGGGCCGCTGTAGAGGTCTCTGTTAAAGGGGCGGGTCGCTGTAGAGGTCACTGTTAAAGGGGCTGGCCGCTGTAGAGGTCACTGTTAAAGGGGCGGGCCGCTGTAGAGGTCACTGTTAAAGGGGCAGGCACTGTAGAGGTCACTCTCCATATCTTTTAACGACACACACACACACAAACAGTAAAAGAAATAAATATACCCGGGCGAAGCCGGGTCCTTCAGCTAGTATATATATATATATATATATATATATATATATACATATATATATATATATAATACAGCATTAGAAGCACATGCCGTCAAACATGAAGAAAAAATTCACTGCATGGGCTTCCACCGGGCTATGGGCATGGTACTACAATTACATATCACATATGCAAAATTGCTTACCTGGCGTTGATGAGGTACTGAGCAAGGCTGATGTTAGCTGGGCTTCCAGTGATAGTGATCTGACGCTCTGCTGACCCCTCCATGGCACTGGCTATTTTGATTTGTGCTCCAGACATCTGTCGAATTTCATTGATTTTGGTCCCTTGGCGTCCGATGATGCAGCCTATTAGCTGAAAAATTAGAGAAGATGAAACATATCCAGATATGAAAGGGTGCAGGCACAGCAATTGCCATAAGACATACTGCTAAAAGACATACTGATAGGGAATCTAGATTACGACCCCGATTGGGGACAGTGAGTGATGACAATGATACATTTTATTCACCGAATTCCGCACAATGCAAACAAAATTTTATAGGTATGTGATAAAATACCAAATTTCCGGAAATTCCATGTGACCAATGGAGGTGACATCACAGGGCAAGGAAGAGGCCGCAGCACTTGCCCGACGGCCATGCCCCCTTCCAACAGCTGATCAACCAGGGTGTTGGGAGTACAGCCACCACTAATATGATATTGATGACCTATCCTAAGCATAGGTCATCAATACATAAGCCTTAGAAATCCCCTTTAATGGAGTAGACATCAATGCCGTGTCCCAACTACTATTGGCAAATGGTCAGATATGACACCATAAATTGGCTTGAAAAAAACCCTTTCCTGCTAAAGTTACTCTCCAAAACAGAAAAATGTTTCAGAACGTTTCCTTTGAGGACGTTCACTGCCTGCTATCTGAATATGGACCATGTCATTTTCTGACCAAATGGCATCAAGCCCTTAAGTCATCTGGCCTGTTGTAACACATGAAAGAATGGTCCGATTTCAAGTGAACACCCCTTTTCATGGCCAAGTAGGATACATTTTGTATTAATCATTATGAAAATGAAGTGAAAGAAGGATGACAACAAAGGATCATACTCACATCATTTGGTATGGTGAGTTCATGAGTACTTGCCTGGGGACTGGCATCCATACCTATTATGTGAAGAAAGTATATTAGAGTAACGTCATAGTTTCCATACATCCCAGTTGCACTGCTCCCATTTGTAGCTCACCTGTTCCTCCTCCTTGCTATCTCTTACTTGAGATCAGAATGTCAACATGCCTTGGCGCTTAGTTTGGCATCTGTCACATTAGCTCATATTATCCCACATGTATTTAATTTGCAGAAAACAACAGCCAAAGTTCATGTGGACACTACAGATACTCTCACCGTTCTCCAGAACTACTTACCTGGACTCTGTATGGGTGTTTGCCAGATTGTAATTGTAATAAACCACTAAATGATTGATATCGCCACTTACTAAATCAGTACCTCAAAAATGGTATTAAATCACTAAATCAACCAAACCAATGTTTTAGACTGCTGAACTCTGAATGTAAAAAAAGCAAAATATATTGATTTCCAAAGATACCACTTAATAGTGTCAAGCAGTGAAGTAGAAAAACAGTAAAGTGCTAGAAAAATCTCTAAAACATTTAGAGTAATCTAACACAAAGCATCTGTAATAACCAAGACTAAGTACCATACAATAACTTTATACACAGGAAGAAGCCAATATCTTAATATCTAATATGTATGGTGAGAGTGTCAATACTAGAAGATCTTCCATGCCAGAAAGGTCTTCTACAACACTTCCAAGTTACTCAACAGCCCATCAAAGACACAAACTTGCTATATCCCACTTCAGCTCCTTCCCTTACATGTACTATAATTTCGTACCAATGTAAAGCTTAATATTTACTACTTAAAGGGGAAGACTGTCCTTTATTCCGTGTCCTTTTGGGAGGACTCAGCCTGTCTGTGCATAGTACCACTCATTGATTTCAATGGAAAGTATGTAATGCTTTATGTCTGTAGGGGTGCTGCCCTAATTCAACACTTTAATGAAAGCTAATTATCTTGTAATCTAATATGTATTTTAAGCGATTTAGTTTTTATTTTGTTTAACTTTCCTGAATTTGCCATATTGGAGGCACACAAATCCTTGATGTAATGTCTAAATGAAACAGGAGGGTTGTGTTTTATGGCATCTGCAATGAACAGTAGACTAATACAGTCTCCATAAAGACATGGAATACAGCCTTTCCTTATGTGACCATAGTTAGCTTAGAATTGTATAGATTTAATATGCCTATACCCCTTCAATGGCTGTTGGCTGAACACTTGTTTGACCGACAAATATTTCTCCTGACCCCCCCTCCATACACATATAGGATTAGCCAATTGTGTATGCATTATTAATGGGAGAACTAAAGGTTCAGATGTTGAAATTCAACATGCCTACTTCTTCTCTCTCCTGATCTCATCTGTCTGTGGAGAAAGTCAGGAGCTTCACTTACACATTAGATTGTTGGCCAAACCTTCCTTTTTCAATGGGCCACTAGTGTGCATCTGGGCCTTTACTGTCCTGCAATGTCTAGGTCAGTCAGTCCCTCAACCTGTAATCCTGCCCCAATCTGTGCTGCAAAGCTGAAAAGTCTACATACAGTAAATTCAGTGTCCTGAATTTTTGTAGACTGGGTCTCATTCCTAATATATTATTAATTTGGTAACAAAAACCAATGCGTCATGTTTGCTTGCCTATAAATTTCTGCCTGACATCCCCCAAGTGTTTTGCATTATGTTGTATCCAGGCAAAATAATGGGGTTAAAAAAAAACAGTAACTCACAACGGTAAGAGATCTAACTCTATACTCTGCCAAATCCTATTCTCCAGTGCTCACATTTTTCCATTCATTTCCAAGCTGTATTTCTGCTGAAAAAATACCACTAATAAATAATCAGATTTAGCAACTGGAACATCCACAGTAGGATATATCTGATCCAGATTTTGTTCATAAAATGATCATGGCTGTTTTAAACTGTGGATTGAAACTTGACATGAAAATAGACAATGAATTGATGTCGAAATATTTGACCGTGAAATGGTCTATTTATTGAAAATGTAAGCCAATGAAGGATTCACAGAATGGATCATTATTGAATTTGTGATTGTTAAAGAATGATGTGTTCAATGCAAATGTCTCCACCACCTTCCAACCCTTCATATTTGGTCCACAATCTTTAACTGTTATCCTGACATGATTAAGATGTGAATCTTATCTAGAGATTATCCACGTTAAGTAGTGGAGGCATCAATATATCTAGTCCTGCTATGAGTGTTTTACCTGCTGTCTGGCCCATCAAGTTTTGAGCTTCTTCAGAGGAATGTAAGGGCAGCTTTTCTCCTAAGGAGAAAGAAGAGATATATTTAACGTTCTTGCCCTTGAGAATATTAATGTTTTGCATCATCTAAAAAAGCTCATAAATTGATGAGAAAATGGAATAAATCCATCATTATTTGTAATACAAAGGACTATGTCTACCAAAAAGTTATCTAAAACCCAGCCATTTATTATGGAGTGCAAGCTGATGGAGTTATCAGAACATTACTAATTGTAGTGTTTTCAAAAGAAAATTAGTGCATAAAAAAACGACAAATGGACAAAAAAAGTGAAATGCCTGAGACGTGAGAAGAGAAAAGAAGGAAGACTCTAGAACGGGAAAGTTGGGTACGTACCAGGGAAAGCAGGGGTGGTCTGTCCGAGGGGAGTAAAGGGGGTTTGCTGCATGGCCAACTGGTGGAGCTTGGTCAACTGCTGAGGGGTAGGAGGGACATTAGAACTAAGAAGGTTATTGTTAGAGAGTACAAGAAGTCACAGGCACAAGAAAACAGAGTCAAATAATAAAATAAAACAAATCACCAGGTTGCCATGGGACATACACACACAATGTAGAGGAAAAAGAGCTTGGCCCAAAACGGGCAAGAAAAATGTGACTTGGAAAGTCCCGTTTACATCTTTTGCCAAAATCATATGTATTTGTAAGATGGAACAGTAGGGCATTTTCTTTATGGTGTTTTTGGTTGGCGTTTGTACTCGCTCATTAGCAGGAATGTTCATGCTACCCATACTTGCCCAGACTAAAGTTAAGCAACAAAACTAAAACAAAGCCTAATCAGATAGCCAATTTCACTGCCAGGTCAAGATGAGGCCATATTTTGGGGAGATAACTAGCCAAGCAATTGTTCTTACACACATTTGCCAAATGTTGTAAAACCACTGGCCATTTTACTACCCATGCATTGTTGGCTCATCAGTAATATCACACTAGATAGCATTCAATGATACCTTCCACATTATGGTGGAACAGGCCTCCAGGGATTGGTATTATGGACTAGTTACTGATCTGGATACTTCACAGACAGCAGCAATACAAAACGTACGAATGCAGGTCCTTATGAAAGGCTCTAGTATTCTGTAACGTGTGAAGATGTGTACACAGTATACACATTGGCCATGTAGAAAAAATATGACATTTTTTGCCTAGAAATTTTAATATTAACATTATGTGTTCCCATTTTACCCTGTGTAAAAATAAGTAGTAATATTAATACACTTTGTAAAAATAATATAGCATAAACCTGCTGAAACCAAGTCATCTTTCCATTGTGGCATACGTTCCATGGTTGCCCACCGAGTAACAAATACAGAGCTCCCATCTCAGACATATTAATATTATGATCTAATATTAATTATCAGTAACATCAGCATGCTGGGCAAGAAAGTGTAAGGAAGAGGAGGGTTATAGAAAAAGAGAGATGAGAACTCACATCAGGGTGGGGGATTGCGTACTGTCCTTGGATAGAATAGGCCTGAAACAGAAGGGGAAATAAAATCAGAGTGGTATACAGATATGGAAAGAGAAAATGTCTATGAATGAGTCCTAATGGACCCAGGAATCTACAATGCAACACTTTGAAACTATTTCATACTATAGAATCAAACATGCTTCCATTCAGAAACTAGGAGAATGACAAAGTGTTATCAGTGAGGCTGTCCGTCACATGCACAATGGGGATCATTTACTAAAGGCTGGCGCTTCACACTCCAGTCTTTGTAAAAACCCTGCTGGAGGAAGATCCGACCAATTTATTAAGAGGCACACACCTCTTAATAACCCCCACCGATCAGCTGCTTGAAGAGGCCACAGTGTTCCAGCAAGCGCCGCCGAATCCTCGCAACTTACCCTACACCAGTGACGTCACAGTTCATTCCCATTTATGTGACTGGGTCTGACCAGCAAAACCAAGCACAGCCGCCATCCAACGGACAGTGCTGTGCTTGGCAAGCTGTAAGGAGGCCGCAGTGGCCTCCTCAAACAGCTGATCGGTGGGGGTCCCAGCAGTCGAACATCCACTGATCAGATACCGATTACCTATTCCTGAGGATTGGTCATCAGTATAAAGCACTCAGAAAACCCCTTTAAAGTCGTTGACAAAAGAATCGTCAAAACTGTCGGAACAGTAGTGCCCTTTTAAGGGAACTATATAAGCATTTTCTGTATTTATATATTTACGTACATGGGTAATTTCTAGGGAAAAAGTGATCTTCACAAAAGTAAGTATAGTGGATATCAGTGTTACATAGAATTACACCAATTGTGAATTACTGTGTTATAGCGACATCTAGTGTTAACCATAATATATTACAGTGTTTCAGTGATTGGGAAAATAAAATGTAAAGAGGTATCTCCCAGAGAACGAGAACCATCTCGCAAGCGCCACCTGTTGAAAGTGGCCCCCTGTGAGTCAAAGCCTGACTTTATAACAAGCATGTAATGTTCCAAGGCTTGTTAAAAAGTTGCAATTTCACTCATAGGGGGCCACTTCCAACAGGTAGCACTTGGGGGACGGTTCTCTGGGAGATACCTTTTGGCATATTATTTTCCAAAGTAGCCTTGCTACTACGGTTCCATACACAGCTGGTCCTCGTAAGGACAGCTTGTATCCCCCTAAATTGAGTTTGAAAAGTAAATAAATATAAAAACTGAGGTTATTTTTTCAATTTCTAGAGGAAGGACATTAATCAAAACTAGCATATCCATATGTCAGTCTTGATCTCCCTGCACCGGCATGCAGGGGGGTTTGACCTTACAGGGAAATTTCTCAGTGGGCAGATGCCCCAGGGGCCGCCTGGTCCCTCCTCATAGCCGGCCAGTGGAAGTGTATTTTGTGCTGCTGGCAGTATTTTGTGATGGACTGTGGTATTTGGTTCTGTTGGGGTGGTATAATGTGCCACAGTATGGTATTGCTGGCCCTGCCTTCCATCAATTTGGACCCAACTACAAAATGGGGCCACTTTTAGTATTTTTTCCAGAGCCACTTTAAGCTCCAAGTCCGCCCCTGCGGGCATGAGATGCACCTAATTTAATAAGAGAAAGATGCCTCTTAATAAATTAGGCGTATTTCAGCCCTGCCGTGCACCAGATACTGAAGTCTACACCAACTACATGGTGGCATCGATTTTAGCTATAACTTACGCCACTTTCTGATGAAAGTTATAGTAAATCTGGCGGGTGGCACGAAGTCCTATCCCCTCCTGCTAGTTATTGCGCAAATATGGCGTGTGCCATAATTTGCAACTTTTTTACACGTTTAGTAAATATCCCCCATTGTCACCTTTTATCCAAATCATTGTTATATATTGTTTTTTTTTTTTAGTAGACTGATAATTGACCCTCACTAATAAATTTGTCATTCCTTGTTTTCCCTATAGGAAAATATTGGTACTATACAACTAACTAGTAATGAAAAAAACATGCAAAATATATAATTATAATATAATTTTAGTTATACATAATTATATCGTTAATCTATGATCCTTAAAATGAAGTCACTGCTGGATGCAACTGTTTCTACTCCACATGACTTTAACTAATGGGGCAGATTTATTAAATAAAAAGCAGAACTGTCTTTGTTGCCAATAGCAACCAAACAAAGCCCAAATTTCATTTTACCAGAGCAGTTTAAGAAATGAGAGCTGTGCTGTGATTGGTTGCGATGGGCAACAAAGCGGGGAGATTTATTAAGACTGAGGCAAAGGAAAACTTGCTTAGTTGCCCATAGCAACCAATCAGATTCCACCTTTTCCTTTCCATTGCATCAGTTTTGATAAATCTCGCCCAGTGTTTGTTTTAGACAGTGTTGATAAATGTGCCCCAGTGTTCTGCACATCTGCTGACAATTACGATCTAGACATCATTAAGATTACAAAGCTATTAAGATAATGCCCATTAATTCCCCTAATTATACTGAAGGCAGACCACTAAATTTACCCACCCATTCATGCATAGGATGAGAGATCATTAACTTTGAGTCGCACTGCCAAACCATTACAGGAAAAAGAGTATGTATAAGGCCATTCGGCTCTGTATTAAATCGGAGACATGGGGGGTAATTTATCAAACTGGTGTAAAGTAGAACTGGCTTAGTTGCCCATAGTGACCAATCAGATTCCACCTTTCATTTTGGGCAGCTCCTTTGGAAAATGAAAGGAGGAATCTGATTGTTGCTATGGGCAACTGAGCCAGTTCTACTTTACACTTTGATAAATGACCCGCACACAGTAGTATAAAATGGGCCCTTAGATATCTATTGGTGCCATATTAAGGATCCGTATGAATCTTTTATACAGCCAGGTAGCCTAAGAATGCTATAAGGGCCAAAATATGAACATGTCATCAAGATATTAAATCATTACAGTAATTAGCATCAAATCTGTTCTAGGTAAACTGTATACCATGTAAGAGCTTACTTATGCCAGCCTATTTTAGCTGAGTTGTATGTATTTGTTTTTTTTTAATCTTTTTCTATCTGAGGTGTAGTTAAGGATTTTACTATTGATGGCCTATCCTCAGGATAGGACATCAGTATCTGATTGGCAGGGGTCCGATACCCAGTCCCCTGCAATGAATGGGAGCAATGCTGCAGTAACCAGCTCTGTCCCGCATTGAATGGAAACAATGCTGCAGAAACCAGCTCTGGCCCGCAGGGAATGGGAGCAATGCTGCAGAAACCAGCTTTGTTCAGTGCACAATGGACAGAGCTGTGAAGTTCCGGTGCCAACTTTGGGTGTCAGAGCTACTCAAGAACAGCTGATTGACAAGGGTGCTACTGTAGGTGTCTTACTCACCTATTGATGGCCTATCCTGAGGTAAGGAAAATCCTGGACAGCCCCATGGCTTTCACCAATCTGCAGCCCATGGCTGTTCCAAAAAGGATGGGAAAATAAAGCCACAATACAACTGTGTGAACCTGCCCCCCAGGGTGTGCAGTCCATGTGGGAACAGACAATAATCCTGTAATTTCTTAAATCACACCAACAAGAACTTTAGATTTTTTCTTATGGGAATGAGATATATATTGCACCCTCATGCCCTCTCAGTGAAGAGAAGCAGTCATAAGGACTGGAGAAATAGTTGGGTGGGCTACTAGGCACAGTGCATCCAGTCCCTGTCTAACATCGATATGCTGAAAATGGCTACTTTCTGGATCCCACAGAAGACAAAACCTTACTTTATGGAAGTTATTTTTCTGCTGTGGTCATTAGGAACTCTAGGCCGGCAGTGTCTCAGAGTGAATGATCCAGTCTTGATGAGTGATAACATGAAGGATGAGAGAACATGCAAGAAAATCTTTGCAAACTAACGGGCAGAGGCTGGTGTTGCAGCAATAGGCTGAGGTTGGCAGTGGAGGCACCCAGCGGGTCCGCTCTTACCTGACCACCTGCAAAAATGACAGGGGCGGAGGCGGGTTTTGGACGGTAAGGGATGGTGGCACCTTTTGGAGGGGACTAGGAAAAGGCATAGGAGAGGGAGAGATAATATTAGAGTACCCCTTAGAATGAAACAACAGCCACGTGATATATGGTAAGATAGCATAATACTACTAAACAAAAAGTAAAAAATAATGTAACTATGTAAAATAAGGTAAATTTAACAAAATAGCACACACAGAAGTGGATTGTACTAACATTAAAGAGATACACAGTTGCAGTACAAAATAGTAGATTTTAATTCCACATAGTAGGAACGATACCGAAAAGATCCGAAAAGATGAAGAGGTTTTAAAGAACATCTGTCAGCATGATCAACCTTATTAAACCAGACATATTTCCTGGTAGGCTTGATCATGTTGATTAAATTGATATCTGTTGTTTGTCTATAGGTTGAACTGCTGCCGATATATAATACTTTTTATATTTTTGCAACCGAGAGGCTGGCCTTAGCATTTGAAGCACCACTACTTCTACACCCCTGTGCTCTGTTCACTCCCTCCTCTTTGATTGACTGGATTAGACATCTTGTCTAGCCCTGTTTTCTAGCGGCTCACTTAGTCATTGAGGTTCCAGCATTAATATGGTGTATCGATTCATTGGTGTCAGTGTGTTTTAGCAAAATCATGTATTCCGCTACAAATGCATAATTTTGCTAATGTTCTGTGGAAAATATGTGTGGCAAATGAACCTCTGAAGAAGGGAACAAGCCCTTGATGGGGAGAAAAGAATGCCGACCTTTGGATCCTCCCAGCAGCTGCACTCCTATGCTCTCTCTCTGAAACCACCAGTGATGTCAGTCCACCCATAAGTGGAGGAACCGGTGGCTTTGCAGACAGCAGAGGAGGTCAGCTGCTGTGAGAATCGAAAGGTCAGTACTCTGTCCTCCCCACACACCGATCACTCACTTCTACAGAGGCTTTAGGTGTTGCCTTGGGGCCAAGAGGCGCAGGGATCCCATTGCCAGTGTCTTTGTAATAGAAAAAACATTTGAGTTAATGAATGGCTAGTATGGCCATTTCTCAGTGATATGGGTAGTCCAGAGCAGTGTTCCTCAACTCCAGTCCTCACAGCCCTCCTGCCGATCATGACTTGAGAATATCCCACAGAATGAATGCCTGTGGTAAGTCCTGATGCATTGACACTAATTGTATCATCTGCTCAATGCTAAGGAAATTCTTAAAACATGACCAGAGTTGAGGAACACTGGTCCAGGGTATACTTTTTTAATGCAGAGAACCAAGACCATCACTAGTCACTTCAGCACTGGTGGTCTCCATCAGTCTCTGTATACTTCCATGCAGCTGTTCCGGTGCCATCTAATAGCCAAATACAGGTCTGAGCAATCTGGTGTCATACATACAGATGAGAATGATGAGGCCAGTGATTGGCTGCAGTGCTCATGTGGTTAGACGGCTTGTGATCAGCCACATAGAAGTATGCAGAGATGTATAAAGCATTCTTATACACTAGAAAACCCCTTTAGTGATGTCCATGATCTTTTTTACAGCCAAAACAGTGACAACTCTCAAGGATAAAGGAAAGCATTCCTAAAAGGTTTTGGAATTTGTTCTTTTCTTCCCTCAGTTTGTACGTGTTCTCATTTTGGGCAAGAATATAAATGAGAAAGGACCTGCATGTACCACAAGTGTGTACTAAAACTAAGCTATTCTGAGAAAATGAGAGTGATAATCGATGTAACCACTGTACATTCACACAACTTTGCATAAAGCCAAATCAGGGAAATATAAGAAACTTTGTGATATATCTTATCAGAGAGAAATGTCTTGTTCTTCAGTTATCAGATGCTTTATTCTCTCACTGTTCTAAACTAACTTTCTTTATGAAATGTACACTATGAAAGATCTGTCTTGTGAGATCAAAATGGGCTGCCTGCTCGCTGAAGGTATACATAAATATTCAATTGCAGCAGCACCTACGGTGATCATAGGTCCATAATGTGGTGGTGCCGTCAGTGTCAGGTACCAGTCTGTAGTACCCCAGTTGCATATAACATCCAGAATAAAACTGCAGCACTCTCAGGTCTTCATATAATCTTTGTTTTATTCCACCTTCCTTAGTGCGACGTTTCGACCTCCCTCGGTCTTTCTCAAGCATAAAGTGTGGGTCCCCACACCAACATATAAATACACTCCCCCTTGTGTCACATGGTTACATAATTGATTCCCCCATACCATTCAGGATATGACATCATAAACCAGTGTAATGCAATAAACCAAAATCATCACCAGTATACAGCCATACATTTAAAACAGTCATAGTACCTGTGTAAAACTCATTACTGGGGTCCCCCTGTGGGTATGGATGTGTAGAAGAGGTAAATTGCTAGACCTCTCTGCTTCCGGTCGCCGCAGGCGCCCGCCACGTGTGGTTTCCCGGGCTCAGTGTCTCTTCAACACATCTGCGCATGCGCCGGCCGTCCTCAATGTGCCGGGCACAGTTACGTGTCTTTAGTGCTTCTGCGCATGCGCCATCCGCCCTGCGGGAGCTACATACAGCCGTATGTCTGGCTGTTCTACTGCGCCTGCGTCAAGGCTCGTAGCCGTCGGGTGTAGAAAATCTATGTGTTCCCAACCTTGTAGTATTGGGAATAAGTTTTTAAGGAAAATCAAATCAATTGCATTGTTCTAAATAGACTTCAATTGAGTGGATAAAGTCTAAGGTTTAAAGTTGACTCACAACAACGTACTGTATTTTATGACAATTGGACAGTCCTCAGAAGGGGTAAATACATTATTATCAATAGAGTCCACCAAATTATCACAAGAGGCCTATTCTATAGAAAAGGGACACCCAATACCTCAAACTCAAGAAATCCTACATTTGGAGAGGTACTATGACTGTTTTAAATGTATGGCTGTATACTTGTGATGATTTTGGTTTATTGCATTACACTGGTTTATGATGTCATATCCTGAATGGTATGGGGGAATCAATTATGTAACCATGTGACACAAGGGGGAGTGTATTTATATGTTGGTGTGGGGACCCACACTTTATGCTTGAGAAAGACCGAGGGAGGTCGAAACGTCGCACTAAGGAAGGTGGAATAAAACAAAGATTATATGAAGACCTGAGAGTGCTGCAGTTTTATTCTGGATGTTATATGCTCACTGAAGGTGAGATCATCCCATAGAAGTCTACGAAGAGAGAGGAGGGAGGAAGGGCAGAGATAAACAGAGAGACCAGAGAGCACAGGGATGCTTCAGCAGATTCAGCAGCTAATAGAGTGTTATCTCATGCCAGCTCTTTTTCCTTCACATCTATACTGTTCAGCACTTCTCTATAATGTCCCATAAGGTGCTTCTAGCAGAGTTTGAGTGAGTGAGAGAGTTAGGAGCAGAATATGTTGGATCTACAGTATGTGTATTCTGTGAGCAGATATCATTACATCTAGTCTCCACTCATCAACTCAGGAATAGCTCAGAATTATAGATGCAGCATTCAAAGGAGAAAACTGGTAAAATATGCCATGTTTGAGTCATATAATGGTCAGATGCAGAGCTATTTCTCATGCATACACATATGGCAGCCTTTTCTGAAAAGTTATCTGAAAGTTTAGATAATAACATTGAGGAAAACAGTATGTAAGATAATTATCATCCCCAACTGAAAAGAGCTGAACTGAAGGAACCTTTAACAACAACAAGAAGGTAACCAGGAAGATAGGGATCTCCTTCTTTGACTTGACATGTTAATGCTCTTTAATAGAATTGTTTAGAAAGGAGATCAAGGTATGAAAATTTGCCAATAAATGTAATTAGCCAAATTATGGAAATTCTTAATGATGTATGGCAAACAAGCAACTGCAGATGAAATGAGCAGTCCAATGCACTTCTGTGTAGAGGCTCGTGCTTTAAAAATAACCATAGTCTTTGGTTGACTTAGTCTTTGGTGCCTATAGTGTACGGTTTAAGGTGTGATGATATCTGTGTTTCATGCCCTATAGACTCTGTCAAAAATGCAGGACAATAGTGCACCACACTGTCCTATACTGTCTGGGAAAATGATGAACACCATGACGTAAACTCGAAGGACCACATTATAGTCAATGAGGTCCTTCGAGTGCTGTTGGTGTCTTTCGTTGGATCTATAACAGAGCAGAACAACTGAAATGATTAGCGTAGATGTGAATGAGCCCTAAAGTCTGTTCTCCTTACATTACAAGTTGATATTTAAGCTTACAGTTAAACTAAATGTTGCTTTAAAAGCTATGTACACCTTCAGATGAAATTTTTGTTTATGATTGCATTTTACTCATTTTTGGCTAAAAATCACATTTTCAATTGGCCTTTATTAAAAATATTGAACCGTACTGTTTTTCTAACTGTGTGACTGTCACTTTCACTTTGTGCTGGTCATCTAATAAACCATATCTCTAAACTACTAAGAGGTCATAAACATTTATTTAAGCCACATTCTTTTTAGTAAGATCAGAAGTAAGCTAAAATGAGTGTTTATAAGGTCAGAGAGCAGAGATAAGGAACCTGCCAGCTCCCCAACTGACAGAAAAGAGGGATTCTCCAGAGGCTGCTACTACAGCAATTCAGCTCTGTACAGAGGAAACGGCTCCACATTTTTAATAAAGATCAATTGTAAAAATGATTTTTATCTCAAAATGAGTACAATGCAAAAATGTAAAAAAAATTGCCTCCAAAGGTTACATTTAAGGCCTTTAAATTGCATTTAACTTTACACTGTAAAACAATCACTGTTGTGTCACAATTAATGAAATGCTGAAAATAACCCAGTACACCACCTTAGATGCTCTCAAGATAATAAATCTACATATTCTGTAGATAAGTTTAGTATCTGTTAACAAGGCTGGTGTTGAATACGTGTGCGTCAGTGTGTATACATTACCGCTACGCCAACACACTGTACCTCCAGCATCACTACACATATCTGCTTCACACACTGGATAATAGCATCAGGGGTGCCCGAAATTGTTACTGCACGCTCTGTGGAGTTGGGCAGCATGTCTCCAGCCACCTGTACCTGAGCCCCAGTAGACTGCAAGAAAAGAGAATACAGTAAAATATAGCATACATAGCATGACTGTCTCCCTATACTGCATTCATCTCTCAAAAAACTCTACTTTCTAGTGTAATTTTCCCCTTTTTAGTCACATTATCTGCACGACTTATGTGAGTTGGCAGCAGCACATCAAACACCTACATCTCCCAGCAGTGCACTGCAATCTGCCCTCATTAATCCATTCCTCCACTGCATAAAAATAGTCCCTCACATATGGCCCTAGAGATACATGCGGTATAGTATATTGCCCCCACCACTAATGTCCTTCTCCACTGTCTAAAGAGAGATAGAACAATATTAATTTAGAAGTAGGGATGAATGAAAGGTGTCTTTGTTGCTTCACCTAATCAGTACATCAGCACTGAGGAGAGTAAAAGGGAGCAACGAAGCTATTGAGCAGACCACCACTGAGCAGAAGACAGTGGACTAGAATTTCAGCCATACGAGAGACAGCTGGGGTGGTACCAGACAGAAAAATGTAATATACACAAGAAAAACTAACACTATCTTTTATTGCATGTATATTGCAATAATACTTCATTTGAAATGCTCTATTCATTACATAGTAAGTTTGTGGGATAATTCCTTTGAATAGTACAAAGAAAAAAGAGACATATTAAATATCCAATTAATTTATTATTCCCATTGAACATACCTCTCTAATTTCCTTGATTTTGGAACCACCTTTTCCAATCAAAGATCCGCACTGACTTGCTGGAACGACGAGTCTTAAAGTGACAGGAGGTTTGCTGGTTGCAGTACTGTTACTCATGGAATTTATGATGTCCTAAAAAGTAAGAATTCATCTAAAACTGTCAAATATTTACAACCAGAATAAATAATTTCAAGAAAAGTATAGCTCTGTGTGCTACACTCAAAACCTCCCTATCTTAGTAAGGATAGTTGCACACTAGCATCAGAGATCTAGCAGGGTGTTCCGGCCAGGAACAACTTGAGGGACCTCTGCGTACTCTGGCATTGCTAAAGGTTTGTAATGCTCCATCCGGTCCCATTCACTAAAATGGGAACCAGCGGAGATCCGGCTGCATTCCGGTAAATATCTTTGCCGATCCCCATTATAGTGATTGGGGCCAGACAAACCTCTGGAGTGCTCACAGTTCCAGCAGGCTGTTCCCTGCCTGAACAGCCTGCCAGATCTCTGACGCTAGTGTGCAACTAGCCTAACCTGTTCCGCAGGCTGACATTTAAAGATCCTCCAGTATAGTCCACAACAAATCGGCACTTGGTCTAAACTCCTGAATACAGTAGACTAGATTTACTATTGCGTTTGCACCTCGACTTTAGTGCAAAATTCAGTGCAATTTGATGCAAAAGGATACATCTACTGTTTTAGACAGTTTTTTCGACGTACTGCAATAAAATTTCAGGTGCAAAAAACCTATTAGAAACTATGCCAACTAAGGTTAGCTTAAACTTTTAGACAGGCAGTCTGTAGATACCGTCTGAGCGATTGTGATAACTCTGGCACATATAAAGACTCCGGGGGAAATTCATCAGGTCCTGAACACCAGAATTCTGGATTCAAAAAGTTGCAAGTATGGATTTTGTGCTTCTTTTTTTTTTTTGCCCACTTGCCCAAAAATGTTGTGACTTTTTGAGCACTGTGCCTTTTAGAGCCTGCTACTGATTTGAAGTGAAAATTTGGTTAGAATTTCAGAGTAGATAATTTTTGTGTCACATTTATGAAGTGCGAAAAAGTTGCTACTTCAAGCCAGATACCCCCCAGGCATGCTTTTACTGTGCTCCATTGGCACAGGTGTGTATAGCAACTCCAATTTAAAAACTAACCTCCAATACACCTACAATGATACATTCCCCCCTCCATGTCTAAATGTTTACCCATTCTAACTAATACTAAATGTGGACCAATATACCAGTTTTCAAGGTAAGAAATCGACACTTATAATACTAATACTAATGTAAAACTCTTACCTCTTCAAACTTATAAGCAATCATTGCAAAGGCCTTGAAAATAGCATCTGTTGGTCCAGTGATGGTAACAATCCTTTCTGGGCAATTTCCTTCTGAAATGTTAATTCGTGCTCCACTCTAGGTTATAAGAAAAGCATATTAAATAATAGCATCAAAAGTAGAATCTAAAAAGTATAGAATATTTTAGCTCATCTCTATGCATCATATTTTATTGCTGTTATTCCTCTGTATTTGCTGTTTTCCCTTTGTCTATTCCATCTCCCTGCATCCAGGCTCTGATGCAACCAGCTCCAATCTTCTCCCTTTGACGGCACCCATTTTACATATATGCACATAATGTTTTGTACAGTTGTACAGGACACGTTCTGTTGAGCTCTCATCTTATCACGTACTGTTTGCACATAATTACAAGCATTAAAAGGGTTTTCTGAGACTTTACAACTGATGACCTATTCTCTGAATAAGTCATCAGTATCTCATCGGTCCGCCCCCTTTATTTAACCCCTGTGGAGTTCGGCAGAGGGATACTGCTCCCTCTGCCTTCCAATTGGAGCCTCCGCAGTGAAATCATGGGGCTCCAATCAGTTGCCATGGCAGCCTGGACACTGCTGAAGCCTTCCATGGCTGCCATGGCAATCTCCATGCTGAACTATGCATGACGCATAGCTCAGAATGGAGAGAGTAAAAATCCTATTCAACCTAATAGATCTCTATTAGGGTGAATTGGAGAAGGGATTAAAAGATCCCATGTACTAGCACTCTAAAGGGGCTGATAATTATTTAAAAAAAAACAAAAAAACCATTATATTAAAAGTTTGAATCACTCCTTTCCCAATTTTACAATATAAAAAAATAAACATATCAGGTATCACAGCATTTGAAAATGTCTGAACTATTAAAATATATATTTTTTTACATTTCCTGTGCGGTGAACGTCGTAACAGAAAAAAAATTAAAATCTTGTCCCCAAAAAATTTGAATAAGTGATCAAAAAGTCGTACATACCACAAAAATGGTACTAATAAAAACAAAACTACAGCTTGATAGGCAAAAAGCAATCCCTCATACAGGTCTGTAGACCCAAATATAAAAAAGTTATGGCTCTCAGAATATGGCATGCTAAGAAAATTGTGATTTTTTTTCAAAGGTTTTTATTTTCTTTTAAAGTAATTGAACAAAATAAAAAGTATACAAGTTTGATGTCGCCGCAATCGTACTGAGCTGCAGAATAAGGACATCAGGTCATTTTTAGCGTACAGGGAAAGTCGTGATGTCAAAATCCCAAAAACCTTGGCCGAATTCTGTTTTGTTTTTCAGTTTTACCTCACAAAGAATTTTTTCCTGTTTTCCAACACAAGACATGATGAATGAAATTAAAAAATTTGTCTTGCCCCGCAAAAAATAAGCCCTCATATGGCTACGTGAACGGAAAAATAAAAAAGTTATGGCTATTGGAATGTGAGGAGGAGAAATCCAAAAAATAGGCCAAGTCTTTAATGGGTTAAACAGTAAATGGAATCATGGACCCCTCCACCATCCCCACAGGCTGTTAATTATGCACAGTAATAGGGAAATATCTGTTTATCGTTGCTGATGGAAGGGGGAGACTGCAGCATGTGACTACACTAGACTCGCTCATTAGCCTATAGTGCATACAGAAATACCATTAGTGCTGCAACTAGTCAAACATACGTTTTCTGAAGTTAAAACCTATTATAGAAGCAGATTTATACGTCACATCAGTGGATCTGTCGTTATTTCATTCTGCATCCTGTTCTAAGAGATGGCAATATGAACCAAGTAACACTCTGTAAAAAAAAATTTTAACTAAAGCTTTTGACCGGTGTCATGGGTTCCTTGGACTCACCAGCAGTGTTCTCTAGGAACAACCCATATATCATCAAAAAAGTCTAATTGTTTTGAATCAAAGAAATAGGTGATTGGTTCCAAAGGCACCCAAATGGGTATCTCTCTTGGACCTTTGGGTCCCGCTATGGAATCAAAGACTGAGCCCATCGGAGGATCCTCTGGAAATCCAAGGGGTCAGTCCGACCCTGCTTCTGGCCATTTAGATAAAGTACATGCCTATTTTATAATAGAATAAGAAAAAGAGAAAAAGAAAACTCTCCATTGATTCCATTAGAATACTGTTCTGGGCTGAGGGCTTGGTCTACACTTAGCTTTCATGCTTTGAAGCATTTCTATGTAAAAATAGAACAGATGTCCTGGAAATGTTTGACTGGCTCCGGGCAGAACTCAATGTGTAAATTACAACAGATATATGCACTTGCTTTTTGCATTAATTTGCATTTGCATTTCAGATTTGTCTTTTTTGTACACCACTGTAAGACTTAAATTAAAATGTGGAAGCAAAAAAGATAGGAATAAAGCATCATATGATCCTTGAGGATATCACCAAAGAACATGTCGCGGACGTGTATAATACAGGGTGATTCAAAAAGGATGGCGCAAAAGTAAAGACCTGTAGTTAAAGGGGTTTTCCAGGCTTTTAATATTGATGACCTATCCTCAGGATAGGTCATCAATATCAGGTCGGCGGGGGGCCCGACACCCCTGCTGATCAGCTGTATGAAGAGAAGGCACGTACTGTAGGCGCGTGCCATCTCCTGTTTCTTGCTTGTTGCTGCTATGTCTACAAAAAGTGATGTCTTTCCTTTATATTTCCATTTAATTTAAAATCCACTTCTGGCTTTAGATGAAAAACTTGGAGGAAAATCTGCATCAAAAACTATTCCAAAAAATGCAGTGCAAATCTACCATTAAGCCTCCACAGGCTTTAGGGCCAGATGAGACCAAAATCTCCACACCTCCTATATCTATACCTCTGACCATAGATCTAGTAAGACTTTCGGATGCTACTTACCTCTTCCCGCATCTTTTTCACAGTTTCCCCTTTCTGAAGAAAACAAAAAAAAAATCATTTTACAAGCCTAGATACTGTAGATATATAAAGGAACATAACTATAATTGATAGGGCCCCATAGAAAAGTAAGAAGGGGCCCCTTTAAGAAAATTAAAACAGCAGCTTAGGAAGCAATAATTAAAGGTAAGCATAATAGTACTATATATCCGAAAAAAACACATTATAGTAAAAAGCCACCAATTTGTCATTTGAACAATATTCTTGCTTCTGATTGCCCCCCGTCCTCCCAATCACTGGGCCCCATAGCAAGTGCTATGGCTGCTATGGCTATAATTATGCCCATGGATATATAGACAGTCTGTCATAGCAAGATCTGAGTTTCTTTATACAACATTTTTCAACTGCTAAACTTTTTGACTTTCATAAACCTTTAGGGTCATGTTCACACATGGATTTGCCACCCCAGACTTCCATTTGGGATTGTACAGGGTGAAATCTACAAAAAATTTGCAGCAAAATCCTCGACAAATACATGCAGATTTCACAATTGATTCATTGTGGATTTCGCTGCAGAAACGCAGCAAAATCCTCCACAAAAAATGTGCACTGGAAATTCTGCCTCATGTGGCTGTACCCTTACATTTAAAGTGGTTGTCCAGTCGTTAATATTGATGACCTATCGTCAGAATAGGTCATCAATATCTGATTGGTGGGGGTCTGACACCCGGCACCCCTGCCGATCAGCTGTGAGACAAGGAGGTGGCGCCTCATGCAAGTGTCTCCTCCTGGTCTTCACACTACGCCTCGTCTCCTATGGAGCGGTAGCGTAGTATAATTACAAGCTCTCACTCCATTCACTTGAATGGAGAGGGTACTTGTATTTCACTACACTTCTGAGATGAAGTACAGCTAATTGGCGGGGATTCCGAGTGTTGGACCCCTGACGATCAGATATTGATGACCTATCCTGATGATGGGTCATCAGTATTAACTGCCCGACAACCCCATTAAGGTTAGGGGATTTGGAGATATCTATAAATAGATAAATGGATTGCTGGATATTTTTTTTGTAACAATGAGGGGATAACTAAGTGATTGTTGGGGGTCTGATCGAGAATGGGGGCCTTGTTTCCAAGATCTAATGGAGTGGCAGGTCGGGCATGCTCCCTGTAGCACCATTAATTCTCTATCAGACCGCTA
The DNA here is from genome assembly GCA_900303285.1 of Rhinella marina. Classification (NCBI taxonomy): domain Eukaryota; kingdom Metazoa; phylum Chordata; class Amphibia; order Anura; family Bufonidae; genus Rhinella; species Rhinella marina. The sequence goes on along the minus strand of ONZH01029242.1, from coordinate 467,663 downwards.
GAGATAGCAGAGTACAGCGGTCACCTATTTGTGGTGGTCCTATAGAGAATTCATTCTTAGAATGAGTGGGTTGCCAATGGTTAGACCTCCTGCAATCAGTTAGCTATCCCTGATTCTGAGGATAGGCGATAACTTCTAAACTTGACACAACCCTTTTAATATAAACCTGGGAGTTAGAAATCTATTGGTTGTAATTTAGCCGTGTGCCTATCTTGTTCTTCACACATAGCATTTATTCTCATTTCAGATTAATTTTCAGCTGTCCTTTAGTCTACTGTGGGTAACGTATGCATTGATCTGATTGGTTGCCTTTATCTGTACTATTTTCCATGTGTTTTAGGCCGGTGGTAACCTTACACGTCATACAGTATGTCTGTGTTTTTTCAATATATAATTACCTAGACGCATTATCAGTGTCATATAAAATGTTGCTTTTGAAGTGGTTCTTACCTTTCCAATGATGCTTCCAACTTCCTGTATTAAATAAAAATGTATATTAGTAAATAGGAAAAATAGCAAACACTTAACATTAATAGCCAAGTGAAACCTTATATAACTGATGATGGCTCAGAGATTAGCCCTGGGGTCCTGGGTTCAAATTTAAACAAAAATCAATATCTACATGGAGCTTGTATGTTCTTCCTGTATTTACATAGGCTTCCTCCCATACTCCAGAGACATACTCATAGGGAATTATTTGCACAAAAATTTGTGGCTTTCTATTTATTTTACTTACATAGCGTCAAGATATTCTGCAGCACTTTACAGACATTATCATGTGGGACTCACAATCTGAATTCACATGGAGATGTTATCTTTGGTCAGAAAACAAACCCAGGACCCCAGCACTGCCAGGCACCAGTGCTAACTAAGCCACTGTGCTGGCCACTTTAAACCTTTCCACCAGCCTTGCAATTTTTGCAAAAAGTTGTTAGGGAAATTGCAGGCCATGGGTGACACATTTGCTAATATGTGCACAAATTACACCTGATATATGTGGCAGCTCCCTTGCTGGCATGGATTTCGTTTTCAGGTGCAGGAAACTCCTGATGAAGTGCTAGAATTATTGCCTCTTAATTATTCTGATCTCTGGTGCATCGTAAACCAGCGGGGTTTGTTACTAAGACTGGTGTAAAAAATGCCAGTCTTCATACATCCCCCCCAGTGATGACAATAAAATCTTTAAAGTACTATAGAATATGTAGGCAGTATATGAGCAAGTGAGAGCAAGCAGTGAAAACCTTCCTTCATCAACAGTTGATTATACTTACCAAAAAAACACCAAGTACCAGTGGTGTGGTTGTCAGGAACATACAAAGAACAAGTTAGCACCATGATGAATTTAGCAGCATGAGAGCTGAATTCACTTGAAGGGTTGTCCATGACAAGAGAATCCATTATCAAATATATTCCCCTTTATTTTCAGGTGGTCTGACAGCAAAGCTCAATATCCAAACATAATGTGCAACTTCACATAAAGGGAGAACTCCAATACATGTTTGGAGATGAGGTTGTACAGCTCCGTGCCTCCGTCAGTACCCAGCAGCATACAGTAGCTCTTTGGGATTTAGTGGTTCCTAAGTCCTCCTGCCTGGTCTCCAGCCCTAAGCAGGCCATACACATTAGAAGAATGTTGGCTGAACCAGACTGGAAGAACCAGTTGAGACCAGGTGACCATCTAATGTGTATGGTGGTGTACTGACTTTTTCCCGATCACAGATATCAGAGGAAGACAGGGTCATGAATGTTGGATCCTCTTCTTGTCGATGGAAGATAAGCCACCACCAGAGGTGTCTGGCAGGGGCTTATTTCTCTGTTCCTAATGGGAACAGATGCGTGCTCGGCCTAAATGCACATACATGTGTATGGGGTTGGATGAAATAGCTGTAGCCAAATGCTCAACTTTCTAAGGTGTATGGCCACTTTTCCATTCTTAAGCCTCATGCAAACAACCGTATGTAGATATTGGCCATAAGCATCCCACAATTTCCGCCGGCCCCATTGTCAAAATGCCTATTCTTGTCTGTAAAACGGACAGCGATAGAACAGTTACATGTTACATGATCTATTTTTTTGCAGGACAGGTGTATGGATGTGGAAATGAATGGGTCCACATCCAATTCACAAAAAATGCAGATCAGATGCAGGAAAAAATAAGGTCGTGTGCATGAGGCTTTAGTATAAAATTCCACGTTTTTTCCTCATCTATTGGCTATGTGCATGTGTGTATATTACTCAATACCAGATATAAAAATATAACGTGAAGTTGGTCACTTACTTTTCCATGCATTAAAAGACGGATTGTCAAGGTGACATTCAAACCCCCTTCCGAGACTTTAGACTCCATTTTATAAGTCAAGGATAGCAATTCTTTGGGTCACCTACATCAGAAACACATAAGAAACACAAAAAATAAAATTATACAAAGGTAAAATTATAATGTCTTTCACTGGAAAACAAATATATTTGACTGTAGCTGGCTGTAACTTTTGCATTCCACAACAGTATGCAGTAAGCTCCCTAGTGTTGGTTTTAAGTAACCAGAATCTACTTAGGACTAGGAATGTTTGCAAGTTTGGGTTCATCGTTAAGGTTCGGGTTATGTGACAATTCCGTTATGGATTCTGTTACCACAGACTATAATGGAATTCTGTGATGGCATGCACCAAGCCTTTAGAGGCATTCAGTTTTGCATTCCATCATAATAGAAGTCTATGGGCAGCTTAACGGATCCGTCACACAACCCGAACCCAAATGCCGAACCTGAACTTGCAAACTGCAAGTTCGCTCATCCCTACTTAGGACTTTTCACCGATCCTGACATGACTGCTTTAGGAAATGCTTGCACTCCTCATGAATTAACAATTCTGGAGAAACATGTTGTAGAATTTTGTGTTGTGCCGTTCCTCTGTTACTCATTCTAACAGTTTGTGAGTACCGGTAAGTTGATAAAGGTGTGTTGCCATTCCCCTTGTTAAATGGGTATGTCCCTACAGAGTCTCACCACTGTAATAGGAGAGTGTGATAGAGTGTAGGGACCCACCCACAACTGGTATCACCCAGATATCAATGTTTTCATAACTTCCTATGAGGAATAATAAAGGAACAGCACAACATTGCATGTCCTAGAGTGATCACATGTCTGCTGAGGCAATGTAAATGATGAAAAAAACAAAGTTAGACCAGCACCTATAAACAATATGAAATAAAGGAGAGGTGCACGCTACCGCGGCTGACATTCAGAAACAAACACTGTATGTAGCAGCACACTGCTCCATATACAAAGACACATGCAAACATTGGGAACATGGATTAGGCTCCATTCACACGTCCTGTTTTTCTTACCTGATTCGATCCTGATCCAGATCTGGATCCATTCATTTCAATGGGTCCTGAAAAAATCAGGATTGAATCAGGAAAGAAAAACAGGACGTGTGAATGGAGCCTTATTCTGAATTGCATTACTGCTATGCGTACTATACATGAAAATTAATTAATTAATTAATTAATGAAATAATTAATGAAAATAAATTAATTAATTTTTATTAAAAATGTGTCCGGCCCATCTACGAACTGCAGACAGGAACCTATCAAACTTCAAACTTTCCTCTCCTGAGCCTAGGCCTACAAAATTCAGAGCAATGTAAGATCCAACTATGCTGTGTGCTAATTAAAAGACCTGACTGGATAGGCGATAGTACATGGTCCAAATAATGGCAGCCACCACCCCAAAGACCAGTACCTCCAAACAATATGAAATAAGGTACAGGAGCATGCTACCATGGCTAACATGCAGAAGCAAACAAACACTATGTTCAGCAGCACACTGTTCCATGTGCAAAGACACATGGAAACAATGGAAACATGGGTTAATCCAAATTGCATTACTGCTACGATAAACTAATGAGGACTGGAGCAGCGGAGCATCTAAATAGTGAGTAGTGTGAGTGCTGCCTTCTCTTCACTGTTTACCTGCTCGCCATCGCAACTGCAAGGGGTAATCATGTGTAATTTAATTTCAGCTGTCCCATTCATCTCAATGGGTCGGCTCTGTAGTATTCACTTGAATAGGAAGGATTCATCCCATAGAAGTGAATGGGACAGCAGAGTTGTAATTACACCTGCTCACCACTGTGGTTGTGACGACGAGCAGGTAAACAGTGGAAAGAAGGCAGCGCTTGTACCAGTGCTGCCTTCTCTTCAAACAGCTGATCGGCGGGAGTGCCTAGAGTCAGACCCCCGCCAATCTGATATTGATGACCTATCCTGAGGATAGGTCATATTTAACCCTTTAATGACCGCCAATATGGGTTTTTATGACTGCCATTAACAGGCTTTATTCCCAAAGTTCCAACTTTCTATGGCGATCTAGAATAAGCACTGCACAGGAGATCCTGCTCTAACAGCCTGGACCAGCAGAAGCGCCAATCCAGGTCATTTAACCTCTTAGATGCCACAGTCAATAGTGACTGCAGCATGTAAGTGGTTTAGAGGAAGGGAGCTTCCTGCGTCTCCCATCCGCATCCTGAGAATGAGATTTTGGGGTGCTGATGATTGTGCATGGCAGCCTTTGACCTAATGAAGGTCCCAGGCCTGCCTGTAGTGTTTGCCACCAGGTTGTGCCTCTCTGTAGCAGCCTGATGGTGACCATCAGTATAGCAGTGACAGTATAATATATTGTATTTCATAAAATAAAAATAAAATAAAAAAATTTCCAGTATACCTTGCAAAAAATAGCAAAAATAAAATCCCCTCAACGTACTTCCATATCAGTAATGAACTGCACTACACAATTACCATGTAATTTATCCGGTATGGTGAACAACGTAAATAGAAAAAAACAATGCTGTTTTTTATTTATTCGCCACCAGAAAAACAATCAAAATGCACCCTAGAATAATACCAATGAAAAGTGCAATTTATCCTGCAAAAATCAAACCCTCACGCAGCTTTGTAGAAAGAAAAAAAAAAGTTATTGGTCTTAGGATGCGACAGTGTAAAAACATTTTAAAAGGGGTATTATTGTGCAAAAGTAGTAAAATGCAAAAAAACCCCAACCCTATATTTATTTGATATCACTGTAATTAAAGTGACCCAGAGGTTAAGGTTATCATGTTATTTATGCCAAAATTTGAAAGCAGCAAAATTTATAACCCCAAAATGGTGCCATTAAAAATTACGACTTGCCCCTCAAAAACAAGCCCTCATACAGCAACATCGATGGGAAAAAAATGTTATAGCTCTTGGTCGTTAAGGCCCAAAATGTATACAGGTGGAAGGGGTTAATACTTACATGTTACAAACAACAACTAGAAGTATACAGAGCAAAAACAATACATGAAATACATGAAAACTGTAAGACACAGTTCAGATATTGAGAAATTGAGCAACTCTGCCTGGAAATATGCCCAGGACCTGTGTTCCTCAGTGTTTGCCCTTTGTCCTAAATAATACTGGAGATGTTTCCTGTTTGCTTGGGTATTAGTCTTGGGAATTTTGTAAATCAGTTTCTTGGCTTCAACTGACTAGAGCATTTTGTAAGCCTAATATGAAGTTCTGAATAACTAAAATGCCAAAAAATAATAATAATAACAATTTTACTCCATCATTATTCTCTTTGCGATATCCGCCATACATGTAGAACAGATGTTGGGTCTTTAAAGATGGTGTCTGCTTAGATACTGAGCCACTGGGTTTTGAACAGCAGGCACCCAGAGGCAAAGACTGTGATCGGCGATAATGCTGATCATGGACTTTTAAACCCATCATATGCCTTGGTAAGTTGTGATTGTGATAGTCAGATCCTGTGAAGATTTATCATCTCCCTTTTGCCTGAAAAGTAGAGTTAAAAAGTTTTTAACTGCAACTTTTTTAAAAAAAATTGTCTCATCTCTCACTTTTTACAGCACCCTCACCACTTTCCTTAAAGGGGGCATAGCAAGGGCGCGAAAGGCTGCTTGGTTTGTCACCCCTACAAATTTATCTTCATTTACGCCAGATTTGTGGCACAAATGAAACCAGAAATTTATGGCAGCTCTGAGCTGTCGTAGATTTCTGTTTAGGTGCACGGACTGCCGGAGGATGTGCCTAATTTATCACGAGGCCTGAGCCTCATCATAAATTAGGCGCATCTTCCGGCACCGCAGGGGATATCAAGACCGGTGCAGAAAGCGCCATAAATCTCCCCTTAGGTGTCCTGTGACCCCTATTTAGCAGGAGGAGCTGGTCGGCGGCCGGCTCAAGGAGTAGAAGAAGAAATAAACCAAGCATTTGCATTGCACTCTCTATTTTAGGTTATGGCAATTATGGAGACACAAACATAGTCTAGAGGTGTACATGCTATGTAATGGGCAGTGGTACATCAATGAAATGCATCCGGAAGTGGCACTAAGCGTGGTGGGGATCTCTATGTCGTGGTTGCGGTTGCATGTTATCTGTCCTGTGTATACTAAGTCTTAAGATAATATTATCTAAGCGTCTTTGGTTCCCATCACTAGTTGATTATTTCTGTACGTTGCTGACCTAAAAAACAGGCCTAATATCACTCGACTATTGAGACATGCACAGTTTACATTGTTTGGAAATGAAGATGTTATAGACCTTAATCAATAAGAGAAGAGGAATCCTAAAAGGACACAAATTACATCCAGCACACCACATGCTGACAAAGACATCATTAATTCCCATGTCTGCATCTCCTGTGTAAATGTTTCCAATTGACTGAAAAAGTGGGTCATGTGCTGAAGCGGTGAGATCTATCAGGGTTATTGGATTACTCACGCTTCATGTTCTCCTGTACTGCCGGGAACACAAGTCTTTTCTTACCCATCTAAGAAGAAAGCGAGATGAATAAACTGGACGGCACCTTATTCAGCCATTACATTAAAGGGAATGTATCAGCACACTGATTCTTTAATTGTAGGGCATAAAAGGAGAAGGGGGAGGGGTAGTGGCTAAAGATAGCTTCTTAAACTGAACGGGTGAAATTGCCTTTTAGTGCATTCATTTTATTTGGCAACATCATGTGGAGTTCATAAAAACTATAGCAATAAGGCTCAGTGATAAAGGATATGAAACGTTATTCGCCCGATTGCTGACATTTTAATCTCTTTTTTTTTATCTTTATTCATTAGCATTTAAGTACAGTTTCTAAAAGAAAAAAAAATGCAGGATCCAGTATCCGCACATTCTGCTTTTAAAATGGGAGGAGATGCAGAAGCATGAATCCAGCTCTGTCTACATCTGCGTCCTGGCTTCTGTTTATAATGGAAGCTTTGACACAGTGCCAGATCTGATGGATGCCACTGACTTCAATTTCCAGTGGATGATTTGAGCTCAGATGTGAATAGAACAAAAATGCAAACCTTCTTGCATCTGTGCTGAAGGAATACTTTCAGTTTAACTCCACAGATTCCATGTCCCCCTCTTCCGTTTGGGAGGCCCACAAATCTGTAATCAGGGGGGAGCTTATCTCCTTAGGCGCTAAAGTTAAGAAGCAACGGCTGGCATCCTTAAATAACATTCTCTCCCAGATCTCTAAACTGGAAGTAGTACATAAGCAGAGCAAGGCTCGTAGTGTCGCCCAAGAACTGGTGAAACTCCGCACTGAACTTAAAAACTTATTAAACGTTACTTCCGCTAAGTTGCTGTTTAGGGCCAAGTTTAAGGACTATGCGCATGGGGATAGAGGAAATAAATTGATGTCTGCACTTTTTAAGAAACAACAAGCAGACTCCTTCATTTCCTCCATCAAAGACTCTGAAAAAGTTTTGCAGACTTCCACACCTGAGATTGCTAGGGCCTTCCAGGACTTTTATGCCTCTTTGTACAACCTCCCGCCCACTTCTGTAACCCCCCATCACACACTTGCTGAAGCAACCACAGCCTTTCTTTCCTCTCTTAACCTCCCGAAGCTCAAGGATGAGGGATCTGCCCAGCTACTAACGCCTGTTACTGAACTAGAAATTAGGAATGTTCTGTCATCTATCCCATCAGGGAAAAGCCCGGGACCCGACGGGTTTACCGTTCAATACTACAAAACCTTCAGAGACATCCTAATCCCCCATTTTCAATCTTTATGCAACCACCTCCTTAATGGAGGCTGCCTGCCGCCGCAGGCATTAGAGGCGCACATTACCATCATACACAAAGATAAGAAGGACCCCTCAGAGTGTGGGAGTTATCGCCCGATATCTTTGCTCAACACTGATATTAAGTGGTGGGCAAAGATATTGGCTCAGCGCCTGCAATCTTTCCTTCCCGACCTTATTAACCCCGAGCAGGTAGGCTTTGTCACTGGCAGGCAAGGCAAGGAAAACACAGTCCGCCTGCTTAAGTTAATCAACTGGGCACGGGGGTCCCGCACCCCTCTTGCTCTCTTGAGCACAGACGCGGAGAAAGCCTTTGACAGGGTCGGCTGGCATTTCATGTCTGCTGCCCTGTCGGGCTTTGGCATCCCGGATCGGTTTATCCAGGCCATATTTACACTATACTCTAGACCATCTGCTAGGGTCAAAGTGAATGGCACCCTTTCCTCTCCCTTCCTCATTTTTAATGGCACGAGGCAGGGCTGCCCCCTGTCCCCAGCCCTTTTTATAATAGTCATGGAGACTCTGCTCCAAAAAATTAGACTAGATCCAGAAATACGAGGGCTTACGATTGGGAAGGACACCCATCTTACTGCTGCCTTCGCAGATGACTTACTTGTTATGACCTCTAACCCCCTTGTGGCCTTTCCCAGACTAATGTCCATTTTTGAGGAGTTTGGCAGTGTCTAACTTCAAGATTAACTATAGCAAGTCGGTGGCCCTGAACATATCATGCCCACCTAGTGTTGTGAACTCCCTTAAAAGTGAGACTCCTTTCATGTGGTCCTCTAAAAGCTTGCTGTTTTTGGGAGTCCACGTCACAGTAGACCCGGCAGACCTTTATGCCCACAATTATTTACCATTAGTCCACTCGGTCCGCACACAACTTAGGTCTCTCAAGCTCCCCTTTGTTTCATGGGTTGGTAGGAAGAATTTCCTAAAAACCTACATTGTACCAAAGTTTCTTTATCTTTTGCAAGTTCTCCCCATTTGGCTTCCTGCCTCCTTTTTTCTGGAAATGCGTAGGATTTTTTCTTTCTTCATATGGAAGGGGAGGGCAGCTAGGATCTCCTATTCTACCCTGACTAGAGAGAAGAGGTTTGGGGGCTTTGGGCTTCCTGACCTTCAGCTCTATTATAGGGCGGTACAGATCGACAGAGGCATCTCTCTCCTATCCCCATCCATTAGGAATCCCTGTGCAGCTCTGGAGAGATTCCTACTCTCTAGGACAGAGATGATGGTATTATGGGGCCTTAGGTCAGGTCACCGCATTGACTCTTCGCTCACCTGCTTACAGCGGGGTACTCTGTCGACCTGGTCCACTCTGTACAAATCCGGGGACCTTTGCTTTCCTCATCCTCGCACTCCGTTAGCCCTTCTCCAGATCTTCTTACATCCTAATCTTACTGACACTTCTGGGGTTTGGTCTCTTTTATATGATGTTTCTCTGCAGGACATTGCCCTTTCAGATGGTTCACTGAACTGGGAACAGATCCTATCCCTCCCTGGGGTTAAGCAATCTCCTTTTTTCCATTTAAAAGATTTTCATAATGATATTAGGAAGTTGGCCTTACCTGTTTCCTTAAGTAGAACTTTGTCTTGGGCGGAGAAATTAATTTCTCTTGACAAGCCACCCAGGAAAACCCTTTCTTTCCTATATAAACAGTTGATTTCTCTACCCCTGCGCAGCTGAGTTTTATATCGGCTTGGGAGAGAGAGCTCGGGGTTACCCTTACGGAACCGGAAAAAGCCTTTATATTAACCCACTCACACGGCTTCAATAGATGCATTCGAATTCAGGAAAACTCATTTAAGCTGCTGTCCAGGTGGTATAAGACCCCCGAATTTCTCCATAGGATTAATCCAAATATTTCAGAACATTGCTGGAGATGTGGGGGGGACCTGGGCTCTCTCTCTCATATTTGGTGGTTCTGTCCGCGCATCCAAACATTTTGGTCTGAGATTAGCTCTTTAATCAATAGCATCTGTGATATACCACTCTCTCTTAATCCCAAGCTTATTCTCTTGTGGTGCCCTGGCCCTGATTTCAGACCAAGCTCCCACAATCTGCCCACAATGCTCATCACAGCAGCCAGACTGCTTAATTCCTTTCCTGTGGAAGAGTGAGTCTGCACCCACGGTGGAAGCTTGGGTTGATAAGGTGGACCAGATCTATCGATTTGAAGAGTTAGCCCATTGGGAATTGCACTCTAGAGAGAAATTCCTTAAAGTTTGGGGTCAATGGAGATCCTTTCGACATTTCTCTTAGCTCACCTGCTGGGACTCCCTGTCAGTGGGGACTACCAATGATACCTCCCGCCTTAGCATTACTACTTTTTCCAGATCTATAAAGTTACTTGATTTATGTCTCTTTTTGTTTATTTACTCTCTACTCCATACCCGGCCTGGACCGGACACAGTTGATGTACACTTATGATGAGCTCTATATGTGCGCTCCCTCTTAACACCTTCTTCCCTTTCCCCCCTCCCCACCCCCCACCCACCTTTTCTCTTTATTACTTTACCTGAGAAAGATATTGTGTTGTATTGGTATGCAACTCTCGTGACTTACTGTACTTGATCTTGGCTATATTATTGTCATACCCAATGTTTATATGTCTTGATGTATTGGTTCATCTTGTTTTCTCAATAAAAAGAGATTTCACATAAAAAATAAAAATAAAAAAAAAATAAAATGCAAACCTTTTTCCACCACTTTTCTGGCTCAGGGAGGGGATAAACCTCCCCCTATGTTCTTCTGTGTCAGATCTTTTGCAGGAATTGCTGTGACGGTTCTATTCAGTTGGACTTGCTGATATACATGCAAGTGTAGTGGCCCAGAGGGACACTACCACTCCGATATTCCTACTGCTAACCTGTTTACCACCATTGTATTGGTTTACACCACCAACTGTACCACCACCAGCAAAGTGTCATTTTGTTATATGCAAAATCTGTTATGTTTATGTAATGTGCCTGGTTGTCCAGCAGGTGGCAATGTATCTGGCAGAGATCTTTAGTCAGAATGGAACTTAAGCTTCCATTCTCCCCCCTTTTGGGCAGAAGTGGGCTAGTCCCGCTTCCTACCAAGGGAAAGGTTGCAGGAAGCTCTAGTTAGTTGAGAGTTGGAAGGAGACCAGACAACATGGCACAATGAGGGGGTGTTCTCCTCTCCTGCAGCTGGACTCTTTCAAGGGAAGCAGCTTGTAAAGCACCCCGACTCCTTGCTGTTCACAGACTGAGTATTATAAGAGGGTCAAAGGTAAGGGCACGCCACTCAAAGGTACAAAATCCTACAGAATATCCAGTAACCAGATGGAATTCAGATTAGCATAGCAGAGAGAGAGAGAGGTCAAATATCATTTGGATGACAAAAGTTTATTGCAAGTTTATTCAAGTAAAACCGTTAAACTTCACCAAGTCTGGTCTCTACTCCTTTGTTGCTACAGGGCCTAACCCCAGGGAGCGACAGGATCCAGGTAAGAGCATGTGACACAAACTATGAAGGCCACAACTTACCAATCTGCATTCCTAAACACTGGGACCTGGGGGGCAGCCTCTTGCACAAGCGCTATAGAAACAACCCCATTGACGTGTATGGAAGGGGTTTTCAACTGCAGAAATTTCTGCAACAAATCTATGTTCACAAACAACGATGAGGGAATTTCTGGAAATTCAATTAGTCCGAAACAGTCGGGCGATTCAAATCGGGTCTGAATAAATTTGGTCCAATTCAAAAGTGCTTCAATTGCCCTAAAAGTTGTGAATGACAATTCCTTTCAAGCTCCGTGATGCCAATCCAAAGTCATCTTAAAGGGAGAGCGACATATATAGCTATGTGTATTCAATGTAGGATTATTTGTTTTTGTTTATTTTTTAATCCAAAAATGTTTTTTTTGGCAGCAAATGTATGCAGGTGTATATACACACAAACAGCCAGGGTCATGTGATCTTCCTTCATCATCTTTCCTGTTTTCTTATCTGAAAAATGGCTAATTCCATTTTGGGGAATTCACCCAAATCAAAGTGGCAAAAAATTTGTATTTGACCCAAATTTTTGGAAACTTCAGATCAAATTTGATGACTCACACATCTCTATAAATTACAAGCATGGAAACATTTCTAATAGTAATATCAATGCTGTGGATCAGTCTGAAGTCTGCTGACTGGCAGGAAACCAGAAGAGTGAATTTGCATTCCCTGCATTAATTTCATCATCTACTGGAGTCATCCCAAAATCAAAATTATACAGAGGTACTGAAGAGCAATTACCTAATATATATTGTGCAAAGCAGCTTAAAGGGGCTTCTCCAGGATTAACATATTGATGGCCTATCCTCAGGATAGGTCATCAATATGAGGTTGGCGGGGCTCCGACTCCCAGAACCCCCGCCAATCAGCTGGTTGAGGAAGCTACAGCGCTCTCTACCTTGAAGTTTACCAAGCACAGCACCATACTTATAGCAGATGTGCTTAGTATAGCATCTTAGCCTCATGGCTGCGCCTAGGACTTGTTACCGATGACCGTGACATCCCTAGTCTTGGAAGTGCCCTAAGTGCTCATGTGCTGCTGCCTATTCATACAGCTGATCTCCTGGGACCCCCCTGAGAATAGGCCATCAGTATGTAAATCCCAGAAAGGCCCTTTAACATAGACTAAAAGACCATTTACATATGATAATAATCGGTCAAACGATCGCTTAAACTGAAGTTTATTTCTAGATCATTTTCCCTTTTATGTCCAGCAATTGAATAACAAACAATAGTTAGCTCATTGTCATTGATCACATCTTTTAGGATGATATAAGATCACAATTCATCAGCAGCACAGGACAAATGCTGTTGACAATAATGTAAACTGTATGAGAGGGGAGAGGCATGAAGAATCATATGAACAAATGTCCATGCACAAAAAAAAAAAGCTAAATAAAATAAAAGTGAAAAGCCAGAAAGCGAGACGCCACCAAACCATCCAATAATTGAAATTTATTAAAAAATGCTAAATTAATTATCTAACGCGTTTCGCTGGCGTATTGCCAGCTTCTTCAGACAGATCAATGTTCTGTTATATATGAACATATTCCCACTTTATGAATAAATAATCGCAGCAAATTGCTCTGTGTCACCGCTGATCTCTGTCTACAACCTTGCACAGCAATATGACATTGTAAGTGGTGATTATCTTTTGCATGATACATAATGGCTTGGCTATTTTCCCTTGTCATGTGCCAAGGCTTTTTAAAAGTTGGACTTTGACTCATAGGGAGCCAATTCCAAAAGACGGTGCTAACGAGATGGTTCTCCTTCCCTGGGAGATACCTCTTTGCATATGATAAATAATTGAAAAAGCCAGGAGTATGTTTGCCCATCAGATGAATGGAAAATGTCACCCTGACAGGATGTACCACTGAATGTCCATATGAACCACAACCCAAAGAGCATTATCATTACCAATGGCCAGCAACCATAGGAGGATTTCTGCTGGGGGTCAGACATCATAAACAGCTATTTGTATAATTGGATTGTATGCCGCTACTGCCTTCTATGTAAAACTTGGAGCTACAGGATCATCTTGTGCACTGACTGTATTTTTATATTTATGGGCAAGGGGCAGATTGCTTGTGTCCCATCTGTAGCTCTTATGCATTTACCATTGCTCAGTTCCTAACCTATGGAGCCATCTAATTTGTAGACAGTATAAAATCTGATAAATATTCATTTTTGCATTGTCTAGTGGCCAGTGGCGTACACAGAGAAGTAAGGGCCCTATAGCAAGGATCAAACCAGGCCCCCCACACAAGACAGAAGGGTTTCTGCCTAAACCCTTTTTAATGACCCTTTCAATGGCCATTTTTCCACTGCTTCATTTGCTAAAAGTAGAGTAGAGTCCTGACCAAGTTTTCACCTCCAGTAGAAGAGGACATAATCCCAACTAAGACTAGGCCCCATCTTGCCCTGGGACACATAGCAGTCGTATAGTCTGCCGCTATGGTAGTTACGTCCCTGCTAGTGGCTGATTCTGGATTATAAATTTGGAGCATAGTTAGACTGTCTCGTTTAAGGGGATAATGTATTCAGTATCCTTCATTCTCTCTGGAGTAGTGTTCCCACAGATGAGCTAGTTCCCTGGTCCCTCTTGGAGTAGGAGCAAAAAGACATGCTTTCTCACTCCTCATTGTTATAGCTAACACTCTCCACTTGTGGCAGGAAGCAGGACCAGCCCACTCCTACCAAGAGGGGAAGAATGGGGTGGTTAGCCCCAGTCCTGATGCCAACCATACCTCACCTGTTGGTGTACAGTGCAAACATTAAATAACAGTACAAACCAAACATTTGCAGATATTGTACTTCCTTCCACTGGGGTACTGCAAGTTATCACTGCTACTTTTTGCAAAAAGTCACAAAAGTACTCCACTCCAAAATAATGTTCCCATCAGTGGCGTAACTACAACTAACTGGGCCCCACAGCAAATTTTTGAATGGGGCCCCCCCAGAAACTTCCTCGCAACCCCGAACTCACATGCAACCCTCACTCTTGTGGCTAGTCAAGATTGAGCTCTCCCAGACAAGGCCTGACAGCCGCTCCATCCGCTTTCTATAGTGTCACTGTATATAATGTCATTGTATAATACTGTTGAGGGGGGCCTGACAATAAAATCTTTTAGTGTCCCTCCTGAGGGGGCCCCTTGTGGGTCTGGGCCCCAAAGCAGCTGCTTCCCCTGCTTCCCCTATTGCTACGCCCCTGGTTCCCATAAAGAACCAGGTGAAGTGGCCAAGACACCATTTACTCATTCATTCATTCATTCATCTCTCCTTTTAAATTCATAGAAATATATAGCTAGGTCTGCCACCAGACAGTGGAGATGGAAATTGGGGAGGCATTGCGTATCACATTACTGTTTATTAGTAGACTCGCGGGGCCTACGTGTAAAAGACTATTTTCTATGCAGGGGAAAAAGATAGAGAAGGGGTTAACAAGAGCTGAGTGCATGGAAGATGCAGGGGCTTGAAGGTCACATAGAATGAGCTACTACCCTCTCATTAAAGTGAAGACATCAGAGCTGCAGAGGGGTGAGTAAATACGCTTAAAAGGGGGGAAATGGAGTGGAGAGCAGCATTATTGCATTGGAATAGTTAAAGTAATGGTAATGGTGTACATAATGCCACATAGTTGTTTTTTTTGTGAAATAACCTCCTTAAGATTTAATTGACAGTATTTCACAAGCACTTTCTAGCACGTCCTTCTCCATTAGAGTTTACTTGAGCACTGTATGACAAAAGGCAGGGTGGATAACCATCCGGTTTACCAAATTTAGGCTGGGATTGTATATTTGTCAAAATTTCAGTATTCTATTCCGGAATAGAAACAGAATACCAGAATCACTGAATCCAGCATATGTTAGATACTAACGATGGCTGATGGATCCCATTGACTATAATGGGTCCGTCAGGTTTCTGGCATGAACACCAGTATTTTGACGGCATTTCATCCGTTTTTTCCTTCACAACAGATATGAACCTGGCTTAATACAATTCTATGGTTTTACTTCAGTAAACAAAATGCTGTAAAATAGTTTTTCGTCTAGTGGCTCTTCTTCTGCATACACTTTGCGTGTAGGAATCATTCTTCTTCTATACTTCTCAGTCTGACAAATCACATTAACCATTTTCAGTTGTCCTAATGGAAAATGTACCGAAATGGACCCTCAGGGGCCAGAGCATTCAGTACAATTGTCAATTATGTTCTTGCTTACAGAATAAGAAAACCCTTTGTTAACTGGCACTAGGACAATATGTATACTCTAGTCATAGTGAATAGGATTGTTCTTATATAATGCTTATTGCAGAACATTTGGGGAGTTTTAATCGATGTATATTAACTGGAACTACAGCAAAATATAAATTCTTCTGGTTGATAAGTACAAATGTTATACATAATATCCAAGACTACAGTTGTAGACTAAAGCTGTCTATTTATATGTAAGTCTGGTCCTATGGCCCGACTGTCTACTGATGGGACCTCACTACATATTTGCAGCCAAAATTCACAGATCTAGCTATTTGTGCCTGGGGCTGCATGGCAGGATCCCATGGGGCTCAATTAGTGCATAAAGATGACAGTCATAGACTATTCCATCTCTTTATTAGGTCAACGGAATTTAAAACCATTCAGAAATAAATTCCAATTGCAAATGTAATTGCTAATTACAATGGTGGGGTATTATGTCAGATTTATGCTGTTTTATATAGTCTATTTGATACAGTTAAAATAAACATACATATAATGCAATGCTAATAAACTGTAAAATTTGTACTTGTTTGTCAGACATGCAGCTTGGTCAGTCTTCTTTTCTATTGGGCCAATGAAAAAAGGAATTATAGTATACATTTTTTTCTATGTGCAGCTACCACTAGGGGGAGCTCAGGAACTTACCGCATACAAATGCAATAATGATTTTAATTCATCAATCTAAATGAAGTATGCTGCTAATATCCACTAGCTAAAAATGTAAATTCAAACTCAATAGCCGAGATAAAGGAAGTTGGAGATTTGGAGCTTTGTGTTAGAAAAACAGATGACTGACTGCTATCAAGGTGTGGTGTGAATTTTTTTTTGGCTTCAAAGATTTCGAGAAGACAAATATGTGCATTGGAAGAGCCAGTGAGATACACAATAATTTTCCAATGAGTTTGGAAATGTCTGCAGTGACACTGATATACAGTAAAAAACAAGAAGGGTGGCATTCTGACATTTTGTATGTGCTGAAGGCAAAATATATGAAATTTTTTCAATACAGGGGTATGGACAGCTAAGTAAGCTACCTCTGTGATGCAACTACCAGTGTTTGGTTAGAGTTTCACTAGGTTTTAGGTCTTAGCTTTAGGTCGTATGCTATGTTTTTACACCACCCTGAAGAGAATTTCTTGAAGGGAATGTGGAGAGGACTGGGAGGAGTCGGGGCAAGTGGGTTAAAAGGAAGACTGGTCAGGAGCTGCCATAAATTTCATTGTTGCGCACAGACTGCCAAAGGATGCACCTAATTTATGATACGGCCTGGGCCTCGCCATAAATTAAGCACATCCTCCAAAAGTGCAGTAGATTTCAGAGACTAGCATAAAACACCAGTCTATGATACATTTTTCCCATTGAACATGATATACAAGTGAACTTTTTGGTGACAGATTCTCTTTAAAGGCTATGGACACCTTTGACATGGAAAAATGTTTCAGTCTGTGATCCTGATTTCTTTGTTCATTTTCAGACTCTCTGATATTCAGTTTGCAATCTGCTCCTAGTTTCAGACTTTTGTTATGTGGATGTGTCTATTCCAGTAATACATGCTGAAAGTGAGATCTGTGTGTCCAGGATGCTGCTGTATTCCCCTGCCAACGTCCTTGTGTGTGCATTTCTTCATATATACAACCTGTGTAGACTGTCCTCCTTGGATTCTCCCACCCTTTCCTCCTGTCCCAGCTAATGGTTTTCAAGTAGAATAATTATCCACTACACTTAGTATACTGTTTTGACATCTTGTTGCCATTGTTACATTTGGTTTTACGTTATCTATGGTTGCAAATTTTATATGTCATTCATCTTGTAACTCCTCCTCACCTGTGAGCTCATATCCTGTGTTCTTTGGTATTTTCCTGTTTGGCAGACATATATCACAGAGCTGGAGAGAGGATTTTCCTTTGGACTCTATCATCATTTCTCAAAGTATATTCAGTCAATTACCTAAAGGAATATCCATTGCATGTTCCTCACTTGAAGGCTACTTGCAACTGATATTGCTAGGGAAACTTCTATTGCTTGAACAAGAGATTGCCACTCACACTCACAGAGACTTCTCTCACAAACATCTGTGGCAGGATAAGTGTCATCACTAGACCAGAGTTATTGATTCCTATCTATATATTAATCATTTTGTGCTTTCTTGGTTGATATACATTACATATGATTATATACATACTGAAGTGGTTCATCCACAATTGAAAATAGATCAGGCTAAATAAGACAGTTTTTCAATTCGAGTCATTCACAAAAAATGTTCCTGTATTCAGATATTACTGTTACATTACTAGCTATGTTGCCCATGCTGTTCTTTTAATTTCTAGAATATGCTTCTCACCAGCTTTTAATGTGTTAAGAGCTGATCAGTAGAAGCTGTTACAAGCAAAAAGGGTCTTTCAATTGCTTTTTCACCTATATACTAATTTTATTTGGGCAATTGTTATACAACTGTCTTGCATGTGATTCTGGGTTTGGTTATCGTTTAGCTTTACCTGGTTAATTAGGGTGGAGCTGCTGCTTTTCTAGCCTTTATGCTGTATATTCAAGCCTTACTTCTTTCTTGTCGTTGGGTATAGCATTTGTTAAGTGCATTCCCTTCCAGATAGTTTGTACATGTTCTGTATTCTTGCATCCAGGGGCGTAGCTATAGAGGGTGCAGAGGTAGCATTCGCTACCGGGCCCAGGAGTCTGAGGGGGCCCAAAGACCCTTGTTTCGCATAAGAAGACACACAGAGCACTAAGGGTAGGGGGCCCAAGCTGAACTTTTGCACCAGGGCCCATGAGTCTTTAGCTACGCCCCTGCTTGCATCTGTAGTTCTATGACTGTATTTTGTTCTAGCACGGTGTGTTTTCTGTGTATTCTGGCTTTTTTTTTTGTTTCTCTGTCTTTCTAGCTGTGTTTGGGATTTGTTTGTGCCTATGCTGTTGCATTGTCCAGGCCGATTTGCTGACTTGAATTCAGATAGGGTCCCTTCAGTATTGCTTATTTTTTGTTCACAATCATTCATCCACTATCTATGTGTATGACTTACATCTCCCATCCACTTCATTCATTGATCATATCCTCCCTCTGTGACCCTCAGTGTCTGGTTCCTGTCATCCACTGGTGAGTTTGTTTTAATGTTTTATTTTCCTCCTGCATTGATATGTGCTTTGTGTATACTGTTTTCATGAGTGTCCGGTTTTTGTATACTTCATTCTTACTCTAAGTCCTGGGAGTATCTGAGGACCAAGAGCCACTGTCAGGACTTGGGAAAGATGCCTGCCGTAGATGAAGTCCAGTTCTGCGGTGTTGCGCACAACTCGCATCATTGTCTGATTAGTACTATAGTAGGAATTACCTATGTACAAGAAGACCCTGGTGGTGGAGCTCAGCTACTGAAACTATTAGAGGGATGCATAAGAACATCAGGGGGTACCAAACCAAGTATGTAACAAATATCCAGACACAAAAACATTTAAAAAAATGTATTCCAACTAAAAGAAATTATGTTTTGTATAATCTAACAGAAATTTAATGTTGAATTGTAGGACAACCCCATTAGCAGTTTATGGGTTGACTTTATACATAGACCACAGCAGGTCGTAGACTACTGCATGTAGACTAGTGCTCATTCAGTGAAGAAGACTGCTGCATTTACATTGTGATCACTCGTCCTCATACAGATTCATGGTTTCTGAGCAGCACATCGCTGTTTAGAAAGCACAATCTGCTGCCCAGAAGCCATGATCTGTGGTACCTGCGTGAACACCAGGATCACCTGACAAACAAGTTTCGGCAGCACATTTACATGGTCAGTTTGTCGGGAACAACATTTTGCAGGAATGATCATTCCCAATAATCTGCCCTATTTTCAGCCCGTGTAAATGCACCTTGAGAGTCATTACATGCAGTCATGAACTTTTAGGTTCTTTTGGTGACCAAGTGACAGAAATGAAAGCAGCATGACAGTTAATATGGCTGAAGGAAAGTAGCTTATATGTGTACAGGAAAAGTCTGACACACAACAGCTTACAAGATCACAGTAAAAGTGTAAGGAGGGGGCAACACATTATGTAAGTTTTCATTTCTGTGTAGTCTGAGGCATTAGCTACAGTTCATAAAATAGAAAGTCAAATTAAATTTCAGTGCGTAGATGTGCATATGCATTTTACGTATCTGCAGACAGGAAATAAGATTCAATTAATTTTGCTAACTAGTAATAAACAAGCATGAATTACATAGCGAGAAATTTTACAGCAAAAAAATGAATAACTTTAAGGCTAGAAGCTTTGGAAGCAATCGTTTTTTATTATTGCTTTACACTTATTTATGGGTAAAACATTTCTTTCAATTGGAATCTCATTAAATCCATCAGAGAGCTACTCTTATGGCTCAATCTGTAGTCCGTATCTCTAGGCCCCTGACAACTCATAAATACTCATATAAAGGGGTATTCTCATCTGGGACATTGATGGTATATCACTAGGACATGCCATCAATATCAAATAGGTATGGGTCCCATGTCTGACACCTGCTCCTTTCTCCAGAACAGAACCCCGAAGTGAACAGAGAGCAGCCATGTATGCACAGCCACCCTCCGTTCACCGCTATGGGAGTGCTATGGGACTGGTGAATGGAGAAGTGGCTGCACTGGGCTGTTTTTCGTAAATCCTTGTTTTCTGGTTATAAAAATTAAGCATGTGCCCACAGCCTACCCCAAAATAGAAGATTCATACTTACCTGCTCCACACCACTCCGCCCCCCCGCGCTGCCTCTGATTATGCCATCTTCCAGTCCCCGCACTGTTTCCATCCAGTGGTGCATGGACATGGTTACTCCATGGTTCAGCGGTGATGTGCTGCTTGTAGCTGGAGCGGTGCATGTGACCGGAAGATAAAAGTGCCGGGACTGGAAGATGGAGACAGCAGAGGCAGCATGGAGGACCAGAATGGCGTGGAGCAGGTAAGTATGAATCTTCTGTTTCAGGGGGCAGGCTGCAGGCACATGCTTAAAAGGGTTTTCTGGGATTTTTCTACTGCTGACCTATCCTCAGGATAAGTCATCAGTGTCTGATTGGTGGAGGTCCGACAACCGGGACTCCTGCCGATCAGCTGTTTGAGGAGGCACCAGCGCTCCTGTGAGTGCCACAGCCTTCTCTGAGCTTTTTCTAGGCCAGTGACGTCACGTTCATCGGTCACGTGTCCTAGAATTAGCTCAGCCCCATTCAAGTGTATGGGGCTGAGTACAATACCAAGCACAGCCACTGTACGATGTACGCTGTGGTTGGTAAGCTGCGAGAAGCAGCGCTGGTACCTTTCAAGCAGCTGATCGCTGGGGTTCCCCCACCGATCAGATACTGATGACCTATCCTGAGGATAGGTCATCAGTAGTAAAATCCTGGAAAACCCCTTTAAAATTTTAATTACAGGAAAACACCTTTAAGTTACATTCTTATCATTTTGATAAGAATGTAACTTGCAAAAGTTATATTATTGCTGGTTAAACGTGAAACTAATTGTTGAACTCCGAGGTTATAAAAGCAGCTTATAATTATATTCAGAGTTAAAGTTATGTTAAAATGTGCTAAACAATGTGCCTTATTCAGAGAAAAATAGCTCAAAGCAGAACACATAGCAGAATTAT
This sequence comes from Rhinella marina, assembly GCA_900303285.1. Lineage (NCBI taxonomy): Eukaryota > Metazoa > Chordata > Amphibia > Anura > Bufonidae > Rhinella > Rhinella marina. Next base: position 446,158 of record ONZH01029242.1, on the reverse strand, counting down.
GCAAATCGTCATATAATCCAAATATCACATCCTGTTTCTTTTACCCGTATTTTACTTATCTCATACTCATTATTCTGTTTTTCTGTTGCCGATAACAGCTAAAACAACTTGACAACTACTGGAGCCATTTAAAATGTATCATATTAAGCCCTTCTATTATGCCTTCTAGTATGAGAAGCTGGCTACGTCACCTCAGACTTTTCTAGAACTCGTCTCCATCGGCTGATGGGTCTGGTCCAAAAATCAGAGCGTGGAAATCATGTGCAACCTAAATTGTCTACTCTAAGTATTTGTCAGCTCTTAGAAAGCAAAGATAATGGCTAAAGATCGAGCCGTCAGAACAGCTCTCTGATGGATTCACTGAGAAAAAGAAGCACAGTAGAGGACCAAAAGCTGTAGAGGAAAAACTGTTGAAATTTTTTTATAAAGACCAATTTAAAAAATCAGGATTTTCATTGCATTAATAAATAAAAATTGCCACCAAAGGTGTCCAAAGCTTTTACTCACCCTGGACATGAACCAAGATGCAATGAACCGCATCTGTGTTATTCTGTATAATGATTATGGGTTCAGTAGCACAGCCAGAGGATCTGCGAGTAAGCTATGGCCTGATCTGACTTCTTTTAATATTAACGTTAGTGACATGCATAAAATATAAAGTCAGTTCGCACAAAGTCAGACTCTAAATGGTAATTAATATATAATAAAGATTTTGTATAGGCTGCCAATTCTGTGTGGTCTAAGGAGATTGCTGGAATCAGGTTGGTATGGACAGCTATTCCATCTTTGTACTTGTACAAGTTTTGAAAAATTCCCCCCTTCCCAATGTGCTTTGAGGGCCTGCATTTTGAGATACATCTGTGATATCACAGGGGTCCCATTAAATAAAATGTTTTAAGGGGTTTCTGTCATCAGGATTTACCATAGTAAACCGAGTGTCATTTGCAATGTGCAAATGACACCTGATGACAGATATGTATTTTTTATACTGCTCAGTAAAGTAGTTTTTGTGAAAATTCCGTTTTTATAATATGTAAATTACCTCCCCTAGGTGCAGTAGGCGTGAACCCTGCACCTAGTAGCGGCCGTCATTCCTCCTCTGAACCCTCCTCCGTAGCGTTGATTGACAGGGCCAGGCAGCCAGCTCTTTCGGCTCCCGGCCCTGTTCGAGTTCCAAATCCCGCGCCTGCGCACTGCGATCAGCAATCCGCGCAGGCGCGTTGAGCCGCCGGCCGCCCGTCTCCCGGCTTCCTCAATGCGCCCGCATTGCTGATCGCAATGCACATGCGCGGGATTTGGAACTCGAACAGGGCCGGGAGCCGAAAGAGCTGGCTGCCTGGCCCTGTCAATCAACGCTACGGAGGAGGGTTCGGAGGAGGAATGACGGCCGCTACTAGGTGCAGGGTTCACGCCTACTGCACCTAGGGGAGGTAATTTACATATTATAAAAACGGAATTTTCACAAAAACTACTTTACTGAGCAGTATAAAAAATACATATCTGTCATCAGGTGTCATTTGCACATTGCAAATGACACTCGGTTTACTATGGTAAATCCTGATGACAGAAACCCTTTAAGGTTTTTCCTGGATAAAAGTATTACATAAAAACTGAAGCCTAAGGGGTGACTACTGGACACCAGCAGTATGACACCTAACAGCGGGATCTCTATAAGGTACAGCCATAATGACCTTTAACAAAGAAAAAGAAGCTGAGCTCTTCCTTTCCATATGATATAATTGTGCATGTTAACAGAAAATTAAAAGTAGGGAATTTCCTTATCCTTTATATATCTAGAGGGGTTATACAGTTCTTTAAGATAGATGGCTTAATTTTTGGATAGGCAACCAATATTAGATTATGGAGGTCCAATGTGGTGGGAGATGTGGCCATAATCATATCATAGAAGTACACTTTGGTTCTTATTGTACATATATTGGAGAATATGTAAGCTGGCCATACACGTAAGACTAGTATCAGCTGAAATGCAGCCAATTTGTGATATGTTGGATTGCTCATATATGTATGGTTTCAGGCGATAGGTGAAACAATCCAGTCCAACACATAACTTTTTAGAATACACTAGTCTGCCATCTGCCGTTGTAAGTAATAGTTTGTGTATCGTTTCCAAAAGATCACCAGCCAAAATGGTCAAAATCGGCCGCCCCTACCATGCACTTTAAATACCATTCTGTGATCTTGCTTGAGTCATATACATACATGAAAGTGTAAATTAACTTCTAGCGTATACTCGATATACTTACATATAGGGGGAAAGTGTCATGCCTTGTCTTGCTTCAAAAAGTTGCAAAATAGGGCTTTACAACTTGCATTTTACAGCACCACAGTATTCTGAAAGGACTTTGACGCTCAAGTCAATGAAAGAAAGGGGCATTAAACCATTGTAATATATTTTAATAATAACCGAGATAATCACCTCTTCTACCACATATTAACCGAGGCATGCTTAAAAACTAATGCTATGTCTTGCTGCTGGGTAAGTCTGGGAAGTACTTTTGGAAGGTAGATGCCCTTCCTGTGTTCCATCCCTGTGCACAGCATACCAGTACATTAGTTATGGTGGAAGTGCATAGATAGACCCTTTTTAGTCCATTATGACTCAAAACCAAATTACCCTTGTCAAACAACAACTCGCCAAAAGTATACAAGAAAAACGTTAAGCATTACAAACAAGAGTTGAATTCCACCAAAGTAAAAATATGCTTCTGTAAAGTGTTATGTCTAGTTATGCCTGACTTTGTCATGAAACAGTGAAATATCTGAGCAGATAACAAGTCCACACGTTTTCTCTAATTAGTTATAACTGTTGCGCACACTAAATTATCGATTAGCACCCTGCTCTACACTGACGAGGAATAAGACCCCCAAAACAGCTGTCTACTGATGGATGTCTTTTCTTTTTGGAGGAGATTTTGTTCTGGCTAAAATCTATAGTTGTGTTCTAAGGCACTTTAATGGGTGGACATTGAATTATAGCTTCCTATGGGAGTCTTTAGAAAGATAGTTTTCTTCCTTGTGGAAGCCACCGTCACATGCAGATCTTTTTCTAGGGAGCATTGTCTGATAGACTCCTTATACTTAATGGTGCTCTGCACAAAGAGAAACAGTACCCCAGAGAATTAATTTTCAGAATAGTCTTAAGTATCTTCTGCTCAAGAACTGGAGATGTAAGCATTTCACATAGCCAGCTGAGGGAAAACTCAATGGCGCAGATTTACTAATATGTCTCTGGGCCTAGAATCTGGAGCAATTTGGTGAAACAAGGGTTTTTGTTTGCACAAGCACCACAACCCGTTCAAAAAGTTGATCGCCAGAAGTGCCAGGAGTTGGACCCCCACTCATCTCATATTGATGATGATGATGGAATCCCAGCAAAAGAATATCCCTCGGTGCTTCTGTGCTAAGGTATCTCTTCTCCATACAAGATGGATCTGTTGCATCGCTATGCACATGATCCTTTAGAATGGTTTATTTGTATTTTTGTACTTTAGTAATGAGTGTGCTATCTATCCTCATGTGGCTCTCCAGAACAATTGCCTCCTTGCTGTAGGGCACAAAATAGGCCGTCATTGTAGAAAAATGTGATAATACAAGTTACAAATGTTGTCTCCTTTGAATATATCTATACGTTTCTTTGAATGAAATAATGTATATAACTGTACATTGAATGTGGTTTTTAAAATTGTTTTACAAGGACCTCTATCCATAAGAATTATTGAAGCATATGGAAGGATTCCCTTGGTTGAGACTCTCCATGTGCCAGAACAGAAAGCCACTATAAGAGGTGCATCTGGCACCTTCATACATTATATCGATGTCCAGCTAAAGCTACATTCTCCCTACAAGTGGTGCTGATCACTGGTGAGGGTTAGAGAAACTGGAAGTATGGCGATCAGCTGACCACAGCACTAGGCTTCTTTTTAGAAAAGAGCTGTCTCTGTAGGAAATGGCTTTAAAATAAACTCTCACATACTGTATAAAAAGATGTAGATGCTCAAATGTATTCAAGACAGGTCCAGCCATTCTCCAAAATTGGCTGGAGTTGACAATTCAAAATGGCAGCTGTGAATTTTTTTTAATTCTATTTTCAGTTACCGTTAAGGTTAAGTGTGATCTTGCTTGTGTGCTTTGAAGTATATGTCAATGCAAAAAATATCTACAACTATCTTCTCATTCTATGTTTTATGTTCATTTAAATCAGAACAATTGAAAGAAGAGGCGTGGACAATGAGGTAAAGATAGCACAGAAAAACATGGACCATGTACTTTATATGATGCAGCCATAGATTCTTTGGATATGCTATCATCCATAGACCTCGATCCTCTTTATAACCATATACATGCCAAATCCCAAATCTTCAATATATTTGAGGAAACTTGCTTTTTGATCAAATGTGCCCTCAATATTTTCAATTTGATGGTTTAGAGTAGAGTAAATGAATATAATAATTATTAGAAGCCCAACAAAATGGGATCTTGCTTGAACTATTACATTTCAAATCCCTTCACTAGCAAGAAATTCATATCATGCAAGTCATATAATAATTCATACAATGTAATTCATATTATAATATAATGCCAAACAAACCATCTAGCCAATTTTCATTGTACCATTGTACCACCATGCTGATAAGACTTCACTTATACACGGTGTAATCATGGAGACGATTATATTCAAGTCCATGGAGACAGATGAATCCACTTAAAATATCATGGCTGAACCGCAAGGGGAATGAACAGAAGGGATACATTGTAGTCTTCAATAAACAAGATACCCCCTAAAATGCTACATAATTATACAGCGAAGAAATGTTGGAACCTACTGAGGGAGAGCAAATGTAAAAACGTGGAGATGGACACAATCATTATGAAGTCAACTGGAAGAAAATAATTACTATGCCGTCTATCTACATACACATAATGATGTTGTCTCCATTTTATTGAGCATATAAGTTAAGCTGATCTGATACTACAAATGTCTGGAAATGATCTCGCTTGTGAGATGGAGGAAATGGTAAAAAATGCGTTACTGAATTTGTCTCACAAAATGGATGCCTAGGGGCTGAGAGACATGATATTATTGGGTTTTCCACCAGATCGGCGATATATAGAAGATTTTTCCTGCAACAGATCATGGTGAACAGACATCCCCATATAATTGATTATGATGTATTTCATAATATACATGTTGATGAACCCAAATCTCTCATAATTGTCAAATCTAATTCATTATATTTCAGTAAATAAAAAATTAAAAAACAGGTAAACCATAATGAAGATAATCATGATTAGAAATAAACTGAAATATACAGTATTTTATACCCATGATATAAACAGCAAGATAAACCACAAACATTTAATTACAATTGTCTAGATGCCATTTACCATTACAGCATGAATTCATATTCCTTCCATATATTTCTTCCATTTCTTTCCATTTCTGACCATGAACAAAAACAGCCCTCGATGTACTTACCGTGCTATGTACACGTTGGTGGGTCTTGGCCGCTTGATATTTTTAGGCTTCCTTTAGTAGGGTTGATTGGTGGGGGATGTTGTCCCTTTCACCGCTTGGAGAAAATCAGAAATGCCAAGGGAAAAAAAAATAAGTTCCAATCGAGGTTTTGTTCTGAGCTCTTAACACGAAAAAACCTTATTGGTCCTACGAGAAAGCCACATGACCGGCAGCGCTGCGCATGTGACCTATTTTCTTCCAAAAACCCTTATTTTCTGTAAATGGGATTCACCGCTGTAGGTGCTCGCACAGATATTTCCTACAGCTGCCTCTGATTGCTGTCACTGGACTCCATTCAGGCATATATGGGGCAAATGCCACAGGCAGCAGGGCCCATGAAAGGAGTGTAATAATTTAAGACAAATGGTATGCTCCCAGCCAGATACCAGGATCTATAAAATAGTACTGGTCAACGCCGCGTTTCGTATTGCGGATTTATGTCTGTGGTAGACCAGCACCCAGATTTTTTTTTTATAAAGAGTGGATTAAAAAAAAAATCTCCGCCTGGCACTGAGGATGAACTGATGCACATAAATGCTTCTGGCACATCCTCATGGGTACTAAAGAGAAAGGAGGGGTCTAATGCCCTTTAATCTTCTGATTCATATCTATGGTGATGAAAAGCCTGTGTACCCTACATATGAAGAAACACATATACATGTATGACATAAGGACTCCCGAGCATCACTACTAGCGGGTACGCACAAATACCATGGGCCAAAATGCAAATTAACCAAACGTGACAGATATGAATCAAGGTCAATTGATGACACAACAAACGAGAAGCTCTGCAAACTAAAGATGGTGGTAAGCAAAGGGTTAAGCTCCAGCCTGGCTTTCATATCAGATGTGTACAGTTTTAGTGATGGATGAGGATTAAAACCTCCAGATTAAAACCACTCTGCTGTCCCCCACCCTGCCCCCACACCAGCGTCTACTGCCAGCAAATGTTGCTGCTCTGCAATAATGTACATGCAAGACACAAATCTCATCAGTCTATGTACAAAGAACAGTAAGTTGTAACTTTATACATGTGCTGATGTAATGCCAGTCGTATCAAAAAAGTAAGGTGACATCTGCTCAATGGGCCAAAAATTTGATGCCTCAAGTAATGCACCTTTAGATGGTGTCTAATATCCTTATGGTTCAAACCCGCTTTCACACATTCAGTATTTGGTAAAACCAAGTGCGGGTCAAAAACACAGAAGTGGTGGAAATGTTTCTATTATATCTAATCTTTGTGTAGCCTCCACTTCTGGTTTTTGCTCACAATCTCTGATGCAAATCACTGGTCAACACTGACCAAACACTGTGTGAAAGCGACCTTAAAAATATTCTTGACCACCAAATTGAATTTTTTGGCTCAATTAATAATAGAGGTTATGGCACTATTTTAAGAACAGTTGGGTCGATAAAAATATATATGCTAGGGTAACAGCATGATGATTCGCAGAGCTGGGGTCCTAGGTTCAAATCCATCCAAGGACAACATCTGCACAGTGTAGATGTTTGGATTGTTTTCCTCCAGGTACTTTAGTTTCCTACCACACTCCAAAGACATAGTGATAAAAAATCTAGATTGTGAGCTCCACGGGGGACAGTAAGTGATGGTAATGTCTGTAAAGTGCTGCGGAATATGTTGGCGCTATATAAGCAACATGTTGCAAAAGTACTGCCAGACATAGGCTATATTTCTACATTGTTTTTTTTAAATTTCCAGGAAAAATGTGAAATTCATGGCAGCACAGTGTCTCATTGGTTAGCACCATTATATTTCAACGCTGGGGTCCTATGTAAATCTAACCAAGGACAAGATCTACATGAGGTTTGCACTTTCTCCCCATGCTCCAGTTTTCTCCCAAAAACATACTGTTAATTTGGAATATAGAGTGGGAGCCCCAAAGGAGGCAGGGATCAATATGAGTGATGGCAATCTTTGTACAGCACATTGGGATATGCATGCGCTGTGTTGTACTTGTGACTGTAGGCCAAGAGTTGGTTTGGGAAAATAGACATATCTACTAGTTACACCCGGTTAATTAAAAAGTTGTCATATCCATTGTAATACTATAAGATTTGCATTCATTTAGTTTAGATGTGCGTTTATTTACTTTGCTACTATTTTTGACTTTTTTTATTTCAAAAATCAAAAATCTTTTTTGTAAGTAAAAATAATAATGATAATAAATACTGTTGCATTTTTTTTCAACTTGACCTTTGAAAACACATTCAAAGATTACAAAATTCATTGACCTTAAAAGTTTCAAAAGGAGGCTACATGAAAAAAAAAACTAACTCAAATCTATTATACCCATCATAACTAAGAAACTCAGCTAAAAGACTTACCAAGTTCTGTTGGATCTGTGATGAGGGTGGGTGACATCCAAGGCTGAAGAGCCGGCTCACTGTCTTCCTATAAGTAACCTCTGCCATGTCCCTCAGCAAGGTCGGGTCTATAAGAGGGAGGTGACCCTGATGTTGTTGCATTAATCCCTTCAGAAGGGCGTGAAGGGGAGCGAGGAGAGAAGAGTGGGAATCCGAGCACATGTTATAGGATGCTCATCCTCGGGGCAGGAAACAATGCTGTCTCCATCCCAAATCAATGTTGCACCTTCTAGTTAACCTTCAGCTGCTAATGAAGCACAGCCAATAGTTGGCTAACAATGCCGTACTTATAGAAATACATGACAATGCTCCCAGTGATCAACTTTTCATGGCATACCAACAATTAGCCAGTAATGAGCGCGCATCAATTAAAATACCATGCTAAGAATTGAGAAATTGAGCTGAATAATGATCATAGAGCACAAGTTTATGGGTCTCTCATCAGGATATTCTGTGAACTGGTCTTATATAACAAAGATGAAAGAATTTCCCAAAATTAGTTTCAGGTCTGATTCAGTTGATTTGGCTGTCAGATTCAACTCAGTCATCAGCAATCAGTTTACATGCAGCAATCACCTCCACAGTATGAGGACGAGGGATCGCAATTGCCCGTCCTCATACAGCTGCATTGTTTATTCGCAGCATATCGCTGTTTAGACCGTATGATCTGCTGTCCAGAAATGATAATTGGTGTGCCTGCATGGACAACAGGATCACCTGATGATCACATTTACACTGGCAGATGGTGGGGAACGTGCATTTACAGGAACGTTCGTTCCCGATGTTTTGCCCGAATAATGGGCAGTGTAAATCTACTGTACCTTAACGCACTGCACTATTTATTTATTTTTTTCATTAAACAACAGTTAAAAAAACTATCCCTTTATAGTGGCAGATGCCTTCTTCTCTGTCTTCTGGTCTGTGAAATGGTAGCATTTCTCAAGTTACATAAGTATTACATACGTTACAGATTTGCCAAAATTTGAATTTTTTCAAGATTTTCCGTGACTAAAAGATACCTCAGTCTTCGGGTAAAGGAGTCATAATAAGACCTTCAGATTCTGTATGGACCAGCTAGAATGATTGTAAGCCCCTTTTACTGGTTACTCCTTCAATTTTATCCAATATATACATGTTATCATTGCGTTGGTGTAACAGTTTTCTGTCCTCTGTATTTTGCTTTGGATGGGGTTATGGTTACATGTATATATGAGGGAATCAATAAAATCTTGAAGTGCTGGCAGATCTTTTCTGTTTCTGAGGCGGAATGTTGGCCTACTTGTTAGCGTTGTTGCCTTGCAGCCAGAGATGTAGCTAGGGGAGGGTAATTAGGACATGTATTCCAGGTGATGGGTGCCAAGGGAGGTGTCAACAAGCCAATTCGACCTGGCCAGGGTATTTCGATACAAGGTTAAGGCAATAAACTGAATCTTTCCTTGGGTGAAGAAAAGTCTGGATAAGGCTCAGCTAGAAGTACTGAGATCCTGGGTTCAAATCTGACCAAGGACATCTGCATGGAGTTTGTATGTTCTCCCTGAATTTGTGTGGGTTTCTTCCTGGTTCTCAAGATGCCTCCCATAAATCAAAAACATACAGAAACATTATTTTGGTTCATATGAAAACTGACCCTAGTTGATGTTGGGTAATGAGCATCTAGATGGCAGCCATTGATGCTCATGACCTACAACCCTTCACATCACCACAGGAATTTACAATTTTCACTTTGAGTCACTTGGGTGAAAAAACACATTATAAATGGTCGTTGTTTTCTCATATAAGACAATGTTGCCTGAAGTCGATATACATGTTACATTTTTTTAGCCTCCCTTATCTTATAAGTGGGAAGTATGCTCAATGATAGGAGATACACTTGTCTTCAAGAACAATTTAAAGCATTTTGCTCCTCTCGATTTACAACTTTTCTTTTAAGACGACTGATAAGTCATGAGAGATAAGCGAATTTCCCCAAATTTATTTGAGGTCCGACTTGGTTAAATTGATTGTCAAATTTGATTCTGTCTGAATAAATCAAAAGTACATCAATTGCCCTGAAAAGTCATGTATGACATTCTGAGGTCTCCTAGGTCTAACTGTCTCTAACCCCTTTTAAGCGCCTTAACGCCAAGACACCATTTGTAATGTCAAAGTGACAGCGACATATACGTGGGGTAATCGGGTGATAGCTGGTGGTAGCAAACAGCTCATTTCACAACATACTTAGAATTTTAGTTAAAAAAAAAAAAGATCCAAAAATGCCTTCAAATTCATAATAGATTTGATTCCTGCAGAATTGCTCATCTTTAAAGGGGCTCTCTGGGATTTTGATACTGATGTTTATGTGTATAGACAGTATTAATGATGTTGATGGCGTAAAAAAACAGTTTGCACTGTGGGAGTCTATTGTGCTCTGATGGGAATCATTTGGGATGTGCCAGTGGTGTACATAGAGAAGAAAGGGCCCCATAGCAAAGATGAAACCAGGCTCCCCACACACAAATCAGAAGAGTTTCCGCCTAAACTGCTTTGACCCTTGGGCCATTTTTCCACTGCCTCATTTGCTAGAAGTTGCTCCTTTAGGCCTCTCACACACGACCGTGTTTCACGGCCAGATACGGGCCGTGAAAGCCCGGCCTGTGCTCCCCCAGAGGACGGGAGCGCACAGCGTCATTGGTTGCTATGACGCCGTGCGCTTCCTGAGGCCGCCGCTGTACAGTGAAACACTGTACACGCTCGTATACAGTGTTTCACTGTACGGCGGCTGCCTCAGGAAGCGCACGGCGTCATAGCAACCAATGACGCCGTGCGCTCCCGTCCTCTGGGGGAGCACAGGCCGGGCTTTCACGGCCCGTATCGGGCCGTGAAACACGGTCGTGTGTGAGAGGCCTTAGAGGGTAGAGTCCTGACCAAGTTTTCACCCCCAGTAGAAGAGGAAATAATCCCAACTAAGACTGGGCCCACTCTTCCCCTGGGCCCCATAGCAGTCGCATGGTCTGCCACTATGGTAGTAACGCCCTTGGGAAGTCCTGTTGATTTGGGCTAAAAAATATATCATACACCAAAAATACTAATAGGAAGAAATGTTACTGTAATATATTGGTTAATTATGGTTATAAGAATGCCTTTCTATAAGAAGTCTCAACACATTATATTATATATAAAAATGAGACATTGAAATCATTGCATGAAGCAGTCCGGCATTATAGCTATAATTGGGCATGAGCCAGTCCTATGTGACAGATCGAGTAGGAGTTAAAAAGGATATGACAGTAGGGAGACAGATGGGAAGGAGGGGGCGGAGGGGGGAAGAGCGAAGGCTTACATGGGGGTAGATGATGTCTGGCTCTGTAGATTGTGACCCGTTCACTAGCTGACCTGCTTATATCTTGTCTGCAGAAATTGCAGGACGTAAAGAGACAGCGAGGGCTATTCGCATCAGATTTCAGAAGCCGTCATTCAAATTTTATTTTATAGATCCTATATGTTTGTTGTGCACGACCTCTAATTGTGCAGCCATTAACGGAGCAGCTTGTGGTTGCTGTATCTCTATACTTCTCAGAATTTTATATGTACTAAAGAAAGAAGAGCCATAAACCATGCAGATCATTTAACCCCTTCCCGCAGCTTGATGCAACTGTACCTTGAAGCGAGGGCTGACTTCCCGCACCTCGACGTACAATTACAGCACATGGATGGCGCAGGCGCAGCAGTTGCGTCGTCCGTTGAGTAACTGTACACCGGTGAACCCGTAGAAGATTTGTGCAGATTTCTAGGCATTTCTGTATCCATACTGCACCGAAAACTGCAGTTTCTAATTTAATTTGATGCACTTTTGCAGCAGATCTCACCCTTCATTTGAAATCCGAAGCTAAAACCACAAAAATAATGCATAATAGAAATGCTGTGCAGTTAGAATTCTGCGTGGCAGGTTATTTTCCAAGCAGGAATACTCTGCAGCACATTGCTGGTAAAGTACTATGCATTTTTTCCGCACAGGAATCTGCGCAGAAAATCCTTACGTATTCCACGATATGTGCAGGTGGCCTGAGGACAGCAACGGGTCAGGCTGCCAGTATGAAAGACTGCAATAAACCTGAGCTAAATCCTCAGACAGTGACACAGATGGTTCAATAACACTGTCTTACTAAGGCTGCGTTCACACCAGCGTTTTTGCTGGATCCGTCATGAATCAGCAAAAACGCTTCGGTCATGATAATACAACCGTCTGCATCCGTTCTGAACAGATCCAGTTGTATTACCTAATATCCATGACGGATCCGTCATGAACTCCAATGAAAGTCAATGGGGGACTGATTCGTTTTCTATTGTGTCAGAGAAAACGTATTCGTCCTCATTGAGTTACATTGTGTGTCATGACGGATCCGTCTTGCTCTGTATATCGCGGACAGAAAAACGCTGTTTGCAGGATTATTCTGTCCGCGATGGGAACGCAACCAGAGGGAACGGAATGCATTCTGGTGCACCCCGTTCCCTTCAATTCGGTTTTGTCCCCATTGACAATAACGGATCTCAATGGGGGAAAGGGAAAGCGCAGATGTGCAAGTAGCCTAAGGTTGCGTTCACATCACAGTTTATTTTTCTGTTCTTCTGATCCGTCACAGGAACTGAAAAATAAAGAAAAAAATGGATCCTGTATTTTAAGCATCCATTATACTCATTTATGCAGATTTGGCAGCTGTTTTAGCTATTTCTCATTTCTGATATCCTTTATTTTAGACGGCAAAAAAGTCCTGCATGCAGAAGAATGAAAAAATAAATGGTAATGTGAACCCGGCCTAAGTGGTTTTATGTGCTGTTTCCAGCACATGTGGTGAATTAAAGATACAACCCCTTTAACTGTCCAACTTTCAGAAAATTGCTTCTAATACCTGGAAATTTGGCACAACACGCAGCAACACTTGTTTTATAATTCTCCTTCGTATGTCTTTAAAGGGCATCTGTCAGCAGATTTGTACCTATGACACTGGCTGACCTGTTACATGTGCACTTCGCAGCTGAAGGCATCTGTGTTGGTCCCATGTTCATATGTGTCCATATTGCTGAGAAAAATGATATTTTAATATATGCAAATGAGCCTTTCGATGCAACGGGGGCGTTACCGTTACACCTAGATTCTCAGCTTTCTCTGCAACTGGCGCATCCTCTGCACTTTGATTGACAGGGCCAGGCAGTGTAAACATCATCATGCCTGGTCACATGGTTGGGTGCAGCAGTTGCAGAGAGAGCAAAGCCTCTAGGTGTAATGGCAACGCCCCATGAATGGGGCTGAGCTGTGATACCAAGTGCAGCCATTATCCAATAGATGGCGCTGTGCTTGGTGAGCTGTGAGGAGGCCGCGGCACTCCAGAGTTCTGGTTAGCACTGCGGCTTCCTCAAACAGCTGATCGTCGGTTGTGCAGGAAGTCGGACTCCCTCTGATCTCATATTGATGACCTATTCTAAGGGTAGTCCATCCAATATGACAATCCCAGGAAAACGCCTTAAATTGGCAAAATCTTCAACAAATCCATGGATTTGAACATCCACACTGCAGATCAATTTCTGTTCAACATTTTTCCTTGGCACATGGATACGATTTTTTAAAATCTCTTCCACTTTGCAGCTACTTTGTTCCTCTGTGGATTGTCAACAGAATTAGACTAAAAAACAAAAGCAAAGAGTGCCTGATAGGGCAATATATCCACAGAAGTATTCCAACCTGGCCGAGACCAGAGAACACTAGCTCAGCGCTCACCTTCTTTAGTTGCACAACATTAATAGAGTACGGAGGTTAAAGGGTTGTCCAGCCTTGGAGCTGACAACCTTTGGGGTCTTCCCATGTCCCTCTGAACATAAAAAAAACCCTCGCCTGTCTGTGGTCCTGTACTGCTCCCCGCAGGACCAGGAAGTAGCTTGGTCCCAAGATCGCAGCTTCCAAACACAGGCCTCAGTAGTCACAGCAGCATGGAGAGTACATCAGGGGCGTAGCTATAGGGGGTGCAGAGGTAGCAGTCGCTACCGGGCCCAGGAGCCTGAGGGGCCACAAAGACCCTTCTGCCGCATAAGAAGACACACAAAAGTACTGAGGGAAGGGGGGCCCAAGCTGAACTCTTGCACCAGGGCCCATGAGCCTTTAGCTACACCCCTGGAGTACATCACCCCTGTGACATAGTGTTCATACCGCTGAGGCCTGTGATTGGAAGCAGTGGTCACAGGACCTGCAGGGACCAGAGCAGCGGTGGGACTGCCGGTGGGACTGCGGACAGGTGAGTGTTTTTTTTTTATGTTCAGAGGGACAGGGGAGAACCCCAGGGGTTCTCACCTCAAGGGTAGACAACTCTTTTAAGGGCATGCTGGAAATATCAAAGTAAATCACAGAAAAGGGGGTTCTAGTGCACAAAAATGGATGCAAACAATATATACTTTATAAACTAAGACCTCATTCTGATATGATAAAATCTGAGACTCTTAGCCAATATATTTTGATCAAAACACATCTGTGCCCACCTACCCAGCGTCACGGTGGTCTCAGGTCAGGCAGGTCCTACGCTAAACCTAACTATGCCGTTGGGCATCTATATCTAGGAGCGTGGACGCTGCACATATAGGCGTGTTGCTCCTAGTGACCTCTATGTGCATACAGCAACCAATGAGAGGAGGAGCAAACACACCTATATGTACCACGCAACCCCCTTTTCTGTGATTTACTTTGATATGTATAGCCACTGACATCCGCAGTCATTATCACATCATGCAGGATGTTTTTTATCCTTTTATCCTTTTGTCTCTGTGAGTCATGCTGGAAATATCCAGGAGACTGCTGGAGACACAAACTCCAGTATTGTGCAGTAAATTTATTTTGTATTATTTATTTTATGCATTTATATAGCACTGACATACCGTATTCCACATCACTTTACAGACATTGACATCACACTGTCCCCAATGGGACTCACAATCTAAGGTCCCTATTGGTATGTCTTTGGAGTGTGGGAGGAAACCGGAGTACCCAGAGGAAACCCACGCAAACAAGGCACCAGTGCTAACTACTGAGCCACCATGCTACCCTACTAAATGAAATGAAGGGTAAAACTAAGTATCCTTTATTGCGATCTGCACATCTGTAAGGCGTTTTGCGGTACACAGAATCCCCTTCTTCAGACAACATTGTCTGAGGAAGAGGATTCTGTGTTCCCCGAAACGCGTTACAGATTGCAATAAAGGACACTTACCATTAACCTGACCTCGTCCTTCCCATCATCACTTCGTTTGGTGACACCGCAATCCGGGTCCTCCTTTTATCCTTTTCATTTAGGAGGATTGATGGCCTGCAAATCTGGCCAAATGATCTGCAGTAGAGATGAGCGAGCATGCTCGGCCGAGCATGCTCGGGAGCAATTTTCGCGTAATAGCGTACACATCTTCTAATTTGTACGCTAATGCGTACGCATCTTGTAATTTGTACGCATCAGATTAGAAGATACGTATACATTAGCGTACAGATTAGAAGATGCGTACGCTATTACGCGAAAATTGCTCCCGAGCATGCTTGGCCAAGCATGCTTGCTCATCTCTAATCTGCAGCAATTATAGTACGTGTGGACATATTGTTAGGTCATGGCTGTTTACTCTTGGTAACTGATGTCGTAGCCAATGCCGGGTACTGTGTCTAACGTATGGGCATGAGTATTGGGGAGGGGGGGGGCATTTATCAAAAATGATGTGAAGTAGAACTGACTTAGTTGCCCATAGCAACCAATCGGATTCTCTTTCATTTTCCAAAGAAGCTCTGACAAATGAAAGGTGGAATCTGATTGGTTGCTATGGACAACTAAGTCAGTTTTTCTTTACACCAGTTTTGATAAATCTCCCCCATCATGTGTCTGACAAGAAGCATAGGAGCTAATGATAGTCAGAAATCATAGACAGGGAATTGTTTTCAATGTGTTATGTAACACACACTATTCATAGATAGATACTATAGCTGTAGATATCCCAGCATTATTAGACTTGTCACATGGTACAGAAGAGGAAGCAGGATGAAAACCAGCGCGGGATATAATGTTACTTCGGAGCCGCCAGAGGGCGCTCTAGCGTCTGGATGACATTTCCTATTATTTATTTACATATTTGCGATGCATGCTGGGAAATGTAGTCAGACGCGGCATGCCGGGTAATGTAGTTACAATGTGCAGCGGACTGACTTCTGAGTGTAGAAGGGACGTTGGAAAACGTGTGTGTGACAGGGACGGCTGCATGCAGTGACTGAGCGCCAGGCTGCACCACTGACAGGACGGACGACTGCACACAGGTAACTGCCTATATGTGGGTAGTGGGGGGGGGAGTGATGCCAGCAACCACGCGCTGCCCCTGCACGTGGCAATGTGCCAGTCACCACTGCCCTCAGAGATGTCATGTCAATGCCAAGACTGGCTCTGCACTGGACTAGAGCCACATGAGGCAACTTGGCTGTGACTTCAGCTGGTTGACTGTTATGTTTCAGCTCCTGTGACTGGGTGCAGCCATCCCTGGCATCTGTGCCCAGCAGTGTCACCCATGTGGTGTGGCACAAAGTGACGGCATTATCTTGTTCTTGAGTTGCTTGCCTGGGTTCTTGTGGTTGGAACGTTACTCAGTGGGTGACTTGTCCCATGGCATTGCCTGGTTATAGAGATGGTGCCACCTGGGTATGGGTAACGTGAGGTCGCGGTGCATCGCTGGACAATGAGATGCAGGGGATGTTGTCCGCTAGTGTTGTGGCATTATAGAGCAGCACATAATGTAGAGCTCCATGCCGGAGGCTGAGCTGTGGGGTGATGTGGGTACACTGGCACACTGTGTGATATTAGACTTCAGATAAGTGTGTAACTTAGGCCGCCTGTAGACAATGCGGATTAAATGTGGATTTTCATGCAGAAAAAAACGCAATGTAATACAGTATCAGCAAAGTGAATGAGATTTGACAAATAACATGTACATAGGGTTGCCACTAGAGATGAGCGAATTTCATATTTTGAAATTCGTTCACGCTTCATTTGGTGGTAAAAGGTGAATTGCGTTATGGATTCCGTTACCACGGATCCGTCCAGTCTCCGTTATGCAGGAGAGGACATAATGGAAATGGGACGGATCCTTTATGCAGCCCATAGACTTCTATTATGACGGAATGAAAAACGGAATGCCTCTAAGGGCATTCCGTCATAGAATTGCGTTATGGTCCGTGATAATGGAATCCATAACGCAATTCACCTTTTACCACCAAACGAAGTGTGAACGATTTTCATAACATGAAATTCGCTCATTTCTAGTTGCTACCTTTCCCAACAAAAAATACCGGCCAGGTTAAGCCAAAGGGGGTGTGGTTGTGGGGGTGTGACTTAACACTGGGTGTTAAGTTGTTGTCATAATGTGGCTCCCAGTAATAGTAATGCCTCCAATAGTGTCCCCCAGTAATATTAATACCCCCAATAATAGTAATGCCCCCATTAGTGTCCCCCAGTAATAGTAATGCCTCCAATAGTGCCCCCCAGTAATATTAATGCCTCCAATAAGGGTACATTCACACGACCGTGTTGAGTCCTTTCCGTTTTGCGGTCCGCAAATAACTGAACCGTGTGTCCGCATTTTGCGGAAGAATGGCTTCCGAATGTGTTCCGCATGTCTTCCGTTTTTTACGGTCCGCAAAAAACGAAAGGTTTAAAAAAAAAACAGAGAGAAAAAAAAAAGAATAATTCATAGTTGTCAAGGCCTTCAATTATACGGATCCGCAAAAAACGGATAACATACGGAAACCATTCCGTATGTCATCCGCAAATTGCGGATCCATAGACTGGAATGGGGCTGCGGACCCATCTGTGCGGACAATAGTAGGACAAGCTTCCAGCGGACCAGAAATGCAGAAATACGGATGCGGACAACATGCTGAATGTTGTCCGCACATTTTATTCATCCATAGGAATGAATGGATCCGCATCTATTCCGCAAAATGCGGAACGGATGCGGCTCGGACGCGGATAAAATTATACGGTCGTGTGAATGTACCCTAATAATAATGCTCCCATTAGTGTGCCCCAGAATTAATGTACCCCATTAGTGTCCCCCAGTAATAGTAATGCCCCCATTAGTGCCCCCCAGTAATAGTAATGCCCCCATTAGCGCACCCCAGAATTTATAATGCCCCCATTAGTGTCCCCCAGTAAGAGTAATGCCCCCATTATTGCCCCCTAACTCACCTCCTCCATTTGATGGCACCGCTGTGAACACTTGCTGCTGACTGGATGTGCAGGACAGGACCTGCGCTAAAGCGTGATGGCGTCTCTCAGGTCCTGTCCTGCACATCCAGTCAGCAGTGAGTGTTCACCGAGTTCTTTTTTTTCTCTTAATACAAGTGCGGGGGAGGTAAAGGCTGCACTAATGAGCGATCCATAATGGAAGCGCTCATTAGTAACAGATCTGACTTGGCTGCCCACACTTATTTGCTTATGCCTTAAAGGCTAAGGCTACACGACGATGTGTCGCACCAATGTCGTGTGACAACTTTTATAATGATAGTCTATGGTGTCGCACAGTGACATGCGACATGCTGTGACCCATCTTGGATTAAGTGCGACACCATAGACTATCATTATAAAAATTGTCATGGGACAAAATGTTGCGCGACAAATGTCGTCGTGTAGCCCTAGCCAAAGGGCTGAGGAGGTTAAAATCCAACCTGCTGACCCTTGTCTCCCCATAAGCCAGATGTGTGGGGTCCATCGCCCAGATCCACAGACATGGGATTGTAACTAGTAGTTTCTTGTCTCTTGATTCGCCAGCTTTCCGTCCTTGTCCCTGCCACACATACAGATAGTGACACCAACTCTACGGTGTGAGGGACTCTACCAAACCCCTCATATATCAGCTACCTGGACGTGTGTGGGTCTGACATAGGGACAAAGACGAGTATTGGGGTTATCTCCAGTCACGGGCTAGTGAGGAACGTGTCTGTATGAGAAGAATAGACAGTGCATGTGAAAAATAGAGGCAGCGTGCTAGGCTGTGACGGCCATCAACATTAGATTCCTGTGTCCTACATTGTATGTCTTCCCATTGTGCCAAAATGAGAAATCAGGTGAGAGGTCATGACTGTCACGTTGCAGACTCTGCTGCCTTGTGGTTTCCCTCCACATTTAGTAACTATATCAAACCTAGAATTAGATCAAACGTAATAGAAGTGGTGGCACCCCAGCTCCAACCCCAGCTTTAAAGGGACTTTGTCAGCTCTACTGCCGCAATACCACGGCATATCCTTGTGTGAAAAAAGCTGCCGCTTTGGCCCAGTCTAAGGTACGGTTAGGGTGTGTGCATAGTGCGTGCAGATTTTGTGCAGCATAAGGGTGCATTCACACCACCGCGTCTGTGTGGCCGCACCACAAAAGATAGAATTTGTCCTGTCCTTGGCCGCAACATGCGGATCGCGGACCCCTTGTCAGTGGGTCTGAACCACACTGCAGGGCACACAAGGCCGGTGTATGCGTTCTGCGTATCCGCAGTTTTGTGTAAATGCACCCTAATGCCGCACCATCTAAGTAGATGAGATTTTGAAAATCTCCTGCACACGGGGCAGATTTTAATTTCCACAGCATTTCAATTGTTAATGTGGATTTCCAGTTCAGGTTTCACTGCAAAGGGTGAGATTTGGGGCAAAACCTTGTCAAAATCAATAACAAATTGAGCAAGAAACACGTGCAGCAAAAATCCACATAAACTACGTTGCCGTGTGCCTACAGCCTGAGGTAACGTCTGCACTGAAAATCCACACAAACAATTGACATTCTGCAGATTTCAGGCTCCACACCTCAGGTCGTTTTCTGCACTGCGTAGATTAGCAGGTGCAGTATTAGGCCCCATTCACACAACCGTATGAATGGGACCGTATGTATTCCGCAAAATTGCGGCTCCGCATAAAAAGATAGAACATGTCCTATACTTGTCCGTACGCACGGACAAGTATAGGCATTTTCAATGGGGCCGCACGGCGTGTGTTCCGAGCGCTGCGGAACACACGCCGGGCGGTCCCTGTATATTTGCGGGTCCGCAATTATACTGTCGTCTGAATGAGGCCTTACACTGTGGATTTTCTGCACAAAAATCATTGCCTAACATATGTACTGTGTGCATGTACCCTTACGCTAGCGCTACATGGGTGACGAGCGCCAGAGTGGTCCTGACAGTTGCGTGCAGCTGAATTTCACTATCGCATGCTCTGCTTGTTCACAATTTTTCGTCAGTCCGTCCACCTGTCCGTATTTCTTTTCTGGTATTATAAGACTCTGCACTATTATACACGTAATTGTCCTAGAGGAACGTTTCGTATTGGAGCAGTGAAATATGGTAACATAGTAACATAGTTTATAAGGCCGAAAAAAGACATCTGTCCATCCAGTTCGGCCTGTTATCCTGCAAGTTGATCCAGAGGAATGAAAAACCCCTGTGAGGTAGAAGCCAATTTTCCTAATTTTAGGGGAAATAAATTCCTTCCCGACTCCAATCAGGCAATCAGAATTACTCCCTGGATCAACGACCCATCTCTAGTAACTATAACCTGTAATATTATTACCCTCCAGAAATACATCCAGGCCTCTCTTGAACTCTTTTAGTGAACTTACCATCACCACCTCCTCAGGCAGAGAGTTCCATAGACTCACTGCTCTTACCGTAAAGAATCCTCTTCTATGTTTGTGTACAAACCTTCTTTCCTCCAGACGCAGAGGATGTCCCCTTGTTACAGTCACAGTCCTGGGGATAAATAGATGATGGGAGAGATCTCTGTACTGACCTCTGATATATATATATATATATATATATATATATACATAGTTATTAGATCTCCCCTCAGTCGTCTTTTTTCTAAAGTGAATAAGCCTAATTTTGATCATCTTTCTGGGTACTGTAGTCCACCCATTCCAGTTATTACTTTAGTTGCCCTCCTCTGAACCCTCTCCAGCGTTGCTATGTCTGCCTTGGATAACTTAAGGCTTCTTCTCTTAGCTGTGCCTCTGCAGGTGTCTCATCTGCCGCCTCTACTGATTTTTAGTTATCTGACCTGAATATCTCCCTCAGGATATGTCTTCTCTTTGTTATTAGTTATAATAAAACCATGTTTGTCGATCCGCAGGGTATAACCTCAAGATGGATCCAGATTGTGAAAAAAACGAGAAGCTGGAACCTCCAGGGGAAGAAACACCGTCCCTTTCTGAGCCTCCTGAGGAAGAGACACCATCCCCTTCTGAGGAGCCGCCAGCACCCACGGAGGAAATCAAAGGGTGGAAGTTTCTGCTTTTTTACCTGTGCTTCTATGGGTTCATGACTCAGCTGCGGCCAGGAGAAAGCTTTATAACTCCATTCCTACTCAGTCCAGAAATGAATTTTACCAAAGAGCAGGTATGGAAGCCAGTGTCAAAACACAACATACAGATACATGACCCCATGTATTTAGCGGGCTGCAAGAAATACGGATGACGTACTAATTGCATCCGTTTTTTGGGGGATCCATTGTAACAATGTCTATCCTTGTCCACAAAATGGACAAGAATAGGACATGTTCTATCTTTGTTGCGGGGCTACGGAACGGACATACAGATGCAGACAAACATTTTTTGCGGACCCATTGAAATGAATGGATCCATATCATGTCCGCAAAAGATGTGGACCAAAAATACGGTCGTGTGAATAGGTCCATAAGTGACCAAGCAGATTGCGAGGGCTGCATAAGCTACAGGAAATAAATAACTAAAAATAAAAAACCTTAAAAAAACATTTAATGGCTTATTCACACGTCCGTGATCACGGGTGTATGCCGTCTGTGTTCTCCACCGACAGCAGACATATCCATTGATTTTAATGAGTTTATTCACACATGGGAGACGTGCACTACTTTGGTCTGTGATCCTGACTAGAGATGAGCAAACGTGCTTGTAACGAGCACTGTACCGCTCGGCTCCCCTGCTCTCGCATGGGCGCAGGCAGCTGCTTCCGTCGGGTGAGGAGGACGGAAGCAGCTGCCTGCGCCCATGCGAGGGCAGGGGAGCCGAGCGGTACAGTGCTCGTTACGAGCACGTTCGCTCATCTCTAATCCTGACCAAACATTCCTGTTGAAGTCTATGGGTGCCAAGGGATCTGTCAGTGGTTTTCACTGACCACTTGTAGGAAATACTGTGGCAATTCCTTTTTCAGCCCAGCCCAGCAGACGGAGCCCAAAAAACGGACACATGGACCAACAACAGACCCTTAACAATATCTTCACTAATGAAACACTGACCTGACCATCTCCCAGACATCATCATGGACACGAGCGTGTGAAAGAGGCCAGAGGTCGTGTCCGTATTTCAGTTTGAAAAAAAAACAGATCTACAAAATACACATACCGTCAGCGTGGATTCCCTTGTTTTTTCTCACTCCCGTCTAGGGTTGTCACGATACCAAAAGTTCAATTCGATTTCGATACCATAAAAAAGTGTTGCGATACTCGATACCACGTGACAAATACAAAACACCAAAAAAGCAGCGTGCATTCCCTGTTTTATGGAACGTCCGGCCCGTAATAGAACAGTCCTATACTATTTTTGGGGGGGGACAGGTGACTAAAAAATGGCAAATTGCGTGTTTTTTATTTTATTTTTCCATTACAGAGTTCAGTAGATAGGAAATATGGCCGCTGTGCTGTCAATGAATATAATAGTGAGGGGGGCGCAGTAGCGCAGCCTGGTATCGGTAAATAGCAAATCCCAGTATCGTATCAATTCGGGTATAAATGTATTGATTGGGTATTGAAAGTTCGATACCCAGGGCAACCCTACTCCCATCAATAGAATGGGCTATTTTTGTTTGCAATACGGACAAGAATAGGACATAATGTGAGGAACGGAAAAACCGAGCTGCAAAAACCACTGATCTGTGCTTGGCCCCATAGAAATGATAGGTCATAGGTCAGTGTGTGTATACGGTATTTTACATAGGTGCTGTTTTCATCCATGCATTTCATTTCATCCATTTCCCTCACGTATTATCCTGTCACATAATGTGGAATTTTTTTTATTAGTCAGCAAGTTCTGGCTAAACATTGTCACAGAAGGAAACCTTTGGTCACGACTTCAGTGATATCTGGAAGCACCTTAATCCCGCTTCTAATGCAGACACTACGGCGAGGCTTAGGTCTATGCCTCATAATGCACAATGATTCATCAGTTTACTCTGGTAATAAAAGTTTGGAGCAGATTTACGGACTGAGGAATGTGGTAAGCGACAAACTGCTGTGAAAGCATGTGAACTGTGACCTTTGTCCATTCCTTAAACCCAGACAGAGGCTTAAGAGTGTAAGAATCAGCACTCGCGGTTTGTTAAAGGGAACCTGCTACCTGGTTAAAAGAAAAAAAATGTTTTGCTTTTTTTTTTGCTTTTGTAACTTAAAATGGTCTACTCTGTCACCCCTGAAAACCTGTGATTTAAAGGTATCTGGGATAATCTCTTCTGCAAGGTCATGAGCTGTTTTATAAGACCTTTCATTGGTTTGAGTATTGTAAACTGGTATGCCTACCAGATAGATGATCACCTCCACATGTAAATGCTTTTTTTTTGCCTGTGCCCCCGCTATTTTTGACGTCTTATATGTTAAAGGGGTATTCCCATCTCAGACAATGGGGGCATATCGCTAGGATCTACCCCCATTGTCTTATAGGTGCGGGACCCGCATCTATATCGAGAACGGAGCGGGGAGCGCTGCGCCTGGAGGACCCCGAGTTTCCCGGGGTCTTGGGAGCGCACCGCACAAGCGCGGCCACTGCTCCAATTCATTTCTATGGAGTCGACGGAAATAGCCCCATAAAAATGCGGCAGCCCCATAAAAATGGAGGGCGGCTGCGCATGCGCAGTGCGCCCTCCTTCTCTTTTGGGGCCCCGTTCTCGATATAGGTGCGGGTCCTAGCGGTGGGACCTGCACCTATAAGACAATGGGGGCAGATCCTAGCGATATGCCCCCATTGTCTGAGATGGGAAAACCCCTTTAATTTCCACCATCGGTACAGGGAGGAGGAGACGCCAAGGTTTCTCAATGGGCGTCTCCTTCTCCCTACCTGTGACGCTGTCCAGTCACTAGGGAGCGTGTCACAGCCAGGGAGAAAAGACAGCTCACCTTCTCCCTGGCTGTGATGCGCTCTGATGCGATTGGACGGCGTCATAGGTAGGGAGAAGGAGATGCCCATTGAGAAATGCTGGCGTCTCTTCCCTGTACCGATGGTGGAAATTTACGGAGCGACATTTTTGAAAAAGGATTTACATGAGGAGGCATTCACCTATCCGGTAGCCATAACAGTTTATAATACTCAAACCAATGAAAGATTCTTTTTAAATGGAGTCTGTCAGCAGTTTTGACCTTGACAAACTGTTGACAGCAGTAGATAGGGTCTGGGGAGAGCAGGAGCATTATATCATCAGGAGTAATGTGAATATGAAGTTTTATTCTGCAGGCCTTCACCATAAAGTGCTCTCTGCATTGAGCTGCTTCACAGCCTCCGCTCTGAGTGACAGCTGAAGCATCCATCCAGGAGACCACTACAGCTGCCTCCCAATCACTTTCAGAAGCAGCATCTGGCAGAATAAAAGTTCATATTCTCATTACTCCTGGTAAAATATGTTTGTCCTGCTCTTCCCAGCCTCTACCTAGTACTGTGATCAGTTTAGTATGGTCAAACCTGCTGTCAGATTCCCTATACGCAGCATGAATATTTCTTGTGCAGATGTTCTGACAGCCTGTGTTGACACTTCCCTGTGATCATGCCCCGGAAAAATCAAGTTGAACCCCAACATTTTTGTCATTATGGGACAGAGGCTAATGAGGCTTTCAGAAATTGAAGGCTGAGATATTATTGTGTAGCGGACTGCTTATAACCCTGAAGAAAAACTCTCATAAACTTTCTTTTTGTACTTATCTATTAACCCCCTAACTGTTTTGCTAGAGTTCAGCTCCAGCAGTGGGAAAAGTAGCTGACTGGAGGGGGAGGGCTGCTTTACATACTGCTACCTCCTAATTGGTAGCGGCTAGAAACATGCAATTGGTCTTATTTGAAAGCAGACATTCTAAGCTTTCAGAATGATAGCAATAGATAGATAGAAATCGGGATGCTGTGAATGAAGCTGAAAGTGACAGTAGCAGCAGGTTTTACCCGTGATTATTCCCGACTTGATTTCTAACAGCGATTTCTCCTCTGTTGGACTGTAGCTGTCATTTTGGTCTTGTATGGAAGCCTGGACTGTCAACTTTCAAACAAGACCAGTTGCATGTTTCTAGCTGCTACCATTCAGGAGATAGCAGCATCTAATGCAGCCCACCCCCTCAAGTTAGCTACTTTTCACACTGCCCGAACTGAACTCGGGCAAAACAGTTAGGTGGTTAGAGGGGTTATCCAACCTTTTTAAGTGATGGCCTATCCTCAGGATAGGCCATCACTAGATGATCGACATGGGTTCAGTAACCCCGCTGATCAGCTGTTCAGTGTAGCTCTGCTGTCTGAGGTCTGTGCCAGGGTCACAAAGCACAGTCAACACTGTTATCGACAATGCTCGTCACTACAGCATTGATACCATTAACTTCAATGGGAGCAGCACTGCCCACTACATTGTTGATGGTGCAGTTTAGTACAGAACAGATGATCAACGGGGGTCCGACACCCTGCTAGTGATGGCCAACCCCTTAAATCTCTGTTGGTGTATTTTTGCACTGCATTTTGCATTGTCCCGTGGAGGAATACTTTGGAAAGGTTTCCCGACACATACCTCCTATGGATTCCACTATATGGGCATACACTGGCCATCGATGCTCATAGGCTCTATGCTCCAGTATAGTGCGTGTTTTTTTTTTAAATCGAATGTCTTTGTATAAAATGGTGCAGCAGAAAAAAGGGTATAACAATGTGAACCAGCCATGTGGAGGCCTGAAGGACACACTTTTGACCTTCCTAAGTTAATAAGGGCCTATTGATATCTTGGTCATATGTGCCAGGAGCTTTCCTGGTGCATACAACAAGCAGACAATGCAAAACGCACTGTGAAAGCAGCCTTAGTACTATTGGCAACCTGTTTTCAAATGGAGAATGTAATGTTCTCTGAGACCCTTGTTAATGGGGAACTTCCAGAAACCGTATATAAATCCTCCAGCCAAACACGTGTGACATCTAAATGAATATTACCCACATATCGGGTGCATTTATTCACTACAACCGGGGCTTTCGTTATTTGTTGAGACTCGTATACCTAAAGCATTGTCTCTGAATAACCTAGACTGATACAGCTGTATACACATGTTCCTGGGGCAATACAGCAATGTCCATTGTACAGAGGAGCGCTCAATGATTCAGTGCCTATCAATAGATTCAGAAAGGGAAAGCAGCCTGAAAGAGCTTGGCGCAGACTTTGCGTATAGCGTCAGGGCACATGCTGACGACTACTCCCTCCCAACTGCTGTCTTGAGACTGGGGAAACGGGTCGACCATTCTGGCAATTGGTGGGGGTCCGCGCAGTTACAATTCTCACTGTTTCATGTCAGTGTCTTGAATGGAGTGGCACATTGAAGGTCGTCCTAGCCATGGTCATGTGGCTGGGGGAGGATAATGGGAATGGGGTGCCCTGTTTTAGTGATCGTGGGGGTCCAGGTGATTGGTGCAGAGAATAGGTGAAATATGCTGTAGACCGAAATACCCCTTTAAGAGTACCTTTTAGAGCAGTTCGATTATGGGGTCAATTAACAGTTGCCACCCCAGGGCAACTGTCTGGATTTTAGACCACTCTCAGCCATACTGCACTTGTTATGTCCAGATTAAGGCCCCATTCATACGACCGTATTGAATGGGACCGTATCTATCCGCAAAATTGCAGAATAGATGCGGCCCCATTCACCTCTATGGGGCCGGGAGCCGCGGCACGGAGCTAGCTCCGTGCCACGGCTCATTTGAAGCATGTCCTATACTTGTCCGTACGCACGCCGGGCGGCCCCCTTATATTTGCGGGTCCGCAATAATGCGGACCTGCATATATACGTTCATGTGAATGGACCCTAAGGGCTCATGCACACGAACGTATTTTTTTTCCACTTCTCTTACATTTTTTTACAGGTCCGTATGAGGAACAATTCACTTCAATGGGTCCACATAAAAAACGAAAGTGACTCCGTGTGAATTCCGTTTCCATATTTCCACATGTCCGTTCCGCAAAAAATAGAACTTTTCCTATTCTTGTCCTTTTTGCGGACAAGGACAGTCATTGTTACAATGGATCTGCAAAAAAACTAATGCAATCGTCCGTTGTTTTTTTTTTTGCAGACCATAAAATACATACGGTCGTGTGCATGAGCCCTAACAGTGATTGTGGCATCACAACTGGATGGCTCTATTGGTTACCTGACGGTCAGCTTTCGGACAGCCCTGAGCCTGACAGATGCCCAGTGGCATAATGGGACTGGGGTGCCCTGTATATGAAGTATGCCCTAACCTCTGCCTGTGCGCTTTACATTTTCAGGCAGTAATATATTGTAATACTTACAGTAGATATGCCAATTTATTATTGTGGGAAAAAAGTCCCCTGGCATAAAAAAATGGATAAAATGCTCAAAATGATTGAATTAAAAACAGTTTGTAAGAAACAAAAGGCATAAGAAATCAGTTTATTACACGTCCAGTTAATCATTACAACTCGTGCAATATAAAAATAATAATAATAATAACGCACATTCTAAGATGTTTGGACAACAGAAAAATAAAAATAACACACGAATAAAAATAACAAAATATACAAAAAAAGTTACACTCAAAGTCATAAAAAAAGATAATGTTATGTTGAAATGCTGTGACGGACTGTGTCATTATCACTGACCCTGCTTGTTACCAAAATTTGACCTCTTTTTCCTCTTTGTAGGTCACCAATGAGATAACGCCTGTGCTGAGCTACTCCTACATGGCGGTGCTCGTACCAGTGTTTCTTCTGACGGATTACCTGCGTTATAAACCAGTGCTGATCCTGCAGTGCTTCAGTCACATCTCGGTCTGGTTACTGCTCATCTTTGGAACAGATGTCATTGCGATGCAGTTTATGGAGTTCTTCTATGGCATCACTATGGCAGCCAGAGTTGCATATTCTTCATACATTTTCTCACTGGTTTCTCCTACCAAGTACCAAAGGGCCGCTGGGTACTCCCGCTCTTCTGTGCTCATGGGGGTATTTTTAAGCTCCGTGTTAGGACAGCTGTGCGTCACCGTGGCCGGTGTCCCCTTTATGACTCTCAATTACATCTCGCTGGGCTTCATGTTGTTTGGACTGATCCTCAGTCTCTTTTTGAAACGCCCCAAGAAAAGTCTTTTCTTCAATAAAAGCATTTCCACGCAAGAGAATGGGGTTCACCAGTCCGAACTACAAAAGATGAATCCCGAAGCCAAAGGGGGGTGGTGCACGGGGTGGAAGGACTCTGTGATCCTCCGCATGCTCCTAGAACTGAAAGGAACCGTACGTCATCCCAGGCTACGTATCTGGTCACTGTGGTGGATCTTTAATTCTGCTGGGTATTACCTTATGCTGTACTACGTGCAGATTCTGTGGAATGAGATCTACCCCACCAGAAACAACCGCAGGGTATACAATGGGGGTGTCGATGCTGCTTCTACACTTCTTGGTAAGAATCCTAGAGAAAACGTATAGAACTTTTGTCCTTTGCACCAGTTTCATAAATGTTATCACGGTAAGTCAATGTAGCCATGTTCTCTTCAGTGTGTAGTAGTATAGCAATCTAGTGCTATGCTTTTTTTATGCGTTTTCCATTTTGAGTCTTAGGCCGTGACAGGTCGTGGTGATAGCTCAACTAATGAAAGTGAGTGGGGCCATGTTCTGCAGGTTAATGCAGCGGGATTAGATTTCTTGTAAGGTAGCCCCATTCTTTTTCATCAGTTGGATACTGTAGTCAGCGCTAAACTTTGAACTATAACTGTGTGATTGATGTCGCAGCCAAATCTTTGGTGATTTTTGTTTCATTTTCCATGTCACTGTCTACTGTATTTTTCGCTTTATAAGACGCACCTGATGATAAGATGCACCCCAGATTTTAGAGTAGGAAAATAAGAAAAAAATATTTTTCATCACACCTCATATCAGACCCCCCATAAATTTCAGGACATCATGTCAGACCCCCATCAGACCTCAGATCAGCCCACTCTACCCCCATCAGACCTCAGATCAGCAGAATGTGCCCCATCAGACCTCAGATCAGCAAAATGTGCCCCTATCAAACCTCAGATCAGCAGAATGTTCCCCCATCAGACCTCAGATCAGCAGAATGTTCCCCCATCAGACCTCAGATCAGCAGAATGTTCCCCCATCAGACCTCAGATCAGCAGAATGTTCCCCCATCAGACCTCAGATCAGCAGAATGTTCCCCCATCAGACCTCAGATCAGCAGAATGTTCCCCCATCAGACCTTAGATCAGCCCACTGTGCCCCCATCAGACCTCAGATCATCAGAATGTGCCCCCATCAGACCTCAGATCAGCCCAGTGTGCCCCCATCAGACCTCAGATCAGCCCCCATATCAGCCCACTCTACCCCATCAGACTTCAGATCAGTCCATTGTGCCCCCATGAGACCTCAGATCAGCAGAATGTGCCCCCATGAGACCTCAGATCAGCAGAATGTGCTCCCATGAGACCTCAGATCAGCAAAATGTGCCCCCATCAGACCTCAGATCAGCAAAATGTGCCCCCATCAGACCTCAGATCAGCAGAATGTTCCCCCATCAGACCTCAGATCAGCAGAATGTGCCCCCATCAGACCTCAGATCAGCAGAATGTGCCCCCATCAGACCTCAGATCAGCAAAATGTGCCCCCATCAGACCTCAGATCAGCAGAATGTGCCCCCATCAGACCTCAGATCAGCAGAATGTGCCCCCATCAGACCTCAGATCAGCAGAATGTGCCCCCATCAGACCTCAGATCAGCAAAATGTGCCCCCATCAGACCTCAGATCAGCAGAATGTGCCCCCATCAGACCTCGGATCAGCAGAATGTGCCCCCATCAGACTTCAGATCAGCCCACCCAGCCACATAAGGTTAAAATAAAAACCTCTCTTACCTGTCCTGCGCCGCGGCTCCGCTCCGCGGTGCAGGACAGTATGTGGCTGGGTGGGCTGATCTGAGGTCTGATGGGGGTCCTGGCTTTATAAGACGCACCGCAATTTTCCCCCTACTTTTGGGGGGGGGGGGGGAGTGCATCTTATAAAGCGAAAAATACGGTATATTTTAAAAAATACCTAAAATTGTGCGTTGAGACATCCTGTTCTTTACAGGTAGCTTTTCAGTAGCCATCACATTATCATCATAGAGAGGCGGATATCACTTTTGTATAGATAACACAGGATTCACCATTCACAGTAGGTGATATCACAGCTTATCTGCTCCCTCCTGACCTCTGCACAGGTCACAGAGCATGTCTAGAAAACTATAAGGTCCCCTCCTGTCCCTTGTGTCAATGGCCTATGTAACTGCCCTCAAAGGACTGGGAGTCTTGAAATATTTTAGGCCTAGTGGCCAGTGTGAAAACTGCAGGGTTATTTTTTCAATATAGATAGGGAAATGGAAAATAAAAAAAATATGGTTAACATAAAAACATAGGTCATAGGTCATTTTCTGATGACAAATTGCCTTTAAAATGTTCAAGTTTTGCTCTTTTGACACATTTATTAGAAAACTAAACCAAGGCCATGAACTTGGAGAATCAGTTGGGTCTGTCATCCTTTTACCCTTCTTCTATAAAGCAGTTAAATTGAGCTACTATATACCGTATTTTTTGTCCATAAGACATACCTATGTAGGTTTGAGAGGAGGAAAATAAGAAAGAAAATATTTTTCATCAGACCTTCATATCTGACCCTCCATCAACTCATCTCTCCTTCTCCGGAGGCCACCACCACCTGGGAAATCCAGCACTCTACCTGCTGCCCCTGTGGCCTGATGTCACACAGATTCAGGTCACAGAGTGGGCTGACATCCTCATGCTGTGCGTAGGTCACAGACGAAGACCAGGGAGTGATGAGTGCAGATCCAGCATGGTGAACTCACTGCTATTTCCCCCCCACTTTTAGGGAGGGAGGGGGAAAGTGCGTTTTATAGGGTGAAAAATACAGTAGATCTGTTCACACATAAGTCATAAGATCCACGTGTAGAACTGGCTTTGACTTAGAGACAGTAGACAAAATGGATAACAATTTTTACACTTTGAAGACAGATTTAGCTCTTTAAGGATCCCAGTTTGGTACCTAAAGGGATGACTTTGGGGACCTTCCTGCCAGACTTTGCCACATTGCAGTACCTGCGGAGGGAAGCATACTTGCTTGCTTCGGGTTGCTGGGTTTCAGCTCCTTTGGTCCCCTGCCGCTGCTGCAGTGTTCCGGTAAGCTTCCTGTTTCATAGGTCGCAATGGTTACATGTCCACCATGCATCATGTCAGTAGGTCACTTGACGGAACAGGTGGTGGGGATCAGGAATGCGTGCTTGCTTCTGCAGGCCAGGTGACATGTGGGTACCAAAGGTGCACAAACTCCAGGGCTTTAGTAATTTTCTTGTCACAATTTTCGATACCTCTACTGATTTTTTTTATTTTTTTAAAAAATGCAAAAACTCGCACCATAAGACACAGCTAGGTTTAAGAGGAGGAAAATAAGATTAAAATATTTCTCATCAGACCTGAGATCAGACCATCATTCCTCATCAGACTTCAGATCAGACCCCCCAATCCTCATCTGACCTCAGATCGGAACCCCAAATCTGACCCCTATGCCTCATCAGACCTCAGATCAGACATAAAATAAATAAAAGAACTTACCTCTCCTGTTCCGGATGGCGCTGCCACTCGCAGATGAAGCGCACTGTCCCTGCATTCACCACTCCCTGGTCTTCTACCGGCGCTGCACTGCATCAGGTTATAGAGTGAATTTAGGCTACTTTCACACTAGCGTTTTATTTTTCCGGTATTGAGCTGCGGTTTGCTCTCCGGTCTGGGCATCCGCACCAAGACGGATCCGGAATGTCCCCCAATGCAAGTCAATGGGGACGGATCCGTTCGGTGTAACACAATAGTAAACGAATCCGTCCTCCATTGACTTTCAATGGAGTTCATGACGGAACCGTCCCTTTACCTTTTCCCTGTCAGCTCCCTCCTACCTTAAGCAGGTGGCGCTGTGGTGAAATTTACCACTGTGCGCGCCGTCTTCCTCCTTGTCGCTGGGACAGGTCGGGAGCTGCAGGGAAAGGTAAGTTTAAACCCAACCACCCCTCCTCCTCAACACAGTGTCTTACATGTGTGGGTCCGGTTTCCGGCCCCACACATGTACCTGCGGCAGCACGGATCCGGCGGCACCCTTCACCTGCCGGATCCGTGCTGCCGCAAGTGTGAAAGAGGCCTTGTGCTGTGCAGTTTCAGCAGAAGACCAGAGAGTGGTGAGTACAGCCAGCAGCAGGCGCACAGTTTTCACCGCTCCCCAGTCCTAGTGTGTACTAGTGAGCTCTTCCATAATGGTGCTCGTTAGTACTCGCTTCATAAGACACACTTTCATTCCCCACCGCTTTTGGTACGGGAAACACGGTGTATTGTTATGTTTTACTACTTTTTAAAAAAAAATGTAAAAGTTCGTTTGTAGAAATTCATTTTTTGTAGGAGCAATCTCTAGTTCTTATTGATTTTGGGGTACATTTGACCTTTTTGATCATTTAATACACTTTCTGGGGATAAGTAACCAAAAAACAGCAATTCTATCTCTGGCATTTTTTATTTTTTTTTTAAACCGTGTTCATCATGGGATAATTGGGTTATAATTATTTTTTATATATTTATGTATTACAGTGCATAGTTATTCTCACAGTGAAAGGCAGGATGTAATAGCGGCTGGGAAGTTGAAGTCCTTGGCCCTTTTAGAAGGCACCATACAAACGTATCAAAAATGAAGTAAGATACTATAAAGCCCCTTGTACCTCTGAGGCAAAAGTACAATAAATAGAGTAGATATGTTGGCTCTCAAGTTCCCAGGTGTTTCCTTTCACAGCGATGACAGTTTTACTCTATGAAATATGTTCAGACGTGGTTTAGTTCCACACTAGTGGCTGCATATTGATAACCGTACAGATATCATGCGCTGGTTGCTCTCCACTCTGTTAAAGGTGCATAAGTGGGGTTATGAAATGTCCAATGGACACTTGGCGTTTGCTGGTAATATATCAAATCAAAGCTAGACACATTTTAGATACCCTGTCCTAGGGCTGGGCAATTAATCAAATTAATTCGATTAATTCGCCAATTGCCAGCCTCACGATTTTATTTTTTAGGAAAATCGTGAATTCGATTTTCCTAAAAATGGCGCCCGACATATAAAATAAAAAAAATATCTCACCTGTCCTGCCCCGCGGCTCCGCTCCGGTGTCCGGCACTCCTCTTCTTTTCCGGGGCTGCGCTGCACTGTCCTGACCGCGTACAGCGTCAGGACGTAGTGCGCGCACTCTGACCTGACGCTGCACGCAGTCAGGTGACAGTGCAGCGCCGGAAGAAGAAGAGGGGCGCTGGACGTGGAGCGTAGCCGCGGTGCAGGACAGGTAAGGAATTTTTTTTTTTTTTATTATGATGGTGGCTGATCGGAGGTCTGAAGGGGGCACTTTGGGCTGCTCTGAGGTCTGGAGGGGGCACTTTGGGCTAATCTGAGGTCTGATGGGGGCACAGTGGACTGATGTGGGGTCTGATGGGGCACAATGGGCTGATCTGAGGTCTGATGGGGGCATAATGGGCTGATGTGGGGTCTGATGGGGGCACAGTGGGCTGATCTGAGGTCTGATGGGGGCACAGTGGACTGATCTGAGGTCTGATGGGGGCACAGTGGGCTGATATAGGGGCTGATCTGAGGTCTGATGGGGGCACTGTGGGCTGATCTGAGGTCTGATGGGGGCACTGTGGGCTGATCTGAGGTCTGATGGGGGCACAGTGGGCTGATGTGAGGTCTGATGAGGGCACAGTGGGCTGATGTGAGGTCTGGAGGGGCCACAGTAGGCTTTTTTTTATTTATTTTTTTATATTTTTACTAACATAAGAAAATCGAGACTTAAAGGGTTTCTGTCATCAGAATTTAGCCTATAAAACCGAGTGTCATTTGCAAATCGCAAATGACACCTGATGACAGAAAGCCTTCTTTTATAGAAATCTGTACGGTAGTTTTTGTGCGCAGGCGCGGGATTTCGTGATCGTACAGGGCCGGGAGACGAAAGAGATGGCTGCCCGGCCCTGTCAATCAACGCAAGGGAGGAGGGGTAAGGGGCGTTATTACGGCCGCTCCTAGGTGCAGGGTTCACGCCTACTGCACCTAGGGGGCCTAATTAGCATATTATAAAAACGCTATTTTAACAAAAACTACCGTACAGTTTTCTATAAAAGAAGGCTTTCTGTCATCAGGTGTCATTTGCGATTTGCAAATGACACTCGGTTTTGTAGGCTAAATTCTGATGACCGAAACCCTTTAAATCGTGAATCGTCCAAAATTTTAAAAAAATCGAGATTTTTTTTTTGGCCATATCGCCCAGCTCTACCCTGTCCCCTTCCTTAGTGGCTAATAGAGGTCTGAATATAATAGTACGTTACAGAGTACAAAGGGTTTAAAGTGATACATGTTACAAAAAGCAGAGATTTTATTAAAACTATTTAAAAAAAAAAGTTATGCTGACTGTATCCCTCCAGCGCCATCGCTGCAATCCTTCTGCTAGGTTGTATTTACATAACTGCGTATACCACATGTGACCGCTGCAGACAGTAAGACAAAAATGCGGATCCGCAATACCACGGATGGCAACCAGTGTGTGTTCCGCATTCTTGTCAGCTACTGCAGACAAGAATAGGACAATTTTTTTTTTTTGCGGAGCCGCGGCTGCCCGCTCTCATTGAAGTGAACGGAGCCGCATCTATTCCGCAAAATTGAGGAATAGAGGCGGACCTGTTCACACGGTTGTGTGAACGGGCCCTTACTGGCCTCTAGTTTCGCGCTGTGTACTGCTGAGACCAGTACTGCCTGGAGTGGTCTGGAGTTGGGCGATATCAAAAATATTCCACTATAAAGAAATTAAGGCCCCATGTTGTAGATGAGATCAAATTGTTAAAAGGCGGTGCTAACACAAGAAGGTGGGGCTAGCAATACCATAGTGCAGTACAAAATACTGCCCCAGCAGAACCAAACACCACAGTACAGCACAATATCCATTTTGGACAGACATTTAAAGTGGTTGCCTGGGTTATAGATATTGATGACCTATCTTCAAGATAGGTCATCAGTATCATATCAGTAGGGGTATGACACCCGGCACCCCCACCAATTAGTCACAGCATCATAATCTTGGTGGGGGTCCCACACCCAGGACCCACGCTAATTAGTTGTTTGCACCGGCACTCCTGTGAGCCCAGCGGCCTTCTCTCAGCTCACCAAGCACAGTGCTGTACATTGTATAGCGGCTGTGCTTGGTATCACAGCTCAGTCCCATTATTCACTTCTGTGGGACTAAGCTGTGCCTAGGTCATGTGGCCGACGAACGTGACATCACATGACCTAGGAAAAGCGTCTGCCTGAAACAGCTGATCAGTGATGATGCCGGTAGTCAGACCCCCACTGATCTGATATTGGCAACCTATCATTAAGATAGGTCATCAATATCTGTAGCCCAGACAACTTCTTTACCATGATGTGAGTACAGTGGCCTTATATGTGTAGTGTACAGTGTGTGTATGTGTGTGTGTGTATATATATATATATATATATATATATATATAACACACACACGCCATTTCATTCTATGTATATGTCATGTAATTTACTAGTAATGTGATGTACTAGTATACACTGCATCCATTGGTACATCACATTACCAGTACATGTACCTAGTATGCAGTACATTACTTGGGAAGTATGTACCACCATCAGTCCCCCACACCAGTCACGAGGGCAATTGAGGCAGGCTTGGGCTGAGGGCAGCAGCTGGAAGGTCTGGGGCATTGACTGATGCAGATGAAGGCCCCACTCAGCAGCCTGGCAGCAGGAGAGTCAGTGCAGGAGCATCAGCCTAGCTCCACACTGGCAGTCTCTAAGAAGTCAGCCACAGCGCCCATACAATTGGTGATGCTGGCGTGACAGTCGGCTCTGTGTTTGCCAGCCCCATGATTAAGAGAAGGCCACTTGACTTTCTGATGCCACGGGCGTCAGTTCCTTAACCAGCAGCTTCCATTACATCTTTTCAGTCAGGACTGATATATAGAACACCCATTTTAAAAGTAGTCCGAGCGGTCACTAAAATACACCAGTAATTGAGAAAAGGTGATATTGCCGTTTCTGAATACTGCGGTATATCTTAAATACTGGTATATCGCTCTACCCTACAGTGGTCACATGCAGTCTATGGATGTCATCACTTCAGCCAAGAAACACTGGAACAGAAGGAGTTCGAAACTGCGAGTACTAGGCCCCATTCATGTGAGGTTTTTTGGCAACAAAATTTTAGCGCAGATGCAGCGCCAAAAAAACACCATAGCAGCACTGAATCTGCCTCTCATTGTTTTCAGTAAGAGGCAGCTATGTACGAGGACATCCTTTTTGGGTACGGTGTGTGGACTGACTAGAACCCTCGGCAGGTGTCTGCTCGAGATTAAGCTCCATTCTAAACTGCAAGTGGGTCTGCAGCTTTGAAATTGAATTGCCATTTTGAAAAAAAAAATTGTGTTGCGGGATCCATTTTTAAAGGGGCTATCCAAGTTATATTTATTGAAACCTATCCTCAGGATAGGTCATCAATATCAGATCAGCGGGGGTCCTACACCAGGCACCCCGCCGATCAGCTATTTGAAGAAAAGGCGCGCTCCGTGCCAGCGCTGCCTCCTCTTCATTGTTTACCTGCTCGCCGTAACATCTGCAGCAGTCAGCAGGTGTAATTACACCCAAGCCATTCCATTCATTTCAATGGGATGGATCACTCCTATACAAGTGTATGGGAACGAGCCGTCCCATTGGAATGAATGGAATGGCTTGGGTGTAATTACCCCTGCTGACTGCTGCGGATGTTACGGCGAGCAGGTAAACAATGAAGAGGAGGCAGCGCTGGCACGGAGCGCACCTTTTCTTCAAATAGCTGATCGGCGGGGTGCCTGGTGTAGGACCCCTGCTGATCTGATATTGATGACCTATCCTGAGGGGTCCCTGCCTTGTAGATCGCTGTATACAAAGCGCTCTCCGAGCGATTTGTATACAGAGCAGGAAGCGCTATTGCGCTTCCTGTTCCGGCCCAGCGGTCACGTGATCGCCGGGGCCGGGAGCGTGCAGGAGCTGTCGGGTCTCTCATAGACCCGATCAGCCCTGCACTGAGGCTGTACAGCATAGTATTAAAAAAAATATATAGAAAAATGCCCCTAAACTGCTTTTTTTTTTTTTTTTTTTTTTTTTTAGTTAACCTCCCAAAAATTAGATTAAAAAGTGATCAGAAAGCCGGATGTACCCCAAAATGGTGCCAATAAAAAGCACAGCTTGTCCCACAAAAAATAAGACGTCACGCAGCTCAGTCCACATAAAAAATAAAAAAGTTATCGCTCCTAATAACCATGACAAAAAATTCCATGTTAGAAAATGCAGATGCTGCTCGTCCCCTTCTGAGCCCTGGCGTATCCCCAAATAACAGTTTACGACCACATGTGGGGTGTTTCTGCAAACTGGAGAATCGGGGTAATAAATATTGAGTTTTGTTTTGTTGTTAACCCTTGATGTGTTACAGGAAAAAAATGATTAAAATGGAAAATCTGCAAAAAAAAAGTGAAATTTTGAAATTTCACATCTATTTTGCTTTAATTCCTGTGGAATACTTAAAGGGTTAACAACATTTCTAAAACCAGTTTTGAATAGTTTATGGGGTGTAGTTTCTAAAATGGGGTAATTTATGGGTGGTTTCTATTATGTAAGCCCACAAAGTGACTTCAGAACTGAACTGGTCCTTAAAAAAGTTGATTTTGCAAATTTGCAAAATTTGCGTCTAAAATTCTAAACCTTTTACTGTCCTAAAAAAATAAAATGACACTACCAAAATGATGCCAACATAAAGTAGACATATGGGGAATGTAAATTAAAAAGTATTTTATGGGGCATCACTATCTGTCTTAAAAGCAGAGAGATTGAAATTTAGAAAACAGTGAATTTTTTAAAATTTTCGTTAACTTTTGGATTTTTTTATGAATAAAATTAAAACTTATCGACTCAAATTTACCATTAACTTGAAGTACAATGTGTCACGAGAAAACAATCTCTGAATGGCTTGGCTAAGTAAAAGCGGTCCAAAGTTATTACCACATGAAGTGACACATGTCAGATTTGCAAAATTAGGCCTGGCCCGGATGGGGAGTGGTTAACATGTGATTGTGTCATTGCTTCTCCCATACCATTGCAGTCGCAAAGGGTTAAAAGTTTGTAAAACAGGAGGCGCACATCGTCTGTTTTAACCACTTAGCTCCTAATCGGGCACCATCTTTAAAGACCTGACATTGGGCATACAATACTTGTACATCTGATGTATCAGGAATGCGTTAATAAAATGATGAACTAATTAGCATCGTACAATCAGTGCAGTGGATTTTTTTTAGCAAATATGACCTCTGATTGGACATGCTCAGGGTGTGGTATCGGTAGTGATCGGTCATAACTTGATTTCTGGCATGTAGACCTTGTTGATTTTTTATTTTTAATATTTCCCATTTTATGAGGTGATGGCATATAGAAAATGGTTTGTAGCCAGCTCACCCTTCCTTGTGCTCTCAGGATCTGTGCTGCACGGAAAACTAAAGTAGACAATAGTCCGGCATCTCAGGAGGCTTTATGCAAGAAAATCCATATGTAACAAGTGGGTGCAAGAAGATCCAAACAATTATGATGCTTTTTAGACAGCTTACTCGTCTTTGCTCATGGCAGTGAGTAAGGACACGGAAACTGTCCAAAACCCTTAGGCGTTGGATCTTTTTGCAACCACTTGCTATGTATGGATTTTCATGAATAAAGCCCTGATTTATGGACTTCCTAGATGCTGGACTATATTCTAAGTGATGGCATGCCATCAGGTTAAAACATTACATTTACAATTTATGCTTATTTTATTTCTGTCCAGCTAAATCTGGTTTGCGCCATCTTATTTGAGGGTGGTACAGTTAATAATGTCTCATTGTGCTGATGTGCCTGGAGCAGTATTGGTGCTAATATTGTGATTTCTGTTTGGCCTCCAGGAGCGATCACCTCATTTGCTGCGGGGCACGTTAAGATCCGCTGGAGTCTGTGGTCAGAGTTGGTTATTGGGGTGGTCACCGCTTTCCAGGCAGGTCTCCTTATGCTCATGAATACAACTTCAAATATCTGGGTGTGCTACGTGGCTTATATCCTTTTCCGCAGTTCATACCAGTTCTTGGTTCCCATTGCCATGTAAGTAGCTAATATATTGTATTTTTGCTCTAATTTGCCACTCATGTTACACGTGATCACCAAGAAATTCTGTGTGCTATTTGTTTCAGTTTCCAGATTGCCAGCTCTATGTCCAAAGAACTGTGTGCCTTGGTGTTTGGAATCAACACCTTCTTTGCTACGATATTGAAAACAGTCATCACCATTATTATTGCTGACAAGAGAGGCTTGGCTCTTTCTGTGCACCCTCAGGTAATGTATGATAATTTCACAAGAAGAGTAGGTGTGATCATGTCTCAGGAGCTAACTGTGTACTGTTATGCAATGAACTCAGTTATAACCCAGTACATAGGGTGCTCCGATGTACACATGCCTCGAGCTTCCCCTGCAGCGCCTACTCGCTGTACCACAGGGGTCCTCCTCATACTTCCATCTCTATCTCTGTGACTCTTGTGAACAAGGTCTGAATGTGACCGAAACTTCAAATATTTACAGTCAAATTTCATAAAAGGCATTTGTTTATCCTTCTTTTGACTACATAATATATGGAGGACATGCCAAAATAAAAAGAGTTTTTACTTGCTTGAAAAACCATGAGTGTGCAGTGGTATTCCTCTTCTCAGATTTGTTTCGGATTATATCCGCTCCACTAAAGCACCTCACCTAGTGGATGAGTGCAACCCATTCTAATTTGCTTTGTTTTAGTATATATTCATCATGAAATAACAGCGTGCCCTGTCGGGTAGCACCGGAATATGTTTGCCTACTTGCAGCAGGAGTTGGGACTTCTATACATACTGCACTGTACTGAATTGTACTTGCCTAATGCCGTCAGTACAATTCCGTATAGCCCTGACCGACAGGAACACTCAGTATTATAAATCATTACAATGTTGTGAGTTCATGTCACAGGAAC
Source organism: Rhinella marina (assembly GCA_900303285.1). Classification (NCBI taxonomy): domain Eukaryota; kingdom Metazoa; phylum Chordata; class Amphibia; order Anura; family Bufonidae; genus Rhinella; species Rhinella marina. The sequence continues at coordinate 405,816 of ONZH01029242.1, read as the reverse complement.
AGTGTTAAGTGCGGGAAATTCTGCAGCCATACGGAGCGTGTATCCCGCACTGAATATGCTCATGTGAAATTGCAGTTTCAAAGCAGTAATTTGACTTATTGTTGTCTTGTACACTGCAGCCGTCACTTGATTAAATCAATTAAAAGTGTTACAAAAAATTTTGGTGTAGCCCCAGTTGAAGTCTTCAAGTGCACAACCGGGTCCATATTTCGGTCCCCAATAGAAAGGCCTATTCATGTCTCCAGTATGGAGTAGAATAGGACATATTCTATAATTTGCAGTATGGCCACGTGGATCCACAAAAAATACGGACGTATGCATGACCCAATAGAAATGAATAGGTCAGTGTGCTGTCCGCAAAAAATATGGATAGCACATGTGCATGAAAGCCTAATAGTAGAGTACCAAAAGGGAATTGGCAGTGAATGCGCTTTCTATGTTAAAAGGACACTTCCATCAAAAATCTATCTATCTATCTATCTATCTATCTATCTATCTATCTATATGTGAATATTCAATGTATTTTATTTAATAAGAAAAAGGGTTTTCTGTGTATAGTTTTTTTGAAGTCACTCCATGTATTCTGTTTCCTTTCCTCCTTTGTTTGGACAATCTCACTTAAAGAGGACCTTTCACCACTCCTGACATGCCTGTTTTAATAGTTTCATGTATTCCCCATGTAATAACAAGTCTGGAACATCTATTCTTATGTCTGTATGTTCTGCCATTCCTTTATTATTTCTACTAGAAGTTATGAATGAATTGCTGTTTGTCTTCAGTAAGGGAACAGAGGGGAGGTGACCAGTTGGGGGTGTGTACCTGCACAGTCTGACTCTAGCCAATCATTGCTGTCATGTCCAGACTGTGCAGGGACACACCCCAACTGGTCACCTCCCCTCTGTTCCCTTACTGAAGACAAACAGCAATTCATTCATAACTTCTAGTGCAAATAATAAAGAAATGGCACAGCATATAGACATAAGAATAGATGTTACAGAATTGTTATTACATGGGGAATGCATGAAGCTATTAAACCAGGCATGTCAGGAGAGGTGACAGGTCCTCTTTAAAGAGGTGTTCCCATCTGACAAATGTAGTATTTAGTTAGATATAACCATACCAATATTATTACTAATAGAATGTATTTATATAAAATGTACCGTTTATAAGATTTCCCTATTTGTATTTCCATTGTCCCACACACATCAGTCAGGACGTTGCCCCTAGTTACGACCACCGCAACCATGTAGTAGTGATGACCGGCTTGCTCTTGTTCAATCCTGCTCTGAGGTAACTGCTGTATTGTGAACGCACATTGCATGAGCATGCGCAGACACATCTTAGGGTTGTAGCATTTTTGTCTGCGCTTCCAAAACTCTGAGAAACAGATTCTGTTCCAAGATCAATTCATTTCCATGTAGCAGGATTGGTTTATAAAGCCTGTGTTTTGTACGGATCCTGACCACTGCGTTTTGGACTGGTAGGGTCCAAAACGCAGATGTGAAAGTACCCTAAGATGTGTCTTCGCATGCTCATGCTATGTGCGTTCACAATACAACAGTTACCTCAGAGCAGGTTTGAACAAGAATAAGCTGGCCACCACTAATACATGGCCGCTGTGGCCGTAACCAGGGGCAACGGCCTGACTGATGTGTATGGGACAATGCCTATACAATTAGGCAAATCTTCTAAACAGTACATTTTATATATAAATATTTAAATACATTCTATTAGTAATAATATTGGTATGGCTATATCTAACTATACAAACTACATTTGTGAGATGGGAATACCCCTTTAACAGTCAGGCCATCAGTGCGGCCAAAGAGAGAAGGGGATGAATAACTAAATTACAGAATTATACATCACACTAATGTTTTAATGTGAATTCAAAGATTTGAGAATAAATAGGCTTATGCAGGCTAAGTGATAAAAAAAAAATTACAAAGTGTAATTAAAGAGGACCTTTCACCTCTCCTGACATGCCTGTTTTAATAGCTTCATGCATTCCCCATGTAATAACAATTCTGGAGCATCTATTCTTATGGCTCCATGTTGTGTCATTCCTTTATTATTTCTACTAGAAGTTATGAATGAATTGCTATTAGCCTTCAGTAAGGGTACAGGGGGGTGGTAACCAGTTGGGGGTGTGTACCTGCACAGTCTGAAAATGGAAGCACTGAATGGCTAGAGTGAGTCTGTGCAGGTACACACCCCCAACTTGTTACCTCCCCTCTGTACCCTTACTGCAGACTGCTAGCAATTCATTCATAACTTCTAGTAGAATACATTATAATACAGTATAATACAGGAGTGGCACAACATAGAGCCATAAGAATAGATGTTCCAGAATTGTTATTACATGGGGAATTCATGAAGCTATTAAAACAGGCATGTCAGGAGAGGTGACAGGTCCTCTTTAAATATATATATATATATATATATATATATATATATATATATATATATATATATATAATATACAAGAGAGAGATGGTGTCCTACAACATCCTACCTGGATGATGTTCTCATTGGAGCTGAGTTCTTTGTCTTTGTGCACAAAGCTTTATACCTTTCAGCCCCTCCTCCTAAGGATGTCCACTGTGTAGTACGCATGTCTTGTGAGTTAACTACTCTGGAATGTGGCCTACTGGTCATCTGAGACAGAACAGTGCCTTTGTATATGTTAAAGGGTTAAAGCATTCCATGCTCCGATGGCGCTCCCTTGCCCTGCACTGGATTACGCAGGGCAAGGGCTCTTTTGTTTACAAACACACACTGCTGGGCGGAGGCTTCGGCCCAGCAGTGTGTTTGGTGACGTCACTGGGCGCACTGCTAAGCAGAAGCCTCTGCCTGGCAGATCCTGGTTCGTTATGCAAAATGCCTTTGCCCTGCACGATTTAGTGCAGGGCAAAGGAGAGCATCAAAGCATGAAATACTCCGATGCTCTTGTCAGGCAGGCTGCCTGGGTAAAATCTTGGGTACCCCTTTAACTCCTTTAACTAACTCTCCCTAACTCACTACATTACAAGGAATATATAAGGTAATGCGATAATTAAAGGGGAAATAACCAATCAGTATTTTTTTTTTTTTTTTTTAAAACGACCTCTTCCACACAACTAATCAATTCAGTGCCCTTCGATAGCCATCTTTATCTAGGCCTATCAAGAGAATAATAGAGCTGTCATACTGTTATCCTAATTCTACACCTACTATCAGAGAAGCAGCCTAGCCTTGTTTTTTTTTTTTTTTTTTTTTACGTAAGTATTGACTGCCACAATATTATGTGTTTGAGGGTGTCAAATTGAGTATTCAGTGATGGACAGTGGAATTAAAGTGATGGGTCATACTATAATTATATAAACTGTTTTATGACACTGTGTTTTGTCTTCCAGTTCTATGTGTATTTTGGCTACTTCACAATTTTGGCAGTCCTGTACCTCGTTGGTGCTGCTTGGGTTATCATCAGGTACAAAAAAGAGGAGCCTGTGGAAGGAAATGAAGCAAGCAAGCCAGAAGCAACCACCGAACAGAAGGTGGTGACAGAGAAATCTACTATAGAGTCTCATGCTTGAATTCCATCTGTGGTCAAATCTAGGTGAACAGTATTCCGATATTAGCACATACTGGACACCGGCCTGTCCTGTGTGCAGGGCTTCCACAATTAGGAGGCGTTCTGTAGGTATGATGAGACTTAGCTGTGCTAGTGCTTAGGAGCAGATTGTAAGTACATGCTGTGAGATGTTGCCCTCTTGCACTACATCGGTACGAGAGTTGTGTGTGAACAAGGCTGCTGTGAGTCTTGGAAGAATGAAATCTTCTGTTGAGTGCGGCTTAGGAGGAAGAATCTCAGGGATTTGGCATTGTCAAAATACAGAGGTTTTTTGATCTTGTATTTCAAGTGAATTAGGTTCTTCTAGTAGAAACATTGATTTCACCGCCTGTCCCACCATCACCGCAAATGGCTCTTGAATCACAAGAATTTGACATTATTAACATAAGTGAAAAACTAGTAATATGAGAAGCTCTGTTCTGATCCCGCTATAATTAATGATGACTGAGCATACATGTGAACCGCCAAGGACAATAAATCAGGTCCACTCATAGAACTACACTCACTAGAAGTGGTTTGAAGGGAAGAGTTTCTTCTCTATTATGTACAGTGTTAGGGGTAATGATGGACTCACTCTATGGGTGTAAAAGTGCACTTACAATTTTTACTGCTGTTTGTATATACTGAGAGTTGATATGATGACACTGGTTTTGGTGCAATGTGCTTTGCACTTCGTTTGCATATCTGCTGTAATTTTGGACCAAAATAAACACAAAGAAATAAGATTTGTCTTATGATGATTTGTAGACCTTTATTTTTTGCTTATATCTACTGGGAAACCATTCAGGGTAGGCTATACAGCCACTAGATTTTTTTATTTTTAATCCCATTTTTACATGAATTTTTATTGCAGTAATGACCATTAGACTCTGTTCACGTTGACGTTATGAATATCAGTTATGATCATTTTCTTTCCTCCATTAAAGAAGAACTCCCGCAAAAAATTTTATTCCATGTCCTGCTAGAAATTAACATGATGTAATCTGTAGTGAATGTCATTTTCTTACCAGTAGCTGAATTTTTGAGTTATATCATCCTGAAGTTTCTTATCTGTGTCATGTGACTAGGAATTAGACCCACCAACTCACACAGCACCTTATGTGTGGACAGGAAGTCTAATTTTCTATGCATTCCTATGGGAGCCTCACTTTCAGTCTCATAGGAATGAGTAGAGCAGTGACTGGCTTGCTGTCCTGGGTCAGTTGGAGGTCAGGGAGTTGGTCACATGACCCAGCTACAATAAGAAGAGAGTGGAAACTCTCAATTTCACAGTACCATATACATATACATACACACACATACACATACATACTTACATTCTCCAGGCAGGCCGCACGTCTTCACACCCAGGAGGCTCGCACCTATGACGATTCCCCACAGCGCCCTCTGCTGGGCGCTGTAGGGAATCGTCATAGCGGTGCGCCTCCTGGGCATGAAGACGTGCGGCCTGCCTGGAGTATGTAAGTATGTATGTGTATTTGTATATGTATATGTCTGTATGTATATCTGTATGTGTAGGTGACGGATCCGTCCTGAACTCCATTGAAAGTCAATGGAGGACAGATCCGGTTACCATTGTGGTCACACCAGACGGATCCGCCCCCATTGACTTGCATTGGGGGTCATTCCAGATCCGTCTTGGTGCGGATGCCTGGACCGGAGAGCAAACCGCAGCATGCTGCGGTTTGTTCTCCGGTCTGAAGACGGAACGGAATGCTTTCAGGAGCATTCCATTGTCTTCAGTTCAGTTTTGTCTCCATTGACAATGAATGGGGACAAAACTGAAGCGTTTTATTCCGGTATTGAGTCCCTATGACGGAACTCAATACCGGAATTTTAAACCGCTAGTGTGAAAGTAGCCTAACGCAGGTATGTACAAAGCCTTAGGCCTCATTCACACGACTGTGGTGACAAGATTGTCAGTGATTCATCTGTGAAGAATCCAGGTTTGGTCCATGTGTCCGTTTTTGTCACCCGTATTTCACCCAGACTGCTAGGCTGAAAATTGGTTTCCAGAACACCTCCTAGGAACGATCAGTGAAAAATACAGACCAAACGTGAATGGCATCCATGTTGTGTCCGTGGTTTTCACTAAACAATAGACTATAATGTGCGTGAGGGATCGGTAATCACGGACAAAATAGGGCATTCCCCCATTTGTGTCGCCACAGACCCGTGATCCGTGGAAAACCAGTGATGTGTGAATACACACATTAAAGTCAATGGATACATGAGCAGTCCGTGGAGACCACCGACAGCAGATTGTGTCAGTCTCTTCTATATGTCTAGTAGGCGGAGAAGCTAGCCGCTTCCTTTCTTATGGACGTCAGTTATTGTACTACACCTCTCAGGATCCAATTTTGGTTTAAAAAAAAAAAAATCCTTGCAGTCTCCTCGGTTTAGTTTTGAGCGAACGCTGTGACATTTCACTAACTTTTTTTTTTTTCCCACCAGATCATACCAAGCATCTAAGCACAGTGAGAGTGTGCTGATGGGCAGTGAGAGAAACTCAGCAGTTGCTGCTGTTTGGAAAAAAAATTATATACCATTGACCCAAAAAAAACCACCTTAAGGCCTCTTTCACACGAACGTTGTGTTTTGCAGTCCGCAAATTGCAGATCCGCAAAAAAAAAAAGTATGGCATCCGTTTTTTTTTTTTGCGGATCCATTGTAACAATGCCTATCCTTGTCCGCTATTTTTTTGCGGGGCTACGGAACGGACATACGGATGCGAACAGTACACAGTATGCTCTCAGAATTTTTTTGCGGACCCGTAGAAATGAACGGGTCCGCATTTTTTATGTGGAAAATGCGGATCGGAGCCCACAAAAATACTGTAGTGTGAAAGAGGCCTAAGGGTGTAAACATGCCACTACAAAATACACTGGTTTGTCCTACATTTCATAATTTCCATAGAGTTCCATGTAAAATCTGTAATTGGTGTTTTTTTGAGTATCTCTACACAGTAAGAGTATGCTCACAGGCAGTGAAGGAAAATAACCAGACTGGGGTTACTGCTATTTGAAAAAAAAACTAAATAAAACAGAAAAAAAATAATGGCCCCAAAACACACCACAAGGGTGATATAAAGAACTCCAGATGACACATGAGATCACTGCCACCAAGACCTCCTAACTTAGCACTCATAACAATGTTCTCCTCCTCTCCATCATGCCAACCTCTTAATGACCAGGCATGAAAGGGCCATAATGACTAGGTTAATTTTTTTGTTTTTTCATCTGAGTTTCAGCAGCCATAATATTTTTTTATATTTTTTACTGACTATTTGAGGTCCTGTTTTATGCAGGGAAAGTTGCTGTTCGGAGGTACTGTACATGTAAATTATTATGTAATTTATATTAATTTGTGCATTGCACAATTAGAAAAAAACTATTTTTGCCACTTTTTCTTTATAGTTTAGACTGCACGTTAATTCTTGCGCAAGAAAATATGTTTTATAATAATCTCCTAAATTCCCCCAAAAATCCAAAAAGGCTTTGGATTTTTGGCGGAATTTAGAAAAAAATTTAATAACGTGTTTTTGTTACATAACATATATATATTTACGTTCTTTTAAATCAGAACAATTGAAAGACAAACACCTCTTGGATGAGATTCTAATGAGAAGGTGGGTAGGATGTAATGGTTGGAACCTTAGATGTCTGCATGGAAAGCTACAGAGACCAGTCATGGCTGGAAGAAGTCATCATGGTGATCAGTTTCCTGCATCTTCATCTCACCTGGCCCTATAATTCAAGAGGAAGAGATTTGCGGCAGAGGAAGGGGGAGGTGCAGGGGTGCACAGCTTGGGTCCACCCCAACTGCTTATTTGCATATGTATTAAAAGTACTTTTTCTACAGAAAGAAGTATCAGATCACCAGGTGAAAGGTATCGCTACATTCAGCTGATGTGCCTGGTTTAATCGTAAATCTCCTAGAGACAGGCGGCCTTTAAGTGTTTATGAAATTGGCAGAGCTCAATATTATGTGTGAAAAGTCTTGTCAGAACATGTCCACGTGGCACCTGTGGTTTTTTAGTTGTTGACTTTTCAGTGTGTGAATGTATTTATAAGCTCGTGGTTTAATTCCTGTTTTGTACCTTGTAGTTTGTTGATCTCTTAAGCAGATCAGGTGCTAAAGTTTGCAGATCTTCTTATGGGTGCTTTCACATGTAGTTTTTAGTGGCATTTTTTTATCTCTAAAAATGGCAGCTCCAGATATTAGCTGAAGGTCTATGAGAAATATGTAAAGCTGACCACACAAGTTTTTTTTTTTTTTGCCTTGCATTTTTGTCCAGGTGTTTTTTTTGCTCCTTTTAAAATTATGTATCCCTGGTATTTTTTTATTTTTATTTTTAAAGTTTCTGCAACAAAATCTGTGCATAAGGCCCCTTTCACACGGGTGAGATTTCCGCGCGGGTGCAATGCGTGATGCGAACACATAGCACCCGCACTGAATCCTGACCCATTCATTTCAATGGGGCTTTTCACATGAGCTATGTTTTTCACGCATCAGTTCGCCGTTGCGTGAAAATCGCAGCATGTTCTATATTCTGCGTTTTTCACGCAGCCCTGGCCCCACTGAAGTGAATGGGTCTGCGTGAATAACGCATTGCATCCGCACGCAAGTGTGGATGCAATGCGTGATTCACTGATGGTTGCTAGTCAGTTTTGACTGCGATTGCGTACGTTCGTTCAGTTCTTTCCGCCCGGGTGCGAAGCGTTTTAATGCGTTTTTCACGCGCGTGATAAAAGACTGAATGTTTACAAACAACATCTCTTAGCAACCATCAGTGAAAAACGCATTGCATCCGCACTTGCATGCGGATGCAATGCGTTATTCACGCAAACCTATTCACTTCAATGGGGCCAGGGCTGCGTGAAAAACATCGCTCATGTGAAAAGCCCCATTGAAATGAATGGGTCAGGATTCAGTGTGGGTGCAATTCATTCGCATCACTCATTGCACCCGCGCGGAAATCTCGCCCGTGTGAAAGAGGACTAAGTGATGTTGTTTGTAAACATTAAATTTTTTATCACGCGCTTAAAAAACGCATTACGCTTTGCACCAGCGCAGAAAAAACTGAACGAACGTACGCAATCGCAGTCAAAACTGACTACGATTGCGTGTGGATTGGTTCCGGAAAATCCGCACGCATCCAGACTGAATCCGTGACGCCCGTGTGAAAGAAGCCTTACTTAACCTGCATGCCCACAGTGTGTCAATTTATGCTGCAGAATTCCTGCTGCAGGTTTCACCCTTTGCAATGCAAAAGGGTAAAATCTGTTGCATAATCTGCATGTAGCACTTGAGGATTTTTCTGCAGCAGATTTAGGGCTCATGCACACAAACGTATTTTATTTCCGTGTCCGTTCCGGGTTTTTTTGCAGTCTGTATGCGGAACCATTCATTTCAATGGGTCCCCGAACTTACTCCGTGTGCATTTCGTTTCCATATGTCCGCATGTCCGTTCCTCAAAAAAATAGAACATGTCCTATCATTGTCCGCTTTACAGAAAATGAAAGTACTGTTCTATTAGGGGCCTGCTGTTCTGTTCCACAAAATGCGGAATGCATGCGGCCGGTATCCATATTTTTTGCGGATCCGTGTTTTGCTGACTACAAAATACATACGGTCGTGTGCATTAGCCCGAACCAAACATATGGATGTTTTTTTTTTTTAATTTGGCACATCCCAACCCCTGCATTGCCCTCAGTATATACACCCACACGGTATAAATAATAGCCACCAGGAATGCTCCAAGTGTCTATAATGCCCCCCCATGATGTAAGAGGCCTCCCACCGTGCCCCCTGTATATAAAATGCCAACAGTAGTGCCCGACAGTATAAATATTGCCTCCAATAGTGCCCTCCATTCTGCTTGCTTCCAGCATCTTAATGTCATGACACCGAGAGTGTCAGGTCCTGCTCCCTCCAGTGCAGTGAGTTTTCTCTCACGTTCAAGTGGATGAGTTTTTTTTTTTTTTTTTAATTTAACCCCTGAAAGGCCATTAGAGGGGTGTACTCCTGTCTAAACCATTAGAAAAAGCCATTAAAAAGGGGTCCATTGATTTCAATAGGGTCTGTCTGCCACATGTTCTATGGCTATTCACTGGCCATGTCAATAGCCCCATAGACTTCTGTTGGTATGACGTCTGTTTTTCCCATTTGTGTGAATATAGCCTAATGCCTCATTCGCATATCAGTGTTTTGGTCAGTGATTTTGAGCCAAAACCATGTGCAGCTCTAGACACAGAACAGGTGCAGATCTTTCCCTTATACCAGGGGTGGGGAACCTTTTTGCTCCCGAGAGCCAATTGGATATTTATAACATTGTTCGCGGGCCATACAACATTCTCAGCTTAAAAATTTGACTGCTATATTTGATCAAACATAATTGACTTAGGGGTAAGTTACAGAAATTGTGCTTCAATTTAAAAAAATCCAGAGCGCTGTATTCTTGCAGCACAAAATAGCACCTGCACTATATATATATATATATATATATATATATATATATATATAGGATATATAGTGCAGGCGCCATTTTGGCCAAATATAGCAGTCTAATTTTTAAGCTGAGAATATTATATATTTTGTTCTTTATATCTTTATTTGGCATTAATGGCAACCAAACTCATCCCAGAGAGGGGTTCACCCAGCTTCCATTCTCCCTGCCTTTGCAACTGTCCCTGCCTCTACCTTTCTGAAATCAGTCCCTCCCCAGACGCCAATAACCTCAGATCAGCCTCAGACCAGCCCCCAGCCTGCACTGTCTTTAGATTAAACCCCTAATCCTTCATTTAAAAAAAGAAAAACTTCTCTCTCCAGCTCTGGATTGCGCTGTCACTTGACAGATTCACTCACCCTTCCCTGGTCGTCTTCTCGCCGCGCTGTACTGTGACCTGATGGCGCACAGTGTCAGGTCATAGTATGCGCACACGTGCAAGACGTCCTAGCGCTGTACATGTCACAGAGCGGGGCTCGGAAGAAGACCAGGGAAGGTGAGTACAGCCAGCACAGCACTGTTCTTCCTTCCTGTGCTTCCCGCATGCTAATGATTGCTTCCATAATGCAAGCGGTCATTAGCATTTGGACTATAGGCTCTGGCAGGGAGCTGTATGTGGCCCACAGCCTGGAGGTTTCCCATCCCTGCCTTATACCTTATGTCTGTGGAGGTTCCAATCCTGGTTTTGGCTCACAATCACTGATGGAAATCACTGACCAAAACACGGACGTGTGAATGAGGCTTAAAGCTTTGACAATTGTACTGGTAACTGCCTTCAGATTGAGTCATACCATTTTTCTTACCTGGTTAATCTTTTGCAAATGGTGTTGCAAATGTGCTTAGACATTTTCAGAAGCTACCGGTATGTTGAGTTAGACTTTCATTTCGCACAGTCTTTAGAATAGGGAACCATAGCTGGAACCACATTGGCAGTGTTTAGTCACTTGTGCAATCTTATTTTACACCTATTCAGCCATGACATTAGACCTATGTACTGTATGCGTGTATTAGGCCCTTGCAGATGAGCGTGACACACGCACGTCTCCCACAACGCATCTACTGGCCTGAACTCCTGGCACTGACGGGGATCACATAGCATTATATTTATTTATGATGCTATGTAACCCTTACAGTTCTGGAATGTAATGGATAATGCTGTTAGTGTTATCCATTACATTCCAGAACTGTAAGGGTTTCATAGCATCATAAATCAGTATAATGCTATGTGACCCCGTCAGTGCCAGGAGTTCAGGCCAGTAGATGCGTTGTGGGAGACGTGCGTGTGTCACGCTCGTCTGCAAGGGGCCTTAGCCATCGGCACAGTCTACTGAATGATGTAGTGATGGGTAGGGTTGGGCAATATACCGGTATCTACAATATACTGCGGTATTAAGAAATGGTGATATCGTCATATCGCGGTATTTAATGACGTCATAGGGGCAGCCGCTTCCATTATAGGTAATGGAAGACCTGTAATGGAAGCTGCAGGATAAGGACCTGACGCTCGTAGCGTAAGAAAGTCATGTGGCCTTCTCTTAAGATCGTGAGGACGTAGCTGACTGTCACAGTGACGTCATCCAGTGTATGGGCGCCGTGGCTGACTTCATGGCAACTGCCAGTGCGGAGCTAGGCTAGGCTACGCCTCACTCCTGTGTCCTGCTTGCGACAACTCTCCTGCTGCCAGGCTGCCGAGCGGGGCCTTCATCTAGCAGTCAATGCCCAAGGCCTTCCAGCTGCTGCCCCTGCTTCAACCGTCTGCCCAAGCCCTCAGCTGCCCTGGTGACTAGTGTGGTGGACTGATGGTGGTATGTGCTGCCCAAGTAATATACTGTGTATTATGTATATGTACTAGTAATGTGATCTGCAGTGTATACTAGGGCATGACATTACTAGTACATTACATAACATGTTACATGAGAAAACATTTTATATATATATATATATATATATATACAGTACAGACCAAAAGTTTGGACACACCTCATTCAAAGAGTTTTCTGTATTTTCATGACTATGGAAATTGTAGATTCACACTGAAGGCATCAAAACTATGAATTAACACGTGGAATTATATACTTAACAAAAAAGTGTGAAACAACTGAAAATATGTCTTATATTCTAGGTTCTTCAAAGTAGCCACCTTTTGCTTTGATTACTGCTTTGCACACTCTTGGCATTCTCTTGATGAGCTTCAAGAGGTAGTCACCTGAAATGGTTTTCACTTCACAGGTGTGACCTGTCAGGTTTAATAAGTGGGATTTCTTGCCTTATAAATGGGGTTGGGACCATGAGTTTTGTTGGGCAGAAGTCAGGTGGATACACAGCTGATCATTACTTTAAGAAATGAAGGTCAGTCAGTCCGAAAAATTGGGAAAACTTTGAAAGTGTCCCCAAGTGCAGTCGCAAAAACCATCAAGTGCTACAAAGAAACTGGCTCACATGAGGACCGCCCCAGGAAAGGAAGACCAAGAGTCCCCTCTGCTGCGGAGGATAAGTTCATCAGAGTCACCAGCCTCAGAAATCGCAGGTTAACAGCAGCTCAGATTAGAGACCAGGTCAATGCCACACAGAGTTCTAGCAGCAGACACATCTCTACAACAACTGTTAAGAGGAGACTGTGTGCAGCAGGCCTTCATGGTAAAATAGCTGTTAGGAAACCACTGCTAAGGACAGGCAACAAGCAGAAGAGACTTGTTTGGGCTAAAGAACACAAGGAATGGACATTAGACCAGTGAAAATCTGTGCTTTGGTCTAATGAGTCCAAATTTGAGATATTTGGTTCCAACCACCGTGTCTTTGTGCGACGCAGAAAAGGTGAACGGATGGACTCTACATGCCCGGTTCCCACCGTGAAGCATGGAGGAGGTGTGATGGTGTGGGGGTGCTTTGCTGGTGACACTGTTGAGGATTTATTCAAAATTGAAGGCATACTGAACCAGCATGGCTACCACAGCATCTTGCAGCGGCATGCTATTCCATCCGGTTTGCGTTTAGTTGGACCATCATTTATTTATCAACAGGACAATGACCCCAAACACACCTCCAGGCTGTGTAAGGGCTATTTGACCAAGAAGGAGAGTGATGGGGTGCTACGCCAGATGACCTGGCCTCCACAGTCACCAGACCTGAACCCAATTGAGATGGTTTGGGGTGAGCTGGACCTCAGAGTGAAGGCAAAAGGACCAACAAGTGCTAAGCATCTCTGGGAACTCCTTCAAGACTGTTGGAATACCATTTCAGGTGACTACCTCTTGAAGCTCATCAAGAGAATGCCAAGAGTGTGCAAAGCAGTAATCAAAGCAAAAGGTGGCTACTTTGAAGAACCTAGAATATAAGACATATTTACAGTTGTTTCACACTTTTTTGTTAAGTATATAATTCCACATGTGTTAATTCATAGTGTTGATGCCTTCAGTGTGAATCTACAATTTTCATAGTCATGAAAATACAGAAAACTCTTTGAATAAAAAGGTGTGTCCAAACTTTTGGTCTGTACTGTATACATATATATACGTAGAGCTACTGCACTTGCATAAAGTCACAGGGGTTGTCTGGGCTAGATATTGATGACATATCTTCATGATAGGTCATCAATATCAGATCAGTGGGGGTCTGACTCCCGTCACCCCCCTGATCAGCTGATTCAGGCAGCCGCGGCTCCAGATATTATACTGTGTACGGAGCACAGCTCTGCACGTGGTATAGCGACTATACATGTGTACTGAAGCTCAACTCCAATTTAAGGGAAAGAGAGCTGGGCTGCAGTACACTGGTGAGTGAAACTATACAGAGTACAGAACCTACTGTGTCCAGCTCCATACCGTGTATAAATTCTGGTGCCGCGGCTGCTCGAAACAGCTGATTGGTGGGGGTGCCAGGTGTCGTATCCTTACTGATCTGATACTGATTACCTATCCTAAAGATAGGTCATCAATATCTGTAACCCAGGCAATCACTTTAAATGTGTGTAAAAAATGGATATTGTGATGCATTGTGGTATTTGTGGCTCTGTAATTGTGTTGCCCCTCCTTCTAACAATTTTATCCAATCTACAACACAAGGCCAATTTTTTTTTTCCCTCCAGGGCCACTTTAAGTTCCTAGTCTACCTATTCCACAACCTTTCACATTTTATAATTTACAATTAGACTGGAAACACAAGTACATGTTTTGAGTGTTTTTTCCTCTAAATGGGTATTTATCGCGATATATATCGTTATCGCGATACATTTCTAAATATCGTTATCGTGGGAATATTTTTGATACCGCCCAACCCTAGTGATGGGTGAAGAAAAGAGTCCTAGGTTATGGGATAGCTACATAAACAGAAAAACAAAGGCAGCAACTCATTTATTATCATAATAAGGGACTGAATTGTCATTTTAAAGGGGTTCTATACCTTTTTAAAACTTGCTTCTTTAAATACTAAACACACGATGCGGGTGATCACACAGAAGATCCGCACAAATTTCATTTGTAAATCCACACTGCAGGTCAATTTCTGTGCGTAAACAACCCAAAAAGTGTACATGAGGCTTGTGTAATCTCATACACTTTGCTGGTACTGTACTATGCTGCGTTTTTTTTTTTCTCCCTTGCGGAAAACCTGGGCATATTCTGCAACGTATGCAGGTGGCCTTATATAGTAGCTTTGAATCAAATCATGAGCTTTTGGTCCAAACGGATATTTAATAGGAAAAAGACCACTTTGGGCCCCATTTCCTTTTTTTGACCACCAATCCCAGAAGCCTCTTCCCTTCAACAAACGTACAAAAAATATACACACACAAAATATTAGTCCTAGGAAGTATTTATAGAAATGAATATCCACAGGTTTGATTTTTTTTTGTTTTAAAATACAAAGATTACGGTAGACATCTTCCATCTGTTTCCGGTCTTAAAATATTCTAAAAGCATTTAAAAAAATAAAGATTTTTTAGCACCTTTTAGACACATGAGGATTTCATATACTCACTGGTGACTTTGCTGTTCCAAACACCTGAGTCCATTCCGAGCTGCACAAGGTTTACATGTAATATGTACACAAATGAGAGTACGATGCGCTAACCTGCAGGCCTTCCAGAGCACCATTCTTCCTAGATTGGGGGTGGAAAACTTGCAGCACTCCAGCTTTTGTGAAACTACAACTCCCAGCATGCTTACTTGCTATGCTCTTCTCAGACCTCTTATAGAAATAAATGGAGGATGCTGGGAATTGTAGTTTCACAACAGCTGGAGTGCCGGAGGTTGCCCGCCCCTGATAGATCATATATACATGGAACTGTACAGGTCATAAACCATGCAAAGCACCTTCTTTACATTGTATATGCACACTGAAGTTTACTTGACCCTTCGTGAATCACTATTCTCCAATATTTGGAGGTTTGCTTAAGTGCAGAAAAGACCGTTCTAGGCTGTAGTGCAGGGACGTCAAACTCGTGGCCCTCCAGCTGTTGCAAAACTACACCTTCCATCATGCCAGGAGAGCCTACAGCTATCAGGGCATGTTACGAGTTGTACTTTTTGCAACAGCTGGAGGGCCACGAGTTTGACAGACCTGCTGTAGTGGTTCCCCCTAGTACTTCTGGTTCAGGTGGCAAATAATAATTGGTTTGCTGTGACTTTAGGCGCAAGCTTCATTGTGTACACACCTAGCAGAGCTGGGAATGCTCAGGGTTCCATGGACTACTGTTTCTCCTTCCATTTGTCTCATCCAAACAAGTAAACGTGTATAACTAGATATAAAACAAAAATATGACTAACATAACATCTTCGATTAAAAATTACAACGGTCCCAAGTAGTAAAACATGCCCTCGTCAGGCTGGGCAGATCAAGTACAGAGCAGCCTCGATCCAGGGAGTACAGTGTTTACTGGGCATCTGCCACCCTAAAGACCAAAGTGAAGAAGATTAACAGGAATGATTCAGTAGGCTGACAATAGCTTAATATGCACTGTAGCTCCAAAACATTTAGGTTGTCCTATCTTTTTTTTTTTCTTAAAGAGTACTCTAATAAATATAGTGGTAGTCACCGGGTATTTGCCATAGAGAGAACTAGGAAACAGACATTCACAAAAGATTAATGCAGACGTACGTGTGTCTGTAACTAAACGTGGTTAAATATTACAGAATAAAACAGAGACTATTCCAAAGGTGGTGCAAATGTTCACCCATAAGCTTTGCACAACTCTTTTACTATCATAGGCTAGCTTCCTCTTAGGACAGCTCGGTTGCAAAGAACCCTGTGCTCTGGGGAAGACTGGATTTTCAGTAGAGGTTGGCACAACTAGAATCAATATGATCTCAGCTGGATTTTCAATTTTTGGAATTGCAGCCTCTTTCACAATGCAAAACTAAAAGTGTGTGTGTTGAGCTGAGGCGTGGAATAGCTCAACCAGTGTATCCAAGTGATGTGGCCCCATAAGAACGGGACAGTAACACTGCACATTAGTGTTCAGAGAAGAGCAGCTTCCGACTCTTTGGTCTCTGGATGCAAGAAGAAATCTCGGGAAGTCTATGTGCAGCTTCTGCCAGGATAGGCGCCACTTTTGGCTATTCGGTGTGCTCCTATTTCTGGCCGGTGAACGTGAAGCTGTTTTCAATGCACAGGACAATAAAGTTCTTGTTGCAGCTCTGAGAGCGCTGCTCTAGGAGTTTCCCACTTAATAGAGATGAAGCTTGGCCGGTCACTATGCTCTCATCTGTACGCCAGGTTTCACAGTAGTTCTCAGTGAGACGGCGACCTTTGGTGTCTGACCCATGCCAGATCATCTTCTGTGGCCTAAAAGATAGCAAGTCACGGCATTACATGTGATACTTATGGCGTTTAGTCATGTACTGCAATGAAAAACATAAAAAGAATTGTGCAAACTATTGAATTTTTCACTGCCAACTTTCAATTAATCAAATTCTAATTAAATTAAAGGTGTCACCAAAAATGTTATATGCCAGTTAAAACCAGATAGTAACACATATCCTTTTGTTCTCATCTCTTTGTATTTTCTTGACATGATTATGGGGGTGGCCATCTTGCCTGAGCTCTTCTTAACAGCATTTAGAAAGCATTATGAAAATTACTTTACAACAGTCTCATGGGCCATAGACACAATGGTCAAGAGGGGACCTCATTGACTTCTATGGTACAGTTTTCTAGGCATGCTCTGTGACCTGTGCAGAAGTCATTGTACAAGGAAAGAACAGATAAGCTTAGACAATCACCTATTGTGAGTGGTGGATCCTGTCTTATCTGTACACAGCAGTGATATTACTACAGACAGGATTAGAATAACAGATAAGCAGGTAACTGCAGTAAAGTGATCTGTAGTGTAAATGTGAAAACTGCAGGATTTTATGTTTAAATATAGATATTGAAATGAAAAATTAAAAATATCAAAAATTCTTTAAAGGGAGTCTGTCACCTCCTAGGCCCCTATAGAGTACATAAAGATGCCCATAGCACATGTTGTAACAACAGTAATGTTACCTTTGGCGCAATTCTCTGTGTTTTAGAAGTCCCAAAAACGGAGTTTTAAACTTATGCAAATGAATCGCCGCATGAACCAGGAGGCGGCGTTTAGTTCTTGGAGCCCGGGCTCCAGTCCTTTTTAACTTCCAACTCCGTCCCCGCTACTGCCTCCGCCCGCCCTGCACCTCGTTGGGGTCCTCCTTCTCAGCCGGTGAGATCTCAGTCTCTCGCTGGGCCAGGGCATGCGCACTGAGTTCGGCTATGCCGTGCCCAAAATGGGCATCACAGTGCGCAGTGGGATGAGACAGTAGGTAAATCACCCATAACTTAAAACCACCTAATATATATAGTATAAGCTCTCCGTGTGCTGCCAAATCATCTCTGACCTGACAAGGCATGGACTTCATGAAAAACCTCTGAAAGCGTCCATGTTTTTCCAGTATGCACTGCGTCTACTAGCTTTCCTTCTTTCCACAGTGTATCCTGGTGCCATCTCTTTCCCAGGTGAGCAATCCACATGCACCCTGCCATACTCATGACTTTGGCGCTGGACAGGGGTCAGCACGGGCACTATGGCTGCCCTGAGGCTCAGCAGCCGCAAATACTGCAAGCTTTCTATTATAGCCAGCATTAACATTTTCAGAAATGTGCGCTACTGTAGTTCTTCTGTGGCACTGGACTAGCCATTTGCTCTCCACTGATTAATAAGCCTTAGGCCTCTGTGGCCAGTTTACTGGTTATCCATCCTTGGACCACCTTAAACCACTGCACACTGGGAACGCCCCACAAGACCTACGGTTTTAGAGATGCTCTAAGTTACTCAGATCCTTATGCTTTCCTGTTTTTTCGGCTTACAATACATCCAAATTCAAGAACTGACCATTCACCTTCTGCCTAATATATTACACCCCTGATCAGGTGCCATTGTCACTTGGTAATCAGTGTTGTTAAAGGGGTTATCCGAGTTATATTTACTGATGACCTATCCTCAGGACAAGTCATCAATATCAGATCAGCGGGGGTCCAACACCCCACACCCCCGCCGATCAACTGTTTGAAGAGGAGGCGTGCGCCGTGCCAGCGCTGCCTCCTCTTCATTGTTTACCTGCTCGCCGTAACATACGTAGCGGTGAGCAGGTGTAATTACACCCATTCCTATACAAGTGTATAGGTCATCAATAAATATAACTCAGATAAGCCCTTTAACTTCTTATCAGTGGTTGTAATGTGGTGGCTGATTTGAGTATATTTGTTAATTAGATTACTATTTATTCATATGGTATAAATACTGCATTATTGTGCATAGGGAAACTACTAAAATGACTTACCGTATTTTTTGCTTTATAAGACGCACTTAGGTTTGATGGGGGCAGAATGGGATGATCTGAGGACTGATGGGGGCACAATGGGCTGATCTGAGGTCTGATGGGGGCACAATGGGCTGATCTGAGGTCTGATGGGGGCACAGTGGGCTGATCTGAGGTCTGATGGGGGCACAGTGGGCTGATATTGTGGCACAGTGGGCTGATCTGAGGTTGGATAGGGGCACAGTGGGCTGATCTGAGATCTGATGGGGGCACAGTGGGTTGATATGGGGGCACAGTGGGCTGATCTGAGGTCTGATGGGGGCACAGTGGGTTGATATGGGGGCACAGTGGGCTGATCTGAGATCTGATGGGGGCACAGTGGGTTGATATGGGGGCTGACTGGGCTGATTTGAGGTCTGATGGGGGTCTGAAAGGGCTGATCTGAGGTCTGATGTGATATCCTGAAATTTATGGGGGAGTCTGATATTAGGATCTGATGTGAGGTCTGATTAAAAATATTTTTTCTTATTTTCCTACTCTAAAATCTTAGGTGCGTCTTATCATTGGGTGCGTCTTATAAAGCGAAAAATATGATATATTCAATTTATGTACACTTAACACACATTCTGGCAATACTTTCCTATTCAAATATGTAAATATATTGTAGCTTGACCTACCAAGTAGAATCTGTTGCAACATCCCGTCCATCAAATGAATAGATTCGAGCCCCAGGCTTCATCTGTCCCTCAGAAACCGAAAATAGTGATTCCCAGCTGTCAAACATTGTCTCGTCCTAGAACACAGTCACACAGCACATTAATTGACGTCAGATTGCAATACTAAAAATAAGGGTATATCAGTAACAACAGTAATTAGAGAAATCTATATCAAGCGTAAAATGCGAAAATAAGGAAGTAATTTACTACCCAGAAATACGCCTATATTAGGCACATTTCTGGTGGAGATTGCGGCGTAAATGTTATTTGCGCCGCTATCTGCGACTTATACCTGCTCACACCAGGTCTAAAAAAGTGGGTGGGCAAAGGGAAGGGCTGGCAACTAGAGTTGAGCGAACGTGCTCGTAACGAGCACTGTACTGCTAGGATCCCCTGCGCTTGCATGGGCGCAGCCATCCGGATCCGTCCTCCTCACCCGACGGATCCGGATGCCTGCGCTCGCATGAGCAGTACAGTGCTCGTTACGAGCACGTTCGCTCAACTCTACTGGCAGCCCAGTCTCATTTGTCATTTTCTACGCCTGTTTTAGGTGTAGAAAATGACCTAAATGTAAGCCAGCAAGAAAGCTGTCTTATTTTTAGAACTGGCGCTGGATACGTCGAAGTTATGTAGAGGCAGGCACTTCTCCATAACTTCGGTAGATCCACCACCAGATATAGGAGTTATTAAGACCGGTGTCTAAAACGCTGGTCTTAATAAATGACCCCCTAAGTTGTCATTAGTTGAATTGTTGCATTTCTGGCTACAAATATGTCCATCTTAAAGGGGTTTTCTGACCAATAATTAAAAAAAATGCCATAAAAATATAATACCTTATCAATCCCCTCTGCTCCTGTTCCAGTGCCTTTCAGGTCCTCTTTGGTCTCTACTTCCTATTCCATCTTGATACACAGGAAATGACTGTCCAGTGATTGACTGAGTTGTCATTTCCTGTGTGTCGAGAGGGAAACATCAAGTAGAAACCAGTGGAGACCCGGAAATCATTGGCACAGGAGTGGCAGTGGATGGGTAAGGCACATAGGAAGTCTTTTTTCATGCCATTTTGAACCTAATTTTACAAATAAAATCTAGCATCTGGACAACACAAGAAAAATATTTAACACCTTTCCATAAGATAAGTGAAAATTATGGGATCACAGGGGACCGGCTAGTGAGACCAACCCAATGGGATTGTGGAGGATCCAAGTGGTTGGACTTCCCACAATCCGTTATTTTTCATAAATAATTTTTGTGGGAATATTATCTTTATCTTTGTGATATATTTTGCACTGTATGCTTCATTGTCCAATAAATGAGAAATGTGGTGTGAATCATTAGAAAAAACTAATTAATCTGAGATTTCATTCTAATTAGACTCCCTAATTAATTATTTCCCAGTTATGGCATTTGTAAAGCATTGTCTAAAATATATTCAGGCTGCTTAGCAAGAGTTACTGCAGTGATACGTAGACAACTCTGGATAATGGATCTCCAAGGCAGTGGCAGTGAGGACCCATGTGTGTTATTTGGTTAAGAGGAAGATAGCGGTAAGCACAAAGGGGGTCATTTACTATTCTGATGTACTCCTAAATTAGGTGTATTTCCGGTGCAGATGACGGCCAACAGTTACTCACCCTAAGATTGACAATGGGCACGTTGAGTCTGTCAGCTTTACGGACTATGCTGTACAAGTCTTGTAGCCGTGATGATAGGAATGCCCGGAATGTCCCATGAAGTCCAGCTTTACGCGCCTGCTCAAAGCACTGGAAGTCAACCCCGCGGATGGAACGCATGCTGCCACTTAGTGGGGCATTTAGTGCCACAAGATGTAACTGCAACGAAAGAAGAAATATTAAAGAATCTATCCCAAAAACAACATGAGAATATGTCTCCCTATATAACTGCTATGCTTACCGCTGCTTGGTACTCTTGGTGTGTGTGGACGGCAGGAGCATTTCTCTCTGGCTCTGCTGGTCTGGGGAAGACTTGAGGTGGTGGCTCTGGTCTTGGAGGCTGAGGTGGAGGAACATTCTCATCGGTAGACTGATAATACCCTGAATCTCTGTTGCCAGAAGGATAATGAATAACAGGTGGTTGTTCCGCAGCAACTTCATTACCCTGCACAGAAGAGGATCCATTCAGTGACTAGTTAAAGAAACTGCGATACGGAGGTACAATCTTACACACATTAACATCAACAAAATGTATACGCTTAAAGGGGTTTTCTAGATCAGCACCCCTGATGTTTGAGGAGGTCACGGCTCAATCCATTGAATAGCGGCTGTGCTTGGTATAGCATTCAGTTAAAGAGTAACTAAACCTTTGTATCAATTTTTAATATGATGTCCTTAATGCCCAAATAAAACTTTTTCTAATACTTTATAAATTAATTTTGTATTTTTCTTACTCTTTTTCCTACCTAAAGTGCACCATTCACTGTGCACTTAAAACTCGGAGTACACATTTTATCAATGGGGCCGCAGCAGCGTACATTGCTGCTCCTGCCCGTGCTCCCCTGAGGATTACTAACTCCTGGCTTAGTTTAGCGGAGCAGGCAGGAGCCCACTCCGTTCAGCTAATCCTGGCATAGTACATGGGTACAGAGCACCCATGTGCTATGCCAGGAGTTAGTGATCCTCCGAGGAGCACAGACAGGAGCAGTAATTTTTTTTTTACATTATAGCAAGGCCGCAACATAAAAAGAAATGGTCTGAAGACTTTCCGAATGCATTGTAATTTAGGTTTTAATTGTACTTCTACTTGTACTACAAAACTGTGAAAATTGTCCTGGCTAACAGAGATGCAAACAGAGGTCCAAAAACCTTGTCAGCGAAAGTATTAGTGGTCTCACCTGGCCATTACCGTTCAGTGTTAAATAGTCACCAAGCTGTGAAAACAAAATTTATGGTCAGCACAGGTTTCCAAAATAACACATTTACCCCACTCCTGGCATCAAACATAAGGAGTGTGGGCTAAGTGAAATTTAGATTAGAATTGTCTCCATTAAAGGAATTGTCATGTACTCTATTTGGGAACTCTGAATTAATAGGAGGGGGGGGGTAATCTGTTGAGTGTCCCTTATTCTGGATGACCTATCCGGTTGTGCGTTACAAAGACAACCCTTTGATTTGAATGAGCACTGTGGTTTACTTACATTTCCTGTTGAGGTGCTGCAGGGAAACTGAACACTACCATGTTTGTCCACAGATTACATTACAGCTGATTGCTGGGGGTCCCACCAAGGGGACACATTGTGATCAGCATATTGTAATTTCTCCAGTATTTTTAAACTTACAAGAATTTTTCGGAATCCATTCCTGACTCGCACATATAGTTCCGATTGGTCCAGTACCATTATAATAGTCCCTTCCTGGAAAGTCTGGCCCAGGTGAAGCATAGTCTGAAATGTATGCAGTACTGTAGCCTAATAAAAAAAATGGAAGATTATTTACAAAAACATTAGCCATAACTGAAAAATCAGATTTTATGACCTAGAAAAAAAATAATAGGCACTGTCCTTCTGTGCAGAAGGCAGCAAGAAAAAAAGTTGAGCAATCATGGGACTTGAGCCATATTTCTGAAAATATCTCACATTTCACCAATGACAAGTTGCAAATCTAGTTTTAGTCAAAGGACTCAAGTTCATTTCAGAGCACAGAGGTGTTCCTGTCCAACTACATTTTTTTTATTAACAAAAGAAAACGTCATGATGCATTGGGGGTTTTTAGTTAATCTTTACTACTCACTGTAGAATATCCTCCTGACCCTCCTGGAGGTCCGGGTGGCCCTGGAGGTCCTGGTGGTCCTGGAATGCTTAAAGCTAAAAATATAAATCAAATTAATAATCTTGCTATTTTGGAAAACAGTCACATGTTATGTTCAGTGGATTTTGTCTTCTACATTTCATACATATCAAATGTTTAGTGATAAATCATACTTGCTTTACGAATCTGTATTCCCTGTTGGTTGATCAACCAAGCTGAAAATGTTAGACCGCTCTACTGACCTGGTCTGTTGGGTCCAGGATATGACTGAGGTCCAGGAGGTCCTGGGGGTCCAGGTGGTCCCGGTCTTCCATCATATCCCACGCCAGGAGGTCCTGGAGGGCCCTGTGGACCTGGGGGACCTTGGATGCTCTCTCCTTTAGCTCCCTGGAAATGAAAATATGATCTTAATTGTTTTAACATTAATAATGGTATATATACCTTAAAACTGTGGAGTAAATATTAGTTATCTACATAATATAGACTACATATTGTACTTCATATTGTTCACTTACCGGCAGTCCTGGATATCCAGGATTACCTGGAGGACCTGGTATTCCTTGGTCATATCCTCCTCCAGGTTCTCCT
This sequence comes from Rhinella marina, assembly GCA_900303285.1. Lineage (NCBI taxonomy): Eukaryota > Metazoa > Chordata > Amphibia > Anura > Bufonidae > Rhinella > Rhinella marina. The sequence continues at coordinate 381,856 of ONZH01029242.1, read as the reverse complement.
TTCTCTCCCTTTGATGCCTAACAGTAAAGAATAAAATCCAAATTTTACTCTTAAAGGAAATATGTGAACAGAAAGTGAACTGTTGATTCTATGTTAAAGGTAGTCTTTCACCTGATCTGAGTGTCATAGACTGCTCAGATCAGGCCATAGACCACCTTATCCACATTAAAACAATACCTTTGTTAAGGATGTCCCACGGTGTATTCATCCAAAAAGCAAGTGCCCGGAAGCTTGTTTATACAGCAAGGAGCCCAAGCCCCCAGGCGATTTGAAACGCAAACCCCTCCCTTTTCCATCCTCCGGCCCGCCCCACTTTAGCATAATCTTCTCCTTCTTGCGCCGCTCCTCGGGTCCCCGGCGCATGCGCACTAGAATCCCGTGCACCTCTGCCCACAGTGGGGAGGATGGAAAAGGGAGGGGTTTGCGTTTCAAATCGCCCGGGGGCTTGCGCTCCTTGCTGTGTAAACAAGCTTCAGGGCACTTGCGGGGGGGTCATTTACATATGGAATAAAAGTGTTTTTTGGATGAATACACCGTGGGACATCCTTAACAAGGTATTGTTTTAATGTGGATAAGGTGGTCTATAGCTTGATCTGAGCAGTCTATGACGCTCAGATTATGTGAAAGACTCCCTTTAAACATATTTTTCTCTGTAGAAATTTTTGCAGATTATGTTTTTGACTTTTTCCATGCCACTATCTATATTTTTAAAACAATCCTAAAATCCTGTTCTGTACTATACAGATCAGCTTTCAACAGTCATTTCCTTATCATCACAGATAGGATTACAATGACAGATAACACCAATGTAGGTATAGATTATATACACCAGATCCACCATTCACAGTAGGTGATGGTCACAGCTTATCTACTTCTTCCCTGCACAATGACATTTACACAGGTCACAGAGCAATCCTGTCAATGAGTTCCCTCCAGTGGCAGCTGTAAATCGTATCTCTAAATGCTGTTAACAGTAGCTCAGGCAAGACAGCAGCCCCCACAAGTATGCATTTGAATAGAATAAAAATATCTACAATTAAAAAATAATTTAAAAAGAATGTATGTCTCTATCTGGTTTTAATTTGCAGAAACAAAAAGAGGTGATACACTCCCTTTAACACTCTTTTCCTTTTCTTCATATATGAAATGACTTTAAAACAACAAAAAAAAAACATTAACAATCCTATATCTTGTCTAATATTACAATTATAGCTGAAAAACATATAAAGAAACATTCTCTCTGTGTACCAGGAGGTCAGCCATGTCCCCCTCCTCCTCACAGTCCTGTGAGTTGACTTTCTGCTGCAGGAGCCCTCTTTCTCTGCTTTGTGTGCAGTGTGACAAAAAGATTGTTAAAGTGTATCTAACCTTTTGAATAATTTTATTAAAAATGATTCTAAATGATCCATAATTCATTTTTGTGATGTCCTTTATTTACTTATTTTACTGTTTTAGTGACCTAATAGGCACTTGTAGTTCAGGTGTCTATAGCAATTTGGAATCTGTGCACTTGTATACAGTGAACATATCAGAGGTATACTGGTGTCCAGATTCCACTGTGAGGTTGCAGTGAGTGATGTACAGGCAGGAGCACACATTGCTCCTCCTGCCTGCGCCTGCTCCATTCTGCTAAAGCCTTCCTTAGCATATTGGTGCAGGATACCCTGTACTGGTGTGCTATTCAAGGCTTTAGCAGAGTAGAATGAGCACAAGCAGGGAATCTACATAGGACATTCTTGCTGTCAATCATCTGTTTCCTTGTAGCTCTGGGAATTGTCCTTGTTGTATAGTGGACGTAGCTGGTAACTGCAGCGCTATATGCAATGTGGCTACCAACTCTGTCTACTGCACGGCAGTAGTTTTAGCACCAGAGCTAAAAAATAACAGCTGATTGGTGGGTGAACTGGGTGCTGGACCCCACCAATCTGATATTGATGGCCTATCATGAAGGCATAAAAATCCTACACAACCCCTGATATGTTTTGATATACATCTTGGATGGATTTATGGTGGCATCAGATGACAATATGTGTCTGGGGCTCTCCTGACTATGCCCTTACACGTAATGCTGAAAAAGAACGACTGGCCACCTTGAATTTAAATTTTCTGCTGCTTTATTTCCCAGGGCCCCTTTATCTCCCTCTTCCTATTGAAATACACATGCTTGGGCAAGAAGCACTTGCATATTCATGAGGGGTCAAGCTGCGTTTGGCTGAAGCTTTTGCCAACTTTATTGCCTTACAGTCAGTAATCATTATTTAAATGTAATTTCTCCATAGTCAACTGAAAATACATCTGATTACCATAAATACAGATTAGCATTCTCATCCTTATACAGACACTCACCCAATTTGCTATATCTCTCAAATCATATGGGAAACTTCCTAAAATAGAGAAAAGTCATTTTAGTGAAAGTCTGCGAATCACTCACTTCTCAGTAGTTGTCCATTTGGTCCAAACATCTGATTACTTTAAACTCCATTGGTCATCAAAACATGATTAGGACAGTTGAAGGCTAGGAGCTCATACCAGTACATATAGACAATTGGATAGATAAATTCACTCAGACATGTACAAATCAGTTAATTTGGAAATTATAAAGATGTTAAAGAAGAACTCCCGCAAATTTTTTTATTCCATGTCCTGCTAGAAATGTACATGATGTAATCTGTAGTGAATGTCATTTTCTTACTAATGTCTGTATTTGTGAGTTATTTCTCCCTGATGCTTCTCATCTGTGTCATGTGACCAGCAATGAGACTCACTAGATAACACAGCATCTTATGAGTGGACAGGAAGTCTAATTCTCTATGCATTCCTATGGGAGCCTCACTTTCAGTCTCAGTTGGAGGTCAGGGAGTTGGTCACATGACCCAGATACAATAAGAAGAGAGGGGATAACTCAGAATTACAGTCTCTGATGAGAAAATTGCATTCACTACAGATTATATCATGCACCTTTCTAACAGGTCAGAGAATCAATTTTTTTGCGGGAGTTCTTCTTTAATTCATAAATTGGTTGGCTCTGTACAAATCTAAACCCAAAGAAGATGCTATTGAACACCTTTCTGTGTGTTCTAAAAAAAATCATATATTGGATTTTAATAGAACTTGCCATATTTTATAATGTATGTGTCATTAAAGTGAATGCCCACCCTTGAACAACATTTAGTTTTTATAATCTAAACCGAATCAAACTTCCATCCTGGTTAAAAGGTTTGTATGACTGTTATGGTGTGAGGCAAGGGATAATACTATCAGAACAATGTCTGTGATCTCTTAGGCTCACCTCCAGGAAATCCTGCCATGCCTTCTTACAATATATAGTAGGCATTTAATAGGGTTGGGTGGGATTTCCTGGAGACGACCCTCAAGAACATAGGTTTGGTCCCTGTTATGCTACGACGGATTCTGGCACTATAGAAAGGCCCAGCAGCACAAGTACGGGTTAATGGAAAATTATCTTCTTTTTCTATCAAGTTCAGGACTCGTCAGGGATTCCCATAATTCCCTCTGCTCTTGTATGCCCACAGTCAGTCGTGTAGTTGGGTTAGCTCCTCTCTTTCACGAGAAGGGTTGTCTTGTTCTTTACAGCCTCCTCCCTCTCACTTGATCTCTGAAGTGTATGGGTTGCTTCTGGGGGAGACAGCTTCCAAAGTACCTTCATTCATTACCTCTTGGGAGAAGACCAGAGTGACACCATATACTACCTCTGATTGGGACAAATCATTTTACCTAACCCATAAATTGTCCCTGTCTTGCAGTATTCAACAAAACAGTTATAAAATTCTGACCAGATAGTTCTTGACTCTTAGTTATCCCCGATCCAGCACGTGACTGCTGAGGCCACTGATTGATTAAGTCTTGTGAACAATGGAAGTGACATCATTACTTCTGGTCTGACAGGGACTGGAATCCCTGAGCACCAGACCAGCATCGCTGGAGCAGAGGCACCTTTAGCAGGTGAGTTAAGCTTTCTTATTAATAAGGTTGTACAACCCCTTAAAGGGGTTGTCCAAGTTATGAAAAAAAAATATAGCACTGTAAATCTGATGGGTAGCAATATATAACTAAGTTCAGCAAGTTTTAGGCAAAAAAAATCTATATTTCCTCATTTCCCTGGTTCTCTTCTGGCCTTTGTTTACATGCAGTAACAACAATCTCTGCCCCTCCCCCCTCCTCTGCAAAGGCAGTGAATACAAGTGCTGTGAGTACATGTCTGCCTGCTGGGATACTCAGCAGCATGTTGTTTGTGTAGGACTACAAGTCCCAGCTGTACAATCACACTGCTGATACACACAGGAAATTCTCCCTACCTGTTCTTGTACAATACAATTCCTCTATAGCTCCTTGCCCAGCATTTGTCTCCTCTCACTGCTGCAGCTACTATTTGTTGTAAAGCCTTGAGCCCTTAGTGTGTTCTGGCTGAAGGGGTTAATGTTTTATCTGAAGGAATCCAGGGAGAGAGCAGATAGCAGCAGCCCGGCAAAGAAAGGGGGCGTGGCCAGTGACGTCTCGTGTACAGACTGTTATCTGAACTCTGAGGCTTGTGCACGAAACATCACAGACCAGGGAGATAAGCTGACATCACAGGTCATGTGACCCTCAGTCAACTCTGAGAAACCAGCAGCTTTAGAAGCACAAAGTATATGGGAAAGTTGTTATACCTGACAAGTTAGAAACATATAAAGAACAAAAAAATAACTCGGACAACCCCTTTAATTTAATAATTTATCTTTATAGTAGATTGAGCATAGTTTTTTTTATACTATGCTCCCAGCATAAACATGAGTAAACGTGAGTAAAATGCTAAAATTCATACTATCGGCACTTACCACTAGGGGGGGCTTAGGCGCTTACTGCATACTGGTTATATATTGAACTCAATAATAACATAGTATGCAATGAACACCTCTTAATGGTGGCTACATCTTTTTCCCATTTTTGTAGCTTTTGTTCTGACCAGCACCTGCCACTGACTATTTCCCTGCCAATAGATGTTTTTATATAATTTGATATTGTCATCTTATTACGTTTCTTGTATACACTGACTTACCTGGTGGGCCAGGAGGGCCAACATCTCCCTGATCACCTTTTGATCCTGGAAATCCTCTCTCCCCTTTCTGACCTACAATAATACAATCATAAAGACAAAATAAGTATTCATAGAGGTCGTGAATAGTATTTTCAAGGACAAATCCTTAAGAATATGTTCAGGAAAATGCTCACTTCCATTTTTTCTAAATCCTATAATAATAAAACAAAAGTTCTAGAAATCCAGCACATACCAAACTTCAGGTTACAGTACCTGGATATCCTTGTGGCCCAACAGCCCCCTGATCACTGTATACCTGAAACACAGCAGATATTATATAAAAGTCAATGTGGGCTAATATAGGATTTTTTTAAAAAGAATTTTTTATAGTCTGATATGAAACAATGATAGTATTTTACTGGTGCACTCACTAGACATATACATATTGCATGTGTGTGTATAAGATATTTTATGTACATTAAGGTTACTTACATTGTTCCCTGGAGGACCAGGTGGTCCAGGAGGTCCTGGTGGTCCCTACGAAAGTGGAAAATACTATTGTCATATAATGCAACCTATAGAGCCTTCTTAGATGTCTACATATAAATGTATTAAGGGGTAAATTGGCTCCCATATACGTTCAATAATTGTCATCTGAGTACTCATTGAGCTGTCAGTATTTCTTCTGATCCCTCCATACACATACATTCTCACTCCAGCTGAGTGGGCATGCGCTAAGTAAGCCACTGCCATAGACCTCTGGCAGTGGCTTATCTCTTACAAAAACAAAAGGATTGAACATGTTGAAATTCATCATGCCCAATCCTTCTTTACCCCCAACATCATCGGTTGGGGAAGAATGTCGGGAGGCCACCCATACAAATAAGATAGTCAGATGGCCCTGCTGAAATTTGCAGACTTTCACCAGACTTTTCTCTTATGTGTTTGAGGTCTTAACCCATGAAAACTGCAGTTTAGTTCTCTTTATGAGGCCCTTGCAGAACATGTGAGAATATATTATACAGTAATGGGCGTTTTACAACCAGATTCCTCTACTCCTACTTTGTTTTTTTGCTCTGTTGCAGAGGAATCTAATCTGCTAATATTTACGGTAGTTTTAAATAACAATTATGTAAAACTTACCCTTCCAAAACCAGTAGGATCTGCAGGGTCACCTTTTTCTCCTTTCAGTCCATTCATACCAGGACGACCCTACATAAAAAAAGCAATTTTGTCTGAATAATGTGCCTCACTTTAGGTAAGATTTCACAAATGAGCTAACAAAAATCTGGATCCATAGCCCCTGGAAATGTCATATTTTGTTCATGTTTTATTCTGTTTTTGGAAGGCAGAATTAACAAAAAACTGCAATTCTCGAATTGTCTTTTTAGTTTTTTTTTTTTTTTTTACTGCATGTGCCGTGCTGTATAAACGGCACGTTAAATTTATTCTGTGGGTCAGTATTATTAAGATGCCCAAATTTATATAATTTTCTTATGTATTACTTTGCACAGTAAATATTTAAAATAAAATAATGTCTGGGTCCACAAACATGAACCTTTTTTTAATTTTCCATGGCTGGAGACATGTTAGAGCTTAATTTTTGTGGGATCATCTTTAATTTATATTAGTACCTTTTTTGGGGGTACATATGGTTTTTGATCACATTTTTAATGAGTTGTGATGTACAAAAAATCCAGCAATTTTGGCAGTTTTTATATTTTTTACCCTGTGTTGATGATACAGGTTAAATAACATAATAACTTTAGATTTGTAGTTGTTATGGACACAGCAATACCAGTTTTGTGCGTTTATTTCCATAATATGGGAGGAAAGGAGGGTTTCTGACTTTGTTATTCGTCTTTTTACATTTTTTATATTTATTAAACTTATATTTATTAAATTTCATTTTGGGACTTTAACTTCAGTTACCGTACTTTGATCGTTGGTATTATACACTGCCATACCTTTGGATGACAGTGTATTATACCTGTTATTATTATACGTATCACAGGGGATTTGATGAGGTACAGAGGGAGTCCCTTCCTCGGTAAACCATTTAGTCGGTGTGGTCAGCATTGACCGGATCATCTAAGGGGTTAAACAGCCAGAATCAGTTTTAAATCAGCAGGAGCCCTGGGGTCAGGCCCAGCTGGGCTCCAGCAGTAATCCAGAGTTGGGCTCATGTGCCCACCTCATCGCCTTGATGTACATGTACTGTGGTTTTTTGCAGAGAGTCCCTCTCGGCAGTGTTTTATATATATATATATATATATATATATATATATATATATATATGAATGTATGTACAACAAAAGGTTGAGTGAATTGTACAACAAAAGGTTGCAAAATTATCTGTAACTTTACTGCAAAAACATTGTTAGAACATAGGGGCAGATCTTCTAATACTGTCCAAGAACAATCCAGTCACACACCTTCCATTTAACCTACAGCAAATATCACGTGTCATGCCAAACTTCTCGCCCCAGGTATACTGCATGATGTTGTTTGCTATATGCATTGAGTTCGTTTTATCTTGTGATTATTAGTTTATTATTAGTAAAGCACCTTAGGCGTGTTGAACTATGCTATTTTACAGAGAGTACATGGACAAGGTAGGACAGCGTTGAATTGGTCTGAAACCCCCAGGATTTGTCAGTGATGATAACAACAAGGTTTATTTTTCTGCCTATGGAGTAGTGTTGGGGGAAGTCTCCTCTGGATTTGGTGCTTGGTCTGCCAGTTCCCAACCAGTTCACAATCCCTCCATAGATATGCATTTTCGGCACATTTTTGCAGGTGTATTGGGAAAAATGACGTCCCTCGCTTGTGGATATCTGTGCGACTGGCTTGTCACAACAAAGGAGCAGACTGTTGAAAACCAACATGCCTGATACTCACTGCCCCTGATATCTTCCATCAGGGGACAATATGGAGGCCCCCATGCACATTAGGCTGTCAGTGGATCCTATCTATTTTGTTGGGAACCATCAATATTAATGTAAAATCTAGGCACAGCTTTAGAGAAAAGGGCTGTGCCTAAACCAGAATCTGCCACTGCTATGAACAATTAGCTAAGGCTTGAGACAAGTTAATTGTTTTCAAGTTTTTAAACATTGAATTATATGACTTAAAAATACATGGTTTAGCTAGTGCCTACCGCAAGGAATAAAAAGATATATAGATGACATACACAATGAGAGGTTTCTTTATGGAATATCCATAAGATATGTTATAAATGTCCGACTGGTGCAGGGGCAGATTGGCCATAGACCTAACGGGGAAATTTCCTGGTGGGCCGATGCCCAGGTGGCTGCCTGAGTCCTCACAGCTGGCCAATGGAAGTTTTTGGGGATGTATTTTGTGCTGCTGGCAGCATTTTGTGATGGAATGGGGTATTTGGCTCTGTTAGGGTTGTATAATGTGCCGCAATATGGTATTGCTGGCCCTGCCTTCCATTAATTTGTAAACACTCTCAGTATAATAATGCAGTCGGCACTGCCTCGAGCATGATATACATAGCCACTATATCAGGCCTCAAACGTGTGTATCGATCCACGGTGCTCTGCCCATCAATAGATTCAGGTCAACATCTAAAAATGTAGATAAGGAATAGGACTTTAAAACGGGGCCACTTTTAGTATTTTTTCCAGGGCCACTTTAGGTTCCCAGTCCGCCCATTCTGGGTGTAGGTCCCACCTCAAGAACTAACTACTATCTCAAGAACATGCTGCTGGGAAGGGAGAGGAGGCAGCGCATGCACAGGTGAGTGACCTGTTCTGAATGTAGCTGAAATCACACAGCAGTGCATGGAGTGAGCTGTGCATGCATAGGTTCCTCTCAATTTCCAGCAGTGTTAAAGGGGACCCCATTCTTGAGATGGGAGTGGATCCCAGAAATAGGACCTATAACTGTCAGACATTTACAGCATATCCTGTCGATAAATATCCATAAATACCCAGATGGGATAACACTTTAAGGTGCAATAACACCAGTAGAGCAACAGAGTACAAAAATAGTCTGCTCCCCTTATACTGCGGGTGCTATTACAAGAAACTTCGTGCAGGACAAAAGGTCAATGTGGAAACAGAAACTAAAGTCAGAAAGGAGATCATTACAGGAACAATTGGAGAACATTGGAGCACTTGTATATTTAATGGTATCAGAGAGGAATAGAGGTCACACACGTAAACCAAGAACAGAATTAACAATAATGATTAAAGGGAGTCTTTCGCCTGTTTTTCACCTATATAACTAACATCAGTGCCCCACAAAAGAATGCAGACACATCCCAGACATACCTGTGTGCACTGTGTGTCTGTATTACATGTCCAGAAAAAGCACTTTTATTCTGCTGGAAAACAGCTCACAAGTGCCCAGCTGAAAGTGAAAGTAAAAACAGCTTTCTCTCCCGACTGGATTTCTAACAGCTATATCTTCTGATATGTGCTGTGATTCTGGTATCATTTGAAAGGTTGGAATGCCAGCATTTTTCTATCTGCTACCAATCCCAAGATATGAGCAGCTAAAGCAGCCCTCCCCTCTTCAGTCTGGTTTGCTTTGGGCACTTGCAGCAGCAGAGCTGGGCTTGGGAGCTGTTTTCTATCAGAATAAAAGTGCTTTTCCTGGAAATGTAATACACACACAAAGTGCACACAGGTATGTCTGGCATGTGTCTGCAATCTTCTGTGAGGCACTGCTTTTATAGAGGTGAAAAACAGGTGAAAGACTCCCTTTAAAAAGAGCAAAATGGGTCAGACAAAGTAAAGACTGATGTAGGGAGAAACAGACATATGACAAAAATATAAGAGGAGTAGTAAACTTACAGCTCTTCCTGGGAATCCAATTTCACCTTTCTGTCCTGGTTGGCCCTATGACAATATAATGATATATTAGTATATAACAGATAATAACATATTTTTCTTTAATTATACCAATGAAATGCAGATTATCATGTTCATATGGAATCATACTTACTCCAGGTCCCACTGGTCCTTGTGGACCTCTTGGTCCTGGGTCTCCCTAAATGAGAATAAACAGTAACATTAGTGTTGCTAAAATATAATTTCTTTCTCTGCACCAGTCTGGTACTAGTACCATGGATCGCTTTAACACTAAAAAGCCTAAAATCTCATTGGTAAAGAACAGTGCTTGCTTGTCACCCATCACCTTTCCAAAATCATTTGGATCAGATAGTTAAGCCAATCTGAGCTGGACCAGAGGCTTCACAGTAGATGCATGGTTTACATCTATGGGTATGCAGGCACAGATCTTTACTCCTCGGCCACTTGTGCCATGTGCTTACCTTCTCTCCTCTGAAGCCTCCCATAAGTAGTGTACCATCAGGTCCCATAATCATTGCTGGCTCACCTTTCTCTCCCTAGAAACAAGACGCACAGTCCATTAAGCCACATTTGGAATAAAGAATAGACTTGGGTGAAGGCAAAACCTGGGATGTTCCAAGCAGTCAATTAAAGTATATGCATGACAGATGTTGGGTGTTTAAATATGGTGCCAGCTCAGAAGCAGAGCTGGTGCCACAGCTGGCATGTGCCTGAGGTTTTACCCAGCAGACATCCTCAATAGTGTCCATGATCAGAGACAACTTCAATTTTGCCACTCAAATGTTGTCGTCAATTGTGAGAGATCTCTCAATCCTGTCAGTCAATTCTGAGAGATCATTTGGAGGAAGGGGGCTCTTCGGTTACTTAGGCAGCCTAGAGCTTTGTGAAGGCTCCCAGGCCTGCCACTGTAAAGTTTCTATTAATGGGGTATTCCCATCTCATAAATGTAGTTTGTATAGTTAGATAAAGCCATACCAATATTATTACTAATAGAATGTATTTATATAAAATGTACCGTTTAGAAGATTTGCCTATTTGTATATCCATTGTCCCACACACATCAGTCAGGCCGTTGCCCCTAGTTACGGCCACAGCAGTCATGTAGTAGTGGTGGCCGGCCTGCTCCTTTTCAAACTGCTTCTTACTTTCTTACTCTGCGGTAACCTCTGTATTGTGAACGTACATTGCATGAGATTGCGCACACACATCTTAGGGTACATTCAAATCTGTGTTTTGGATGCTACCAGTCTAAAATGCAATGGTCAGGATCTGTCCAAAACGCAGACTTTATAAATGGATCCTGCTCCACAGAGATGAATTAGTCTGGGAACAGGATCCGTTTCTCTGCGTTTTGGAAGCGCAGACAAAAATGCTACAATCCTAAGATGTGTCTCTGCATGCTCATGCCATTTACGTTCACAATACAGCAGTTACCTCAGAGCGGGTTTGAACAGGAGCAAGCCGGCCACCACTACTACATGGCCGCGGTGGTCGTAACTAGGGGCAACGGCCCTCACATTTGTGAGATGGGAATACCACTTTAAGCCCTCAGGTAAGGACTAATGGGAACATAGTATTATTGCCATAGACTGCAATAGTATTTATCACAGTCTTTGGTAGAAGTGATCCAATGATCACATGGGGTAAAAAAATAAAGCAAAAAGCATTTTCCAAAAAAAATAAATAAAAAATGAAAAAAAAAAATCTTCTGTTTCACCATGTCTGCAAATGCCAGAACAGCTTTTATCCCATACTCTAAACATAGTGACGGAAAAAAAAATCAAAGTGCCCAAATCGCTGTTTTTTTTCACTTTGCCTACTAATAAAAATAAGAATAAGACGTGATAAAGCCACACAAATGCCCAACATAGCATCAATAGAAATTAGAGCTCACCCAGAAAAAAAAGCACCATTACACAGCTCCGTAGATAGAAATATAACAAGTTGGTATCAATATTTGGTGATATAACTATATAAATTTGGTATCATTGACCTGCAGAATAAAGGTCAAGTGTCACTTTTAATGCACATATTAAATAATGTCATTAAAAAGTAAAACTTGTCCTACAAAAAACGCAAGCCCTCGCACAGCTATGTAAACGGAAGAAGTTATACCTTTTGGAAGGCAAGGAGTCAAAAAAGAAACCACAGACTGGGGAAAATGGGAAGGACTAAATTAAACATCTTGAGGTTCAACCCCCTGGTAATGTTTACCAAAATCTTGTAGCTGAGGCATCTTCTCCAATATATAACAGTATTATAAGATCAACAAGTTGCCAAAGTATATTTCTAATGTTTCTTGAGGGAAACAATAGATGTATCATGCTGTACACAGTGCCACTGCCACAACATCAGGGGAATTTCCCATCCTTTCTGCAGGTTATGATTGCCCTCACCTTAATTCCGGGCAGTCCTGGATAACCTTGATCACCTTGTTCACCTTTGAATCCTCTGGGTCCCTGAAACATGAATTATATATTGTAGAGGGGAAGAAAATGGGTGCAACTGTAGAGTTAAAACTATATATACTATACATATAACTGTATAGTTAAAACTATATATACTATGTATACAACTGTATATTTACCCTGTAAAGAGATGGAAATAAGATTTTATTATTAATTTTATTGAGAAATGTTGTGTCTTCATTTGTAACTACATCACAGAATCATCAGTGATCTCTGATTATTCGCTGGACAGTCTCTCTATCCAGAATAGTAAATGTACTCAGATCATTCCACACTCATCCACACACTGCATAAAACAGGTGGATTGTCTGAGATTAACGAAAACTGTGGCACAACAGCGGGGTGGTGTAAAATAACAAAGCGGGAGTACTTATCTGCTGAATCGCCCACCATTACTGAACTGCTCCTTCTTGGTAATTGTTCACAGGGCTGCCTCACTAACGTCACATTGACAACATGTGATGGCTGTAGCCAATCACTGGCCTCAAAGGTCCATGTTGGTAACGCTGAAGTGGACACATGTTGCCGATGTAATTAGCTCTGCAGTCCTGTAAACAAAGACAGACAAGGCGGTCTGGAATGGATTAGTGGGCAATTCAACAGGTACATACTATTTAACTTTATTTTACACCATCCCCCGTCTGTGCCCCAATTTTTGCTAATTTCAGACAACTCTTTTAATGTACAAAAAAGTCCAAAAATCACTGAGTTTCAGAGTTCACATCTGCATTGTGAAATCCATTTTTCTGTTCCGTCATGGAAGCAGGAAAACAGAACTGAAGCTGGAACAGATCCATCACATGACAGACACCAATGGCACCCAACAGACCACAGTTACTTACGGTATAATGGGGTTCATTGGGTTACATAATTTTTCAGAACAAATGGCGCATTTCCTGACAAAGCTGTCACTGCAGATGTGAGCCCAGCCTTTAAACATGGCAAAGACTGCTCTTCAGTGATGCATTGACTCCCAATGGCCCACACAGAAAGGGTATTATTTAAGGGTATTATTTACACAATACTACATTTCATTTATTTCCACAGAATGATATTTGATATGGTAAAGCCTCTGAATGTGATACTCGAAGTACTGATGCAGTGGCTGGCTAGGATCTAGCGGGCATATGAACTGCTTCTTACCTCTCCTCGCTCTATTCCTCCAGCAATCGCCTGAAAAAGAATTTCATCATGAAATCATTTGACTTCCAAATGTAAAAATGCACAAACAAGCATCAAGACAATTAACTAATAAAGCAGTTTGCATATAAAGTAGTACATAAAGTATGTAAAAAGTCAACCAGCTTACCCTGCTATCGCTGTAAATTATTTGACCGGGAGGTCCAGGTGGTCCAGGAAGTCCGATGCCATCACGACCAGGTTCTCCCTACAAATAGGATTCCATATTATAGTTACATCTGTTTATCACTGCCATGTAGAATAAAGGGAATACAAACCATACAGTATTTCTAGCTTTTTGTGGTCATACTACAGTAGTAACAAAAGATTAATACAGTATAAACCCTTAATATCACATAATCCTGTATCAGTCTTAAAGGAGTTTGTTGAAGAGTTAAAAAAAATACTCTTACGGCAAATGTGATCAAATTAAAAAAAAAACAACAACCATAACTCACCTGTTAAAGGGGTTGTTAGAGATAAATGAAAATTTCAGAGATGCCCCAGAATAGCCTATAGTTAAAAAAATTACGTGGTACCTCTTTTTAAGTCCTCTTGCTGCTGCTTGTTTACAGCACATGACTGCTGCAGCCAATCACTGTCCTCAGCAGTTTATCACTAAGGACAGTAATTGGCTGCAGGGGTCACAAGCCAAATACGTACATGCCACTGTGCACACCAAGGCTGCAGTGGTCATGTTCCGTAGTCCGTAAAAAAGCAGTGGCAGCAGAGAATGGTGTAGAAAAAAGGCAAGTATAACATCATTTTTTATTTCGGACCATTCGATCAAGGGCTCATGCACATGGTCGTTGACGTTTTTTTGGTCCACAAATCACGGATCCGCAAAACACGGATAGTAGCTGGGAGCCTGCCACCGTTTTTTTTTCACTCCTTCACAAATGTCTTATCCTTGTCCGTAATATGGAGAAGAATAGGACATGTTCTATTTTTTTGAGGGGGGCGCGGAACAGACTTACGGATGCGGACAGCACATGGGTGAACTGTCCGCATCTTTTGAGCTGAACGCATCACTGATCTGAATGGGTCCACATTTGATCCACAAAAAATGCAGATCGGATGCGGACAAAAACCACGGTCGTGTGCAAGAGCCCTAACTTTGCTACAGCAATCACATGCTGTACATCAATGTAGTCACCTGAATGTACATGATGTCATAGTTGCAGTAGAAGTACAGAGGTGAGGACTACTGGGACATCTGTTTTGGAGCAGTGGTGGACTTACTAGGTGGCAAATTTTTTTTTTCTTATTTTATCACATTTGTTGCCGTTACTGTTACTAGTTTTTGAAATCAAGGACAGGCTTTTTAAAGGAGTATTCCTATGAGAAAATTGTCCTGTATCTAAAGGATATGGGCCAATGGCTTCTTGTTGGAATATCCTACAAGCTGTTTGGCTACTTTTGGTGCAGTTCATCCAAACCGTTAATATGGGAATATTTGTCAGACAATTGCATCAGTCTCATCACACTTACCCTTTCTCCTTTATCACCCTTTTCTCCCCTTGGACCCTGGAGTCAAAGAGAATGTTTGTTAGTTGTACATTTGCTTTGGTGGGTGGCTTCTAAATGCAAATAGACATGGGGGACGTGGGCAAGTAAATAAAGGTACTGTAAATGCACCGCAAAGTCAGCATATGTGTGAATGCAAAAGAGTAGTTACCTCAGGACCAGGGAATCCATCCAGTCCAGGTCTTCCATCCAAACCTGGAATTCCACGATCTCCCTAAAATAAAGACAAGTGGGACATAATTATATATAATTTACATTGATATAATTTCATCTGATAGACAGAAGAGAACTACTGTATGTAGTTACGCGTCTTATTTTGGTTACAATACAGATAACCATAAGAATTCTGAAACTGGTGAAGTACTAATAGTCACTTATTAAAGGAGTCCTCCAGGCTTTTTAGAAAATCAGTCCCTTCTTCCACAGTACAGAAGAAAGGACTTGTTTGCTAAAAACCACTGAGGACCCCTTTAAAGGGAATCTGTCCTCAGAAAATGTTTAAATCACCTTTGTATATTTAACATATTTTTAAAGAATTTTTAATGATGATATCTTTAATTTTCCATCCTGCAGTTTTTGCACTGGTCACTGGGCCCAATAGTAGGCACCACTTCTTGGTCTGACTCTGTACAGATCACTTTCCTGCAGTTACCTGCTTATCTGTTATTCTAATCCTGCCTGTAATGATATCACCTCTGTGTACAGATAAGACAGGATCCACCATTCACAATAGGCGATTGTCAAAGCTCATCTTTTCTTTCCAATGAGATCCCCTCCTGACCATTGTGTCTGTGGCCCATTTGACTGCAGTAAGGCAATGCTTTCTAAATGCTGTTAAGAACAGCTTGGGCAAGATGGCCACCCCCATAATCCTGTTCAGGCAATATAATAAAAAAAAACCTCTGCAATCAGAAAATAAAAACTGATTAGAAGAAAAGATGTGGGCTGGTATCTGGTCTTTACTGGCAGAAAAAAAAATTTGGTGACACATTGCCTTTAATATTATTATAATTTTTTTTTTATGTGCACAAATTTTCTATAGGTTATAGCCATATCTGCAGTGGCTCCAGCTGTCTCCCTCAACACTGGTCAATGCAAAGCTGATTTACAACTGACTATGCCTAATATCTGATAACCAGAGTATAAAGGTGCCCATACACATAAGAATAAAGTTAGCCGAACCTCTTGGATTGGCCAACTACGTTATGCATAATGGAGCGTGCCGATTCTTTCAGGGCAGATGATTTGGAACATGTTGAATTTCAATGACCGATCCTTTTGTTCTGGCAGGATATTGCCATCAGAGGTTTATGGCACTAACATATATGCAATGACTATGAAGGATGTTTTATAGGTTTGATTTAAGGGAGATTTTGTACAATGTCACGCTGTAATAAATTCTTACCTTTGAGCCTGGAAGTCCCGGTTTCCCTTCTTGTCCCTATAAAGAGAAAAAAGCAAGTGAAAGGTGCAGAACAGTAACACGGACCAAGAGCATAACTTAAAGGAACCATCCAGGCAAAACTGATGCACTGAGTCATTCCTGGTGCAAGGACTGACAGGGTGGCACATGCCACGTATCACCACCTCAGGCCCTGCACCTAGAATAACACGGTTTACCAGGTTTCCATAGGGTTCTGGATAGATATTCCCCAGAAAACCACAACAAAACATTACCGGCAGGAATGGAGAAGTCGTAATAGGGTTCTCTATGAAATGGAACGTGTTTCATTGATTCCCAGATGATTAAAAAGTTGTGAATTACTGGCTTAAAGGGATATTTTCTCTACTATTTGCACTTTGCTTAAGTTGCGACACACAATGGGGGAGATTTATCAACATTGGCTTAGTTGCCCATAGCACAGTCAGATTCCACTTTTCATCTTTCAAAGAAGCTCTAAAAAATGAAAGGTGGAATCTGATTGGTTGTTATGGCCAACTAAGCCTTTTCCTTTACACCAGTTACGATAAATCTCCCCCCTTGTGTCAAAATGACAACAGAAGTTCGGTGAAAATTTCTGTCTCAAAGTAAGCCAATTAATGGGCGGTATAAACCTAAGGCGGATTTACACTGCACAACTGTAGGGCCATTACTATGAACGTGCGTTGCCGATAACTGGTCTGTGTAAATGTGTTGTAGATCACACAGTGAACGTACAAAAAACTCATCAGGTGAAATCATCATTTTGGTGAACACCTAATTCATCATTGCTGGGCAGCAGATCGTCTTATGTAAACAATGGTCCCGTTTTGTGGCCATTTCTACAGGAGGTAGAAAAAAAAATGTCGGCATGTACACGTTTGCGGACCATACGGTTGTGTGCATGAGGCCTTATATATTTCATCAGTAAGTGCACCAACAATTGTATCGATGCTGTTATTACCTGTGGGCCCCCAACTCCACGACCACCAAAACCAAATCCAGAACCTTCCATGTCATCCTTGAAAAAGAAGCCAATGTGTTAAAAGAATTTTTCAACCGTATGACACAACCATCTATGTTGTGTCCTATGCATTCTAGCTGCATTCAACTTGCTTCCATCAAATATATCCATCCACTAAATACTTTTTTCTATGCAGTCTTTAGATTCCTTCTGTGAAGCTAATTTTATACATATTTTGAATCAAATTACTTACAAATCCAGCACCGAATCCAGGTCCAGGTGGACCAGGCGGCCCTGGGGGTCCAGGCATTCCACGTGGTCCTATGGGTCCAGGAAGTCCTGCTAAGCCCATTTCTCCAGGTGTTCCTGGAATTCCAGGATCTCCAGCTTTTCCCTATAAAAAGGCAAATTGGATAAAAAATGTGTTTAAGTTTCAAAGTTTAGGTGTGTTTTATCTGATGTAGTCAGAAACACATGCCTATTGTATGGTTTCAATGAGTTCATATATGAGGGTTATTAAAAAGTTCCATTAAAATTTTTTTACGGGGTTGGGGGGGGGGTCAAGGGACGATTACACAAGAGCTTACATACATAGTTATCCAATTATTTTCATCCAATACGACATGCACCTTATATGTAAATTTTAGTCCTATTTTTAATGACTCACTTCTGACAAACTTTAATCATGATAACCTGTTCCATGTACAATATGTGAAATTGCTACTGAATGTTTACAAAGAAGGCATCATTTTTCTATAATGCTGTACTTTCTTTTTGGTCAGCCAACAAGATCTTGAACATTAAAAGTAACTGCTCCTTTTGCAGCACAACACAAAGTGTGAACCAGATTTGGCTGAATCTCCTTGTGAAGCTACTGCCACCTAGAGTCCTGAGTGAGGTAATGCTGTAGATATAGTGGATCTCTGTGCTTGAGCTATGACATGGGAAGAACATCTTCTGCTCCACATTGATGCCCCTTCACCTGTTTCTTCAACACTTCCTTACTCATTTATTGTATACCTTTATTTCTCTGAGTAGTAAATACTATTAACACATCTGAAAATATATTTATTACTACAGCTGCACAGTTCACACAATTGAAATCACTAAAACACAGCATTTCATGAAATACCACAAGCTACATACATGTCCACTACATGCCTGGATGTCTATGGCAGCCACAGGAGAACATTAAAGAGGACCCCAGAGTTTTCCCAACATGTCTGTTTTTATAACTACTTATAGTACCCATCAAATACCAATGCAAAAGCAACTCTTGTTAGAACTGTGGGTTGCACCTATCCCATTATTCCTCCTGGAAATGTAAGAATACATTGAAAACTGAACGTTAACCCTCCTCCTGTCAATAGGATATGTCCCTTTATGTTCCGATATATTGTCAGCACTGACTGGTTAGTATCAGAGTGTGTAGGGACACGTCCCACCGACAACCCTAATAGCTATACCATTTTCACTTTATTCTAACTTTTCCAGGAGGAGCTGACAGGTCCTGTTTAAATATAATGGCTGCAGACCTACAAGTAGTACACATAAGGATCAATCTCCACTGCATGCTGGATGAATGTCTGTAGCAACCTCTTAGGCCTCTTTCACGCGTCTGTGTCCGTGATGGCATCCGTGACTAGATGGTTAGTGGTTCATCTGTGAAGAACCAGTGTTTGGTCCAGCTGTTGGTTTTTTGCTCTCTGTCTGTCATCCATAATCCACAGGCACCACTAGACTGACAATTGATTTCCAGAGAATCTCCTACCAATGGTCTGTGAAAACCATGGACCAAAAACGGATGGCGGCACACATACATGAATCAATGACGTGTGAAAGAGGCCTTACATGCCATGCTGGTAGAGTCAAGCACTTGAACCATAACACAAGGCATGCCGGGAGTTTGCTACTTGTTACCTGGATCTCTGATTCAAGGGAAAAACGAGAGAGAATCTCCCTCAGATACAAGGGGATTGGAGACAAAGTGCTCTATGAAACATTGAAAATAATTCCAAGAAAATAAAAAAAGTGAGGGACTGAAATTGATAAAAAAAATTATATATATATATATATATATAATCAACTTACTTTTGGCCCGGGAGCTCCTGGAAGCCCAATTTCACCGTCTATACCCTGGATGGGAACAAACAGAATGAACAATGGACATTGCAAACACGATTTATAATCTTCGGTTGTGTTTCCATGGGCAAGTCACAATTATGGCTACACATAAGAGTATCCATGGCATGCTCAAAGAATTTATGCATATAAAATCAGATTTATTAATTACAATATGTCAATCAAAAACATCACCATCCAGACACCTTAGCAGTGTATGCTACCTTCACACATGCCAAGCATCCTTCCAGATGAAGGTCCAGGATGGTCGGAAATATCAGGTTTTTTTTTTTCTGCACCAATTATGGACAAAGTGTTTCACTGAATGGAATCTTTGTATTTCACTTTTACCTGCCACATACCATGATTTATAAATCACTCATTTGCATCAATTCTTTGAGTATGTCATGGAGTGATGTTCTTCTCTGAATTGCATCACTTCCTCTCCTTATACCCTCGCCGACTGTGTTGAGTGTTATATTATAAGTCAGAGAGCTGCCAGGATACATATTTTGTATATTAAAAACTTACCCTCTCACCAGCAAGTCCGGGAATCCCTGGGATTCCATCTTTTCCAGGGGGTCCCTAAATTATACAAAGCAAACAGCCACTATTCAGAACATGGAGCTACTGGATTCTGGTTGTAAATCAGACTTGGAATGAAAAGTAAATCAACTTTTTTTGTGTGTTCTTGCTCATTGAGGTTATTCTAGGACTGTCACATTCAACACCATGGATCAACAGGGACCTCTGAAAGAACTTTTCTACGACTATGAGCACTAGCTACTAAGGTATAATGCATTATAGGTTTGAATAATGGACCACTGGGCATTATAAGAGATCTAGTAGTGACATGGGACAACCCACCCACTGCTTTAGATTTTTCTGCCTATGACAGATGTAATGTAGTTTGCCCTGTCCACCCATGACTACTGCAAGGTACCCCTATTATCCTTCGAGCTGACAATTTAGTATTTTCTTTTGTATTGCATTATAGATATAATACAATAATATACTGTACACCATTAGAGCTTAAACGTTACCGGAGGACCAGGGGGGCCAGGTATTCCGTTTTGTCCAGGGTTACCAGGTAGGCCAGGGGGGCCAGGTATTCCTGTAGTGTTCGTTCCAAACTGTCCTGGTACTCCTGGCAATCCAGGTACACCAGGAGGCCCAGGTGGGCCAGGTAGACCAGGTGGTCCCTGCAAAACAAATGGGAAGACACAAGTGAGACACAAGTGGTTAAAAGTGCTAGCATTAGAAGTTTAAGATGAGGCACTTAATAACATGGTAAACTGCCTGGATGGAAGAGAAAAGTACCTCCTTTTATACCGTCTTGTGATAATTTTTATGTGTTTCTATGTTGATTTGTAAATGCTCACGTCTTCTAATTAGCCGCACAGCTAAAATAAAATTTGAGACCTTCTTCTTGGCATATTTACACAACCTAAAGCTAGTCTGATCCAAGAAAGCTAGTCTCATCCAAGAACATCGTTCTTGAAACCTCTTTATCAGAGCAGCAGAGACTGATCCCTAAGTTTGCTCCTCTGTGCTCCTTTTGCCCCCATGTAATATTGCTGTGTGTATGGAGAAGGGTCTGTTGGGGCTCCCATCTTTTGATGTCTTAGCAGTAAAGGAGGCTGCCACTATGGCACTTTTATAAAGACCCTATGTAAAGTCAATATTAGGTAGATTGGACAGTGCAGGGCTGTGGCCCTGGATACAATAAATGTGACCATTCAATTTATTCTATTAATTACATTTTTGGCATACATAGAGTTGGCACATCCATGTTATTAAAAGCTAAACAAATGTCATAGTCCTTTTAATCTCCTACGTGTGAACTACATATTTTTGGTTGGTAACAGTTCATTTTTTACTGCAGGAATGCAGATAAATATAAACTCAGGCAAATTATAATGCAAATGGAACAGAAGGTAACAAACTGGATAATTATTTGACCCAAAGATATGATATGAGTCATGGCAACATAATTCCTGGTATCTGTTTTCATTTCCAGATTAAATGCACTGGCAACCATTCCTGAATCAAGCACTTGGGCCAATTCTCTTTTTGGCTTCATTCCTCCCTGCGTCTGCACCCTTATATGTAGTACTTTATATTTAACCTGGCTTCCTCGGACGTGAGTTTTCCAAATGGTATTATAAGATTTTTTTTCCAATTTCTAGAGGTTATCTTCAACACACTAACCTCCCTACATCACAGATCTTATGAGTGGTAATGTATGAGTGGTCTTCAACCTGCAGCTCTCCATGCTTAGAGTACTAACATCAGAGATTCCTGTGATGCTGTATGTCTAGGTCATTTGGCAATTATTCAAGAGCTGCTTATTCTCCCTGCCCACCTTCTGTTGATTGACAGTTTTCTCCCTAATGTCACCTTCGAAAGAAAACGGTCAATGAACGGGTAGGGGAGTGGCAGCCCTTGTATAATTATGAAACTTCTCAGGGTGCACAATGAAAGGAATAAACAGCAAGTTCTCCAAAACCACTTAAAGTGGTTTTCTGTGTGTTTAGTATTGATTGTCTATCCTTAGGATAGGTCAGTTCCAACACCCAGCACACTGCCCTCTTCACAGACTATCGAGCACAGCACCATACACTGTATAATGGCTTTGCTTGATATTGAAGACTAGGCCCATTCACTTGAGCTGCTCCTAGGCCATGCATGTGACTGATGAACGTGGCATCACTGACCTAGAAAGAGGTTGTGGCCAATATCTTCAAACAGTTGATTGGCAGAGGAGCTGGGAGTCAGATCCTCACCGATCAGACACTGATGGCCTATCCTATGGTCATGCCATCAATATTAATCCTGTCCTCAGTAAGGCATAAAGGAGACAACAGGTTGCCTTTAACCCCTTTGCTACCTGCTCCGTACAGGAACGATGTGCAAACATGGCGCCCGCTTGCACATGCAGCGAGCGTCATGGCCGGCAGGTCTCTGCTGTTTCAAACACAGAGACCTGTGGCTAATTACCGATTGCCGATCATGGCAATTAAAGGCTTTAGATGCCGTGATCAAGTGAGATCACGGCATTTAAATGTGTAAAAATCTGCGGCCAATGGGGTTGGCAGTAGTTGCTCTGAATACTATGACCCTCGCTGACGAGATGACAATTGACAGTCATAAACGCGTTTTAAAAATCCCTGATTGTACAAAATTAAAAATTAAAAAACAGAATTTATAAGCTCATGTATGAGCTTGAAAATCATTATAAATTTTTTTTTTAAAGTTAAAAAATATATAAAGAATAAAAAAAATTAAAGGGGTTGTCCAAGTTATTTTTTTGTTCTTTATATGTTTCTAACTTGTCAGGTATAACAACTTTCCCATATACTTTTGTTTCTAAAGCTGCTGGTTTCTCAGAGTTGACTGAGGGTCACATGACCTGTGATGTCACCTTATCTCCCTGGTCTGTGATGTTTCGTGTACAAGCCTCAGAGTTCAGATAACAGTCTGTACACGAGATGTCATTGGCCACGCCCCTTTCTTTGCCGGGCTCCTGCTATCTGCTCTCTCCCTGGATTCCTTCAGATAAAACATTAACCCCTTGAGCCAGAACACACTCAAGGCTTTACAACAAATAGTAGCTGCAGCAGTGAGAGGAGACAAATGCTGGGCAAGGAGCTATAGAGGAATTGTACAAGAACAGGTAGGGAAAATTTCCTGTGTGTATCAGCAGTGTCATTATACAGCTGGGACTTGTAGTCCTACACAAACAACATGCTGCTGAGTATCCCAGCAGGCAGACATGTACTCACAGCACTTATATTCACTGCCTTTGCAGAGAAGGGGGGAGGGGCAGAGATCGTTATTACTGCATGTAAACAAAGGCCAGAAGAGAACCAGGGAAATGAGGAAATATAGATTTTTTTTGCCTAAAACTTGCTGAACTTAGTTATATATTGCTACCCATCAGATTTACAGTGCTATATTTTTTTTCCATAACTTGGACAACCCCTTTAAGTTTAAATTAACCTCCTTCCCATATAATAAAAGAAAAATTACCTATATAACAATAAATATAAACATCATGGGTTTTACTGCAACTGAAAAGCCTGTACTATTAAAATATATATTTTAAAAATTCCAATACGGCGAATGGCGTAACGGAAAAAAGGATCAAAACAGATTTTCTATTTTTTCACCCCAAAAAGTGTGATCAAAAAGTCACACACACTCCAAAATGGTATCAATATAAACTACAGATTGTCCCGCAAAAAATGAGCCCCTAAACAGCTCAATAGACATAAGTATAAAAAAGTTATGGGGTTAGAATATGGCAATGTAAACAAAATGTTTTTTTCAAAGTTTAAATTTATTTTTACACTATTTAGACATACAAAACCTATACATGTGGGGTATCACTGTAATCGTACTGACCCAGAGAATGAAGGGCAAGGGCCAGTTTTGCCGCAAACAAAACGCCATGGGAACAAAACCCATAAAACGATGGAGGAATTGCATTTTATTTTCCAATTCCACCCCATTTGGATTTTTTTTACTGCTTCCCACTACATTGTATGCCATAATCAATGGTGTCCCGCAAAAAATAAGCCCTCATACAGCTATGTGAACGGAAATATAAAAAAGTTATGGCTCAAGGAAGATAGGGAAGAAAAATGAAAACGCAAAAACTAAAAAATCTCCGGTAGTGATAGGGTTAAAGAGATATTGTCCTTAGTAAATTATTAGTATAATAATTTACCGTTCCAACCAAAAATATCCACTACAAATTGTATGGAAATTGTATAGTAATTATGTCCTTTGGTGAGGAAACATTTTAAGTCTTCTAGATACACAAATCTATGACATAGTATAGACTTACTCTGACGTTCTCTAGATCTGACCCATATCCAGAACCTTCCATGTCAATGAATGTCTAAAAAAACAAAATGTACAAAGTCAGTAATATCCCAGAACACGTGACATCTAATGTGTATGGGGTTGTCAGGCAGTGATAACAAGGATTGGGCAAGTTGGCTCTGTCCACTTCTATTGTCTTGAGATAAGCTGCACCAGTACTGTCTGCCAACTGCTTATCTCACATTTACCCACTTAAATATCATGCATGTGAAGTTGAACAGAATATACATCTTAATAGCAGATCTGTCATAATACCATGCTCTTCAGTTTAAAGTGCATCTGTCAGCAGATTTGTACCTATGAAACTGACTGATCTGTTACATGTGCACTTGGCAGCTGAAGGCATCTGTATTGGCCCCATGTTCATATGAACCTCGGGGGCGTTGCCATTACACCTAGAGGCTCTGTTCTCTCTGCAACTGCCACACCCCCTGCACTTTTATTGAAAAGGCCAGGCCGTGTAAACAACATCATGTCTGGCCGGTTTAATCAAAGCGCAGAGAGCGCAGCAGTTGTAGAGAGAGCAGATCTTCTAGGTGTAATGGCAATGCCCCGGTTGCTCATAGAGGTTCATTTCCATACAGTAAAACATAATTTTTCTCAGTAATGCGGACACATATGAACATGGGACCAACACAGATGTCTTCAGCTGCCAAGTGCACATGTAACAGGTCAGCCAGTTTCATAGGTACCAATTTGCTGATAGATGCCCTTTAAGGTCCACTCCATTTTTAGCCAAAACAGCATAAAATCATATTGCACCATTTGGCTAATATATATTGGTAAAAAAAATACAGCGGACTCATAGTTAAAGGAAACCTGTCACTTTTAACATGAACTGTGATCTGTAGGTAGTAGTTATAGAGGAGGAGCTGGTCCTAATTAGTGACTAACAGCCTTAGTGTGTATATAGTGAGTAGGACCTCCTACTGGACTCCTAGAATGAGTAGTGATAATTAAGATTTAAAAGATTACAATTTATACTAAATATTTTCCCAAAAAACTAAACATGAATCTGCTGAGCTCTGTCTGCTCTATAACATGATACATTCAAATTTAACTGCATTTTCAATGTTACAGGTTCCCTTTAAAGGCTATATACACCTACGGGGGCATTTTTATGATTACATTTTACACATTTTGAGCTAAAAATCATTTTTTCAATTGGTCTTTATTCAAAATGCCATTTCTGACATACAGGGGTTAAAAATCAGTCTATTTGCAAGCTGTCACTTTCTGTTCTCTTTGAATCCCATCATCTGATGAGTCATGTGTGGCCCTTATCTCTGATCTCCTGACCTCATACACACTTATTGAAGCTATAATTTTATCAGTTTGATTTTTAGCCTAAAATGAATAAAAAGCAATGATAAATCATAAAAAATTGCCCTGAAGGTGTCCATAGCCTTCGATGGGAATGCTCCTAACGCCCAGTGACTAATGGCTGGTATGTAAACATACACATCAACCATGTGACAAAAACTGTCACCAGAAATTGCAGCATTTTACCCATAAAACATTCGGGGAGTTTTTTCAAAACTGGAAGCTGGCTTAGCTGCCCATAGCAACCAACCAGATTCCAGGTTTCATTTTTCACAGCTCCTTTGGAAAATGAAAGCATCAATCTGGTTTGGTTGCTATGGACAACTAAGCACCAGTTTTGATAAATATCCCCCGCTGTGTATGAAACCACTGGTAGACAGAAGTTTTTCCTAATGTTAAAATGGATAATATAACATTCCTATAAATCTTTTCACTGTCCACCTATGATCTATGGTCCATTTTCTAACTTATTTATGAAAACGTTCCAGTTTTTTTTCTTACCAATTTATCCATTTTGGTGGCTGGGCCAGGTGGGCCTGGGGGACCTGGTAGTCCTGGTAGACCTCTAATACCAACTCCTGGATCACCCTAAAAGAAAAGGCAAGCAAATTTAGAGAGAAAAATGTCAAACCTACATGTCTATTTTATGTAATTGTATAAGCTTTTCTTATAAACTATCCATTCTAGTATTTCTAGATTCTCCAAAAAGTATTTCTTTTTCATTGCTATGTAGCACTGCAATAACTTATTAATACATGCACATTTACGTATGCTCAAAGGGACATTTCCATCATGAAGGGGTATTTTTTAAACTCAAAATTCCAAGAAAAAAAATGTTGTTTTCTTTGTTTTTTCTTTTTCATTTCAGCAGTACTGTGCCATTGAAAGTGAAATACAAAATATTGGGCCTCATTTATCAAAAGTGTCTAAAAGGAAAACTCTTAGTTGCCCATAGCAATCAATAAGAGCTCAGCTTTCATTTTTTCAGAACACTTTAAGAAATGAAAGGTGAGCTCTGATTTACAGTTTTCCCGTAAAGGCAAGTGTTCATAGGAATACTTGTTAGTGATGATCTACCAGTCTAAAGGTGCCACCGATAGGTCACCTCCAATGACGAGCCGGCGATTGTCAGGAAGGTACGCTTCCTTTCCTACAATCATACACTCAGTTGAGCAGTGTAAAGAGACCTTTAGACAGTTTTGATAAATGAAGCCCAATGTCCTTCTGTAGCTGTACGCACAAATAATAAGAGCTCTTATATAGATACTGATGTGGTGTCAGACCTCCACCAATCAGATATAGATGACCTATCCTGAGAGCAGGTCACCAATATTTTACTCCTCTAGTGGATGTAACTGCAGAAGAATTACCTTTTCTCCCTTCTGACCAGGATCTCCTGGTGTTCCTGGGAATCCCTGAGGTCCAATTTCACCCTGTGAGTAACAAACATATACAGATATACTTTGGGACATCCATTATATAACATCACAATTTTTAGTAACTAATTAGTGTAAACCAATGGAAGCCTTTACAGTATATTTTACGATCAATCAGCAGACCTGGAAGCAGTAGATTTTTATGTTGTTTTCTTACTGATTTTATAGGGTTTGTCTGGGCGGGGAATATTTAGCAATGTCTCAAAGAAGGATCAGTGAGGGTGAATATCCTTTTTTTAAAAATTTCATTCCACTTTCAACCCTTTCTAGAGAATTCCTCCCCAAATTATTAACTAACAAGTAATGTATAATTGATCTGTGAAAGGCTGAACTTTCTCTAACCTATGTAAGTATACAATGGGGCACAGAGGTACAGTCATTATAATAAAAGCATGGTTCTGTAGCAGATGCAATAGGAAACTAATTGTGGCCGCTATCACTTTTTTAGGGCAAAGGGACATCTATAATGGGAGATGAAAGCATGTGCAGTAGCGTTCTATGCATGCCACGTGACTGTCCTTTGTAGTTAGATCTACAATGTAACGGGCAGATTAGTGTTATTTCATATAAGTGGAACAGAAAGATAAAAAACAGGTCTTAAGAGAACCTGTCACCACTAAATGCAGGGTGATCTGCAGGCAGCATTTTATAGAGCAGCAGAAGTGGAACAGATTGATATTGAGGGTACAAGCCTCAAGACCCTGACCCATTGTCCTATCAATATACAAATTATCAAAATAGATAGCACTCCAAGACTTTATCTAAAAAACATATATTTGTTATTGACCAATTTCTGCAATGTTTCAGCCAACTATACTTGGGCCTTCTTCAAGCTTGAAAAAGGATTGTGGGCTGAAACTCTGCACATGTGGGTTAGTAAAACATCAAAAAATTTTAAGTGAAGTTTTAAAGTGCTGCCTATTTTTATGTTTTGGTACTTGTACAGATACTGAACAAGTAGTGTGCTGCCCCAGCTATGGCTTCTGAACTAGAATTCATATTATTGTATTCTGTGTTATATTTATCCACTATCCTTGGTGTACTTTGATCCCATATTACATTACACTATTATATTTGGTTTTATATAAGTTATCTATGGTTGCATTTCATTCTGTCATTCATCTTGTAGCTCCTTCTCTTCTGTGAGCTCATATTCTGCTTCCTGCAGTCTTTTCCTGTTTGGCAGACGTGCATTACAGAGCTCGAGAGAGAATTTTCATTTGACCGCTATCATCATTTCTCAAGGTACATTTAATAAATTACCTCAAGGTATATCCATTGCATCTCCCTCACTGGAATTCTACATGCAACTGGTGTTGCTAGGGGAATGATTATAGCAAATTCACTATCTTCCACTGCTTGTACAAAAGATTGCCACTCACACATCAGAGACTTCTCTCATGTACATCAGTACCAGAATAAGTAGGAATTGCCAGAGGATTTAAAGGGCTTTTCCAGTTTTGGGTTAATAATGCTTATTTATTGTATATTCTACAACTGTCTAATATACTTTGTGTTTATCTTTTATCGTTTACAATATATTTGGTTGCTGTCAGTGAATGAAAACACTTTTTTACTTTCAGAGGCAGCAAACCAGTCCATAGTTAGTTCTGCTGAGAAATGCATAAAACTGTACATAGTCTCACCAGGCTCCGTAAGCTAAATATATCAGCTGCACATCTCTCCCCCACACATTTCAGTTGAGTGCAGTACTAGGTAATAATACAGTAATAATACAAATTACGTACAGCTTTTCCATCTTCTCCAGGGTCACCCTGAAATCAGACAAAGGGTTTAGTTCATAGTAAGACATATGGCATACACAAAGTATAGAAATAATACTGGTAAAAGTAATAGACATCACACCAGGTAACACAACTGGTTGTATACAGCTCTTCCGAATATGGAGGGCAAGCAGCCACCAGGAACAATAGCAAACCTCAAATATGGTGACGAATCTTCCTAATGCTATGATCATCAACTTGTATCAAATGGCAGAATACCAATGCCATCATGCAGCTGGAGTTTAGGGTCCCATATCTGCCCATGTTCGGCCGTGCTATGTTCAGTAACAGAAGATGTAACTTACCAGGAAATGAGTCTGAGACTAATCTCCACCCGCATCAGGGGAATGTGCATTGTGCCCTGGACTCATCTGGTAAGTTACATTTTCATTTACTGAACTTTGGAAGGCCGGACAGATTTCCCTAAACCCCAGCTACACAATAGCCCACTGGTGGTTCAGTGGCAGTGCAGAAAATAGCCGAGTGCTGGTTAGACTATTTCTGTCCTTTCCACAGAAGTGAATGGAGCATTGGCCACGCTTGCGCAGTGCGCTCTCCCGAACTTTGGGCATTCCGTTCCAGAAATAGGGGGGGTCTCAGAGGTGGGACCTGCACCTATCCGATATTGGTGGCATATCCTATCAATATATCACTAATGTTCCAGGTGAAACAACCCCTTTAAGGCTGCTGCTTCTTGCACTAGTCTTAATAGCAAACCCCACTGGCATACAATGCCCCAGAATTAAGAGGTAATTATTCTGTCAGGGATCTGGCATAGATTTCTGGTCTAATGTGCACCATTCTTCTAGTGCATGGGTTGTTAAATGAGTCATGAAGCGGGGAACCTACCCATGGCGACTTTATCCCTGCCATGCCGCTCCCACTTTTTGTAAAAGTGGTGAAGGTGATGTAAAAGTGCAAAAAGTCTACATTTTTGGTGCAAGACAGCACTTGTGGCAAAAATTGATGATGCATTTCCCGTATGTGTCTATCAATGTAAGTTTTACATATCTTGACTTAACATAAGGCATGCATCTTTTCATAACCAAGTTAAACATTTGCCATTGTCTATTTTTTGTGTGCGACATGACCTTGTGAAAATGTCACTTACAGGCTCTCCGTCTTTTCCTGGAGGTCCCTGTGGACCAGCAGGTCCCCGAGGTCCTGCAACTTGCTGTACAGTGCTGCCATCACTGCTCTGTAATACTGATTGCCCTGGAGGACCAGGGGGCCCGGCTACACCAGGGGATCCAGGGTCTCCTTTCTGTCCCTTTGCTCCTGGATATCCAAATCCTGCACCACCCTGTAAAAAGGTAATTGGATTTAAATTTGTGGATAACCAGTCAGTAAACTTAAAACAATCCCACGTAGACCGGAGATACCTACTTTAAGTCCAACTTCTCCTTTCTGGCCCTAAAAAATAAAATAAAAAGTAGTTATAATATCATGTTAATTGCTTAGAATACAGCAGCATGCAGATAGACATACATAATACATATTGGTAAAACATAGGCTTATTTAGTTCTCAATCTGGTGATATGTTTAAAATGAAAAGATGCTCTGGAGCTCCTGAAATAAAGTCTTACAGAAACTTTTAGGGATCCATCTTCTCCCGCCCCTTGTCTTTGTATAGGGAAGGTTTCTGTTGTAGATCCGATACTGCAGAAGGGGATATTGGGAAGGTTTCTGTTGTGAATTCAGTACTACAAAATGGGGGTGTAGGGAAGGTTTCTGTTGTAGATTCGGTATTGCTGAAGGGGGTGTTGGGAAGGTTTCTGTTGTAGATTCAGTATTGCTGAAGGGGGCTGTTGGGAAGGGTTCTGTTGTACATCCGATACTGAAGAAGGGGATGTTGGGAAGGTTTCCATTGTAGATTTGGTATTACAGAAGGGGATGTTGAGAAGGTTTCTGTTGTAGAAGGAGGTATTGGGAAGGGTTCTGTTGTACATTCGGCATTGCCTAAGGGGATGTTGGGAAGGTTTCTGTTGTACAGCCGATACTGCATGTATGTATTGCAGAAGGGGATGTTGGGAAGGTTTCTGTTGTAGATTCAGTATTACAGAAGGGGATGTTGGGAAGGTTTCTGTTGTAGATTCGGCACTGCAGAAGGAGATGTTGGGAAGGTTTCCGTTGTAGATTCAGTATTGCAGAAGGGGATGCTGGGAAGGTTTCTGTTGTAGCAAGATCTCTCCCGCCAGAGACAAAGTTTAATGTTTCATATGCACAAGCACAGAAGGAGGTGAATGAGGAGTGGAAGCACTTTAAAGTGGTTTTCCCACAAATATAATTTATCACTTATCTGCAAGAGAGGTGATATATGGCTATCTCCATTAATCCCATAATCTTATAGGAAGCAACAGTGAGTAAGCTCAACCACCATTCCATTTGAACTTCTCAATCGTGAGGTGAGGAAGAATGGAAATATTGGGACCCTATTTCTTTAAATTCCTTTAATTTTATCATTACTTTAAGTAAATGGTATGAGCACATAAAGACTGCCCAAAAGAACCCTTTGCTCTTATCTCCAGACAAAACGAATGCGAATATCCCAGACACCATCAGCCTTACCTTTTCTCCTTTAGGGCCACCTGAGCTAGTACTGGAACCACTTTCACCTTTAGGACCTTCAGGACCTCTATCACCTTTGTCGCCTCGGTCTCCTTTCTGTCCCTTCTGGCCTGGCTGACCTGCAATAAAAGTGATAGCATTAATACAGGTCTCTGTGAGCACAGGACTCCTCAACACCTCTGAAAGTGTCTTGCGATGTCTGGCAGCAAGATGTTCCTTAAAGTCTTGGAAGTTCAAATGTGAGGCCCCCATGGACCAGAATTGTTAATCCAGCACATCCCACAGATGCTCGATCAAATGGAGATCTGGCATATTTGTAGGCCAAGTCATGGGCGCTCTGACTAGTCTGTGGCTACACAGAAAGCTGTGATGTACTGTGTGTCCAGCATCTTGTGCTATAGTGGCTCATCTCAGACCAGACAGGCTAGCCTTCACTCCCCTCAGGCGTCAATGAGCCTTTGAAACTCTGTCACTGGTCAACAACTTTTGGTAGGCACTAACCACTGCATACCAAGGACATCTCATAATACCTATTTTTTTTTAAAGATGCTGTGATCCAGTTGTCGATTCATCATAATTGGGCCCTTACCAAAGTTGCTCAGATCCTTAGGGTACAGGCACACGCTCAGGTTTCCTGATGCAGTTTTGGAAGCCAAAATCAGGAGTGAATCATAAAAGGAGAGAAACTATAGAGGACAGATACAACTTATCTTCTTTTTTGATCTCACTCCTGGTTTTGACTTCCAACACTGCATCTAGAAACCTGACTGTGTGGCTGTACCATTACCCTTTTGTCCTGCTTCCAGCACATCAATTTCAAGAACTGACTGTTCGCTTGCTGCCTAATATATCTCACTCCTGGACGGGGGCAGTTTTCTACATGCCTTTCTCCAGTGCCTCCCCAAAAACTCTTGTAAAAATGCATCAACTTAAAATGTGTTTAAGCTGGAATCACACTTTCTGTTTTCCATGCAGTTTTTTGCAGTCAAAAACAGAAGTTGATGAAAAAAGTAAGACGTTTCAGTCTTTCCTTCTCCTTTCTGATTGTATCCACTTTTGGCTTTGGTTAAGGTGTTGTTGTTCCAAGAAAAATATTTTACATTTTTCAAACTAGCACCTGGATTTAAATACTTTCGTAATTTCATATAATTAGTATAGCCACTGAGTTATTCATAAAATCTATCTGTATAGCGCCACCTGCTGTTTGTTCTTTTTCTTATGTCTCCGTCCACACCAGAAACATTGCTGAGATGGTCCCACATACTCCGCTCCATCTTTCAACTGCCACCAGCCATATCGTACCTAGAGGCGGCGACAATTACAGGAAGAGAGCTGCAATAGAAAACATACTCCCCCCTGAACTGTGATAGGGAGATCACTGCAGCAGAAAGGACATGCTCCCTGAGCTGTGATAGGGAGAAAACTGTAACAGAAAGGACATGCACCTGAGCTGCCAACCTCAAATAAATCTATCAGAGCAACTGGAGCAGTGAGTGGAGAGATCCTTGGATCCATGTGAGGTACAGGGCTGCTTCTGGCTTTGTTAGAAGATTGTCATGTACTATATGATGTCTCATTTTGATGTATCAGGCCCTTAACAGAGCCTTAAAGCGATTCTCTAAAGAGAACTCTAAAAATATTATATATCGCCTTGGAGTTCCATGATTGTTCTATATATTCATGGAGCTCCTTGGTAACTTCTAATATTCTATGTAAATTACAGAAGGAGGTTTATAATCCTAGATAAAACTGATGGCATGGTTTTGCACATAACATTCTCTTGAGTCTTGAGATTTCTCACCTTCTATTTCCACTCTCTGTACAGTCTCTTCCTTTTTGACAATAATCTCTTTTTCCAAAGATGGTCTCTGTATGGGAGGTACTGTGATGGGAGCTTGTTCCTTGAGTCTTGTAGGGGCCTTAGTCACAACCTAAATTATATTAAGGAAAATACATTGTATAATTACATTTATTTTCACATTCTCAATCTGGATAATGGAAAATTATTTGTTTTTGTGTGTCAAACGCTTATGTTGGATGTCTCCTACTCCTGGAAATAGTCGATGTACATCTGTCCCCACTGTTAGATAATGGTAATGACTACGGTAGACCAATTCTATTGTGATGGGGTTATCCCACAAAAAAAATATCATTATCACATATCCACTGGATGATAAATGTATGATTGCTGGTGGCACCAAGGTTGGGACCCCACCAAACTTTAAAACATGGGTCTCCGGCCTTCTTTCCAGAGGAATTTTAATGGCATGCTGATCACGTATGTGCACTGCCGCATCATTTAAAGACTATAGGACTGATGGAGGTATGCGAATAGTGAGTTGTCTCCCTCAGTCTCATAGACATTGAGCAGAGTGGCAGAAATATGTGTGTGACCACTACTCCATTCAAACTCTTCTGGAATGGGGGTTCAATCAGCCCTATTCTAATATTTGTTGGGGTCCCAATGGTGGGGGCTCTATTGATCATACATCCATTACTTATTTGTGGGATAATCCCTTTGATTTGAGATTATATTGGGATAACAATAAACTCTAAAGCATGTGAGCTGAGATTTCACTACAGATATATGGATGTATATGTCCAGTACCTTGACTTTCATCTTACCTCCACAATCTCTCTCTCTGGGATGCCACTGCCAAAGTCTCCAGAAATCTGTAGCATTAAATATAGAGATAAGTTTACAAAATGACCACTAGATGGCGGCAAAAAATACTAAACACTCACATCAACCACTAGATGGCAGCAGCCTGCAAATTGTTAATGTACTGGTTGAGTAAAATTTGGAGTCTTCTATACTGATATAAAAATGTCAAAAGTGAAAAAAACACAATTCTGTGAATAGCGCTATAAAACTCCTTATCAGTTGACCTGATACATGGCTTAAAGAGAAAAATTCAGGTGTTTAAATTTCCATTATTAACATGGTACCAAACTGTCCTTAAGAATTTTTATTTTTTAATACAGAAACCTTAAAGCGGTCCTCTCACTTCAGCAAATGACATTTATTATGAAGATAACGTTAATACAAGGCATTTACTGATGTATTGTGATTGTCCATATTGCCTCCTTTGCTGATTCATTTTTCACATTATACCCTGCTCATATCCCGGGGTTACTACCACCTTGCAATCCATCAGTGGTGGTCGTGCTTCCACACTATAGAATTTAAAAAAAAAAATAGTATACTGCATGGTGTACCTTTTTTCTCTAAGAAGAAGGGATGGAAATGAGCTCTTAAAAAGCTCTGCCTCTGATGCCACCAGATGTAAGGCAGCTATCCTATCAGTCAGTGTTCAACCTTTTAAGAGGAGGAAGAGGGAATTCCAGAGGAGCATGTATGGCCTATAAGCATCCTCACGCCAATTAAGGCTCTCTCCGTACGTAGACATAGTACCCCCAGATTTTTTTTTCTAAAACATAGTAGGATTCCACTGTATGGCATCTGCCAAAGCCATCCATTAAACATATACATCATGATCTTGTCAATCGATTTTCATGACGTAGTCATTAAACAGATGCCATTATAGTCTACGGGTAATGGATGCTGCTGCTACATGGACACATTCCAAAAATAAAATAAATAATATAATAATAAAATAAATAAACAGATTCTCTGTCTCAATATTAAAGTTTGACTTAAACCTATCTTCTATATGGTATACCATTGATGCAGAAACGAAAATGGAGTCAAACAGGACTCAGTAACACTTGGTAAAAATGGACTCACCACGTCAGAATCATCTCCGTCCTCGTCACATTGCATTTCTGCCGCTCTGGGATCATTTATCATTTTTAGTTCTGCAATGACTCCCTAAAAATAAAAAATTATAGCGTGAAAGAAAAGTTACAAACATCTATCTATCTATCTATCTATACATACATCAAGGCTATGTTCACATACGAGGCTATGTTCACAATTGTTGGAGCTTCATCAGGATCCTCAATCTGATATATTCATATTTGATAGGAAGAATAGTGCAGCATGCTGTGCTATTTTTCTCAGAAAACAGTAGACCCCACTATAATTCAGTAGGGTCTTTCGAGGACTGTCGGTGTCTGTCACATGACAGATACAGCACTCCGTTATTTTAAACTCCCTACTTCAATGATGGTCCAGAAATGACAGAATTCACATGGAGTGTGAATCACAGTTCAGAGCCTCCAATGCTGATTCCATTATACCGGTATTTGCTGGAATGAATAGTGCAGCCTGCAATTTTCCCAGTAAAATACCAATGTTGGTATTGGCTGTCCTTCATATTCGGAAATGACAACACAGATGTAAACCCCGGCCTTACTGAAATATTCTACTTTGTTACAAAACACTTACACATACTTGGAAACCGTAGTTTGTAGTAACTACAATGTCTACTGGAATTCCTATTGACAAAATCTGATCAATTTAAAAAAAATCAGAACTAATGGAACATGAACATAATGCAGTAATCTGCTATTTTTCTTTGATCCTATTTTGTCTCATAATGCAATTGAGAAATATATAAAGAAATCTTCCCTTTGTGTTCCAAGAACTCAGATCCCCTCACTGTCCTGTGTCAGGCTGTAAGATAACTTGTTTCAGCAGGAACCTCACCCCTATGTGTCCCAGGATCTCAGTCCCCCTCCCTGTCCTGTGTCAGGCTGTAAGATAACTTGTTGCAGCAGGAACCTCACCCCTATATGTCCCAGGATCTCAGTCCCCGTCACTGTCCTGTGTCAGGCTGTAAGATAACTTACTGCAGCAGATACCTCCTCCCTCTGTGTCCCTGGAGCTCAGTCATGCACACCTCCACCCCTCACTGTCCTGTGTCAGGCTGTAAGATAACTTGCTGCAGCAAGAACCTCCCCCCTCTGCATCCCTGGGGAGTCATGCCCACCTCCTCCTCACTGTCCTGTGTCAGGGTGTAAGATAACTCGCTGCAATGAACCAGATCATCAGGAGAATAACTCTTGTTTTATCTGCAGGATATCTACAAGGCTGTTTGGGTCCGGACCATGAAAATACTGCAGACTGAAACAGAGAGGCGAAAATTATATCTCTTATTTACTTTTAAATTTCTAGGTTTGGTGTCCCTTTAACCTACTTTTGCCCAATTCCAGATTATTAGAGTTAAAGGGGTTGTCCGGGTTCAGAGAAGAACCCGGACATACCTGCAATTTCACCCAGGCAGCCCGCCTGAAGAGGGCATCGGAGCATCCTATGCTCCGATGCCCTCCTTTGCCCTGCGCTAATTAGCGCAGGGCAAAGGAATTTCGCCGGGTTCCGGTGACGTACCGGTCCCTGCCGGGCAGAGGCTTCCGCCCGGCAGTGAGTCGGTGACGTCATCGGCGCTGATGGACAGGCTTCAGCGCTGCCCTAGCCAGTAAAACGGCTAGGGCAGCGCTAAAGCCGGCCCATTAAGGCCGGTGACGTCACCGAACTCACTGCCGGGCGGAAGTACCCGCCCGGCAGCGAGTATTTACAAAACAAGAGACCTTGCCCTGCGCGATCTAGCGCAGGGCAAGGGGGGGGCATCGGAGCATGAGATGCTCCGATGTCCTCTTCAGGCAGGCTGCCTGGGTGAAATTGCAGGTATGTCCGGGTTCTTCTCTGAACCCGGACAACCCCTTTAAAGTATAGTCACACGCAGCAGATATGTTGCATATATATTTGCTGCTGTCCTGTTCATCTGAATGGGGTTTACAGAAATCCATGCATATGCTGCAGGAACAACCCCATTCAGACCAGTGGAAGTGATTTCTGGAACAAATTTGTCACTTCTGAATATGACGTAAAGTATCCTTGTTGTACTAAACAAGGAAAAAAACTGCAGTCTAAACTGGATCATTTGCCATATTTATATGTATTTAATTGTTAACAATTATCATTTTCTTTCAAATAACCATCCAAGATCATTCCGGTGTTATAAAAATCGATCCTAGTCTACTTTGCCAATATTATTTACTATAGTGACATATGGATTCATCATTTAGATATCATCATTGGAATATATTGCACAAGTCAGTTGCAGTTGTTACAGTTAAGTCTTAAGCCTGAGCCACCACAAGAGGGCGCTGAGTTAACAAAATAAAACCATTCAACTTTTATGCCCCCTTCAGAAATCACTTGTTAAAGTCAATAGATTATTATTTTTTTTTAACTTAAGATATGTTATTGTCCAGTCCTAATAATGGTAAAGAAGAAAATATTCTCTGTTGTAACGGGAACATAGTGGGGATAAAAAATCTTAACTAGCATTGACTGGCGTCTTAATATTTGCTCTCCAGCTAATCTGTAAACCCAGATTCTTGCTTAATGTGGAGTTTTAAGAAAATACTAAGTATTTCCTAATGACGCTTGGACAGCAAGTACAAAACAACAATCAACAAATCGGCCTACAATACAAACATGGACTTAGTTGATCTTGCTGTGAGATTTTAACCCTTCGATTAAGAGGAATCAATATTATTCTAAATACTGAGCCCAGCACCACACATACTATACAGTATTATAATAGTAACACGTAAATGTACCATATATACAACATATGGCACTACTATATAAGTAGGGATACGGCTGACGTTAATGTTAAACACAAACACAAAAGATCTGTCCGGTTATGTTTTCATACGTTAAATAAAAGCACCATGCAAATTGGTGGCTCCTTACATATCATACCCCAAATGTTCCTCCTATTCCATTATTGATTTTCCAGTTACCCCTTGTCTACATCTGAACCACATCCTCTTAACTCTAAAACTCTAGGGTTTCCCCCACCAAATAACCAAATATGCTGTTTAATAAACCCCAAAATAACTTACTTGTAAGTACATCATCCACAGACCTCCTAATTAGAGTCGACTGAAAACACCCACAAAACAGAATTTCAAGGTGCTCTGCCCCACACAACCCTGCAGTCCACAACATATACTACCCTTATACCTCCTGATACTCTCCCAGCTATGGCCCAGATGATGACTGTCCATTTTATCTAAGCCAAAACCTACCCCAAGTCATAGAGGTCTCCTAAAGCCTGCTTTCCAGCCTGGCTACAGTCCACTCTTCTCACAAAGCTAAGTCTCTAAAATGACAACCAATGCACGGATACAAAAATTTCTGAATTTGCAGGGACTGAACCTAATTCTATAGATAGTCCCTGCAAATTTGGGTTGTCCCAACCTCTCCCAGGACAAGGGGCAGTCTCTCCCAGTTCAGGGGCAGACCTTATTTGTCCCGAATTTACCAACTACAAAGAAGGTAAGTATGCCAATGTCAATAACTGGATGGTCTCCGTGTCTCAATAAAAGGGGCTGCTCAAGTACCGTAGAAGTACCATATAATATAGCACAATGCCCTATGAACTCTATCTGAATGGAGTGAAATATTCAGAGAGTGCTACTTATAGGGAGGTTCCAGGATGTTTCTATGGTGCTCAAGAAACTTGCCAACATTTCCAGCAGTCCGGAAGTCTATGGACATTGCTGGAGAGTTGAAAATTACTGTATGTCTTTAAAGGGTTATTCCCATCTCACAAATGTAGTTTGTATAGTTAGATATAGCCATACCAATATTATTACTAATAGAATGTATTTATATAAAATGTGCCGTTTAGAAGATTTGCCTATTTGTATATCCATTGTCCCACACACATCAGTCAGGCCGTTGCCCCTGAAAGTACCCTAAGATGTGTCTCCGCATGCTCATGTAATGTGCGTTCACAATACAGCAGTTACCTCAGAGCGGGATTGAACAAGAGCAAGCCGACCACCACTACTACATGGCCAAGGTGGCCATAACCAGGGTCAACGGCTTGACTGATGTGTGTGGGACAATGGAAATACAAATAGTCAAATCTTCTAAACGGTACATTTTATATAAATACATTCTATAGGTAATAATATTGGTATGGCTGTATCTAACTATACAAACTGCATTTGTGAGATGGGAATACCCCTTTAAGTGAGAAAAATGTCCCAGTCAATTTTCCTCTCTGGAAAAACTGGAAAGTATGCATATGAGAAGGATAAATAATTAACTTTTTCTATAAAGCACAGGTGAATATGTTCATACTTTATAAACAATGAGTAATATATCCATGTACAATGCGTAGGAAGAGAAGGTGAAAATGGGGGTCCTGCTTCCAAAAGCTTACATGCCCTATAACATTATTGCCAAAAATCATGCAACCTCATGACCACATTTACTGGACTGGATAGCCTTCTGTTTGGGGATTATAGGAGAGTAACTTCCTAACAGTGTCAGGGTGGATTAGCTATGGAGATAGATGTAAAACGATCCTGCCATAAAAGCTTTTCAAGAGACTTTTAAAAGTCATTATTTATATGAACTTTATCTCAGTAAATTTTCAAGGATTATTCCCTTTCCTGAACCTATCAGAGGATATAAATCTCATTCTATCTGTATCCGCAAGGTCCGTCTATAGTTGCAGGCTCGCTGTACAGCTTGCAGGGGCAGTAATAATGACCTCTCTTATCCTGTTGGCAAGGATTTCTCCCACCATGAAGCCAAATGACTTGCCATCCCTTCAGCTGTTCAGCAACCTCCCCAGTACAGTAATTATCACACACATATTTTCCCTTTCTCAATGCTCAATTTCTCCTTTGTTTAAGCATCTCCTTAATTTCCAAGGGGTGAAAATGTCGCCTTTGTCCACACATGGAAGACAGTGGATTCCAAGAATATTACTCAGAGCTGTTCTAAGTACACCCCCAGGACATGGTCGCAGATTTCATCTGTCACGCAACCAAAATGGACAGTGGATCGATGAGGCTATGTAGGCACAATGAAAAACCAAGATGGCTGTAGTTTATACACCATCCAAGGCACCGGTGTACAGTATTTACAGGATTTTAATACTTCATTTCCAGCACTGAATTCATTTTACCTCAGATATTTTTTTTAGCTAAAGCTAAAAACTTTTTTAAAGGAAGATTTAATTTTCTGCCTGCGTTCATATTCACCACATGTTCATAATACACTTGTACAGGCATTATTCACATCCGTGACAAGATGGTCAGTGGTTCATTCTTGAAGATGTCCTTAAAGGATTCGCGTTTGGTCCATGTGTCCATTTTTTTGCCTCCGTGTATCAATTGTATTCCTCGGACACTGCAAGGCTGAAAACTAATTTTCAGAGCATATTATTCTTGCAATGTTCCGTAAAAAACACGGCCCACAAATGGACAAATGTTGTGTCCATTATATTTGAAAAACCACAGCCATAATTCACGTATTGAATAATTCACTGAGATATTCATAATCAGGAGACTCACTTCTCCAGTCTGATGTCCTGGAAGTTTCAGCTTTGGGGAACCCGAGAATCAAATGTGGGTTACAATTCTTTCCATGCCATACACATGTTCGATATCACTAAATTGGTAACATTAGATTGGATATCTGATTGGAAACACCTTTGTATCCTAATGCGTTAGTTGAGTGCGAAAGCGAGGGTGGAAGCAGAGTACCCACTTACAGTCACATCAAAGGTCACAGGTGCAGTGAATGACAAACTTCCCCCCCGCGGCCTGTTATGTGTTTTGTGTGTATGATGACATACACCCATTTCCAATATTTTCAGGTGAAAAAACATTGGTCTGCAGATAATCTAGTAGTTTCAGGCCTATATGAGTTGAGAATGCCAAGTGAGTGAGCCCTACTATGTGAGATCTGTGGTTTATCTACTTGAAAGGTTCTGGTTGCACCCAAGGCCTGGTGGTTAAGGAAACTTAATGACCGTTTAAGAAGACAAAGAAGACAATTGTATTATAAATTGAACTTGGAAGTTGGGTGGATGGGCTGTTTTGATTTTGCACTGGAGGCCAGGCTATACTGGTGATCTCCCAATTTCCAGTGAAAACACCTAGAACCTTGTTATATATATATATCAGATGCTGGTAAAATACATTTCAATATATGTATGAATAGCACAGCTCAGCTGTTTCCATAATCTCCATCAACTTTGCATTAAGATCATTTTTGAATCTAAAGAGGATCTAACTTCCTGATCTGGTATGAATGCCAGCTGTTGGCCAGACCAAAGACCAATGCATGCAATGGTTTTTGTCCGGCCAAAGCCCAGCATTTTTGCAGGAAAGCAGCCGGATCACACCTGGATCCCATTATATTTAATATGGATCTGGTGGTGATCAGTAGAATCAGGCAATATCTGATCAGGTGAACTCTGGCAGGCTGTTGTCTGCCAGGACAGCCAGCCGGAAACGTTCACCATAGATGTGAATGTGATCTTACTCACAGCCTGGCTACAGTGACCAGCAGTTGACTGGAAGGGGCCAAGGAATCTTCATTCTCTACATAGGTGCCAACAGGGTCCTCAGCTAAGACATTATTACCAAGTGCATAACTGACTATTTAATAGGTAATCAGTTTCTAACCTTTCCCTAAAAAGCTAATGTATTTACCTGGTAGCGATCAGGATCAGCGCCTCCAGCCTGGGCAACAAAAAGTCCAGAACCCTCTTCCAGCTCCATCTCATCAGGTGATCTCTCAAACCGAGTCCGTTCCACTTCATCACAATTCATGAATAACACAACTTCTTCATCCTCCACACCAATGGCAAAGCGTGTCCATCGGTTAGTCAGTGCTCCAATAGTGAAAGTGGCGGCAGGGAAAGATACTGGTGATCCAGGCTCTGTGTAGTAAAAAATAATCTGCTGCTTACCAGCTTTGACCTCAGTCAACTTCACCCCAATGTAGACAATGGATTGTGAGGTATCAGTGATAGAGAACAGCATCCCAGCCTTGTTAGTTGTTGGTTGGATGTGGAACAGAATAGAA
Organism: Rhinella marina; assembly: GCA_900303285.1. Lineage (NCBI taxonomy): Eukaryota > Metazoa > Chordata > Amphibia > Anura > Bufonidae > Rhinella > Rhinella marina. The sequence goes on along the minus strand of ONZH01029242.1, from coordinate 339,484 downwards.
AAGTCTCTAAACAAGGGATTAGGGAGATGGTATTGGGCCACTTGGCCTGTGTTGGCCTCTTCTCCAAATACATAGCCGGGGTTCTTATCAGGACCAAAGATCTTGGTGATCTGTTCTGGCGGTGGATCTCCGATGAGTTGTAAGAGACCAACCTCTACAGTTGCACGGTCTGTTAAAATAACACAAAGCAGGGGAGAAAATTACACAATTAGAAAATAAATCAACAGAATACATTCATAAAGGCCAGTTGCAAGGTCTTTTAAATGCTACGTACTTTTGGAATACAATTTTACAGCAACTGTGTTGCACCTGAAATAACATCACTGAAACGCCACATTTTACAAAGAACATAAAAATGGATACAGGCATGCAAATGTACAACACAAAGCTATACAATACAAAAATCATCTAGTATACAGCAATCAGTATTCATGACATAGATTTACACTACCTAAAAGCTGGCAATACGCATTAAACTGAAGTTGATTGACAGTTGAACTATCAAACATCTGGTGAACGTGCGTTTCACAGACAGAGCCATACACATTGTAGTCCATATTGGCCGTTACAGTTTATCACTGTTCATACACGTTCAATGAAACTGGGCAATGGACGAAAGATCTTTTCTGGGAACGTTCTTTCAAAGAAAATTCTTTCGTCCACAAACAATCTGTTTTTGAACAAAAGATCTTCCAACTATCAAACAAAAATATTAAACATGGCCGGCTTTTTTTCTGATAACGGTCTGTCACCAGCCAGCTAAAATTATCGTTCTTAGTTAAATCTCACTTGACAAACAATAGGTTTGTTAAAATGGTCCATTTTGATCAATTTTAGACCAATAAAAAAAAAAGTCAAGTCAATTTTCCAAACTTTTTGGTTTTCCAGAACTTTCATCCCCGAGACCTAGCTCTACTTTTAACAGGCGCAGAAGAGAGCTCAGCCTACTAAAGTTCAATTGCTAAAAGATTTATTAACTTCCAAGCAATAAAAAAAATAAATTATGGACCTAACATGATTGGAAGACAGATGCTGTACTCAGCCTCAACTGTGTTTCAGTTATATCCAGATAATACAGGATACAACACTGATTGAGAAGTGATAGTCACAGCTCAACTCCCTCCCTCCTGAATGACCTCAGCACAGAGCGTGCCCACAACACTCTACCATAGACTCTCCAGACTACAGTTTTCTGTGGTCCATGTGGCTGCTGTAAAGCATATGCCTGCATGCTGTTAACAGCAGCTGAGGCAAGATGACACCCTCATAATTATGTACAAAACCTAGAGTAAAAAAAAACTACAAGGATGCTATGAAAATGGATATTTTTATCTGGTTTTAATTACTAAAGAAATAAAGGCGGTTGGTACATTCCAATTATGAATTGGCTGATGATGATAGTCTTTCTTTGACAAACCAAACCGCATGTACTACAGTCCCATATAAATCCATTCTGGTTCGAAGCTGGAGGTTAAAAAAACACTGATCACCGAGTTCCAACCACTGGGAGGGATCACCATTATCCTGAGAACAGGCTGTTCTTCAGAGAAAACCAGGTCACACATATGTGCTCTCTCCGTATTGTAATTAATGGCTTAGTGGAAGCAAAGTTCATAGAAAACCCTGCAGGTCCATTATAGCCCGAATTAGAAAGAACCAGTGATCACCAACTATCCAGTGTGAAGACTCTGTAAAACAACTCCCCATATCTCAGCTTCATGGACTGCCAAGTGTTTGACCTGAAGAGGAGTGGGACAGTGGGGTTAACCGAGGTAATGCCCGAATTTTAAGGTTTTGAATTGAATCATCCAAATAATTCCCATATTTATGAATTTCTTGAATATAATTTGTACACGGCTTTTCCCCCAAAATGAAAATACAACCACCTAAAAATGTAATTTTGGTCATTTCTTGTAAGAAGGGTTATCTGAAGTTAGGAAAAGGGTTGGCTTTTTACCAGAAACGTCATCTGTGCTGGAATGGTGGTCAGTTTGGTTGTTACCCATGTTATCCAGAAAAAAAAAACTTGTGGACAATCTGCAAATTATAGAACATGTCCTGTTCTTTTCCATATTTAGGGCTAATGCACACAATTGTATGTATTTTGCGGTCCACAAAACATGGATCCGCAAAAAAAAAAAAAAACAATGACATCAGTGTGATGTCCATGTTGCATCCATTTTTTTGCGGATTCACTGTAACGATGCCTGTGCTTGTCCACAAAACGTACAAGAATAAGACACATTTTATTTTTTTCCGTTTTTTTATGGACCCATTGAAGTGAATGGCCCTGCATATGGGCTGCAAAAAAACGGAACGAAAAAGAAAATACGGTTATCTGCATGAACCCTAAGGAAGATAATGGTCCTTTCTATTGATGGGAGCGAGAAAAATGCAGAGTGCACACGGAAGGTGTCTATATTTTGTGGATCCACTGATGATAATCACTGTAAAGGGCTGTGGTATATGTCAGTGCTGTATAAGAGTAAAATAAATAAATTAAAAAAATCTATCAATTGTGGAATGAAATACGAACATGACCATGTGTATGAATCCTTACTTGCAACAGATTTATCAGCCAGCATTAGCCATTCTAATAAATCTGGCGCAGTTTAAGCCTGTCTGTCCTGAGGTTACACTCTTACATCTTACTTTTAGACTTTTTTAGTGTATCCAGTAACTTTACAGTATAGTTCAGTAACTCAAGCAATACTAATTGTGAATGGCAGAGACAGCAGAAAACACGGACAGATGCATCTTTTCCCACCAAGATTTTTCCTAGATTTCTTTCCAGTGTGTCCCAGGAGATGCGCCACTTACAAGGTTTTCATGGGAAAACTGCTCAGCCAGAGAGACAGCTGACATTTTATAGACTCTCATAACTAAATGCAACTTAACTGTGCATAAAGAGTCTTTTACTGGTACAGATGTGCTCTGTACATCCACAACGAATCGTCCTCTTACTGTAACCACTCAGCAATTTCCAAATGAGATGCCAACATATCTCAAGCCAGGCTATCACAGCTGCCTATGCTTATACGTTGGTGCCAAGCTATTCTAAACGTTCATCCATCCAGAAAGGAGTTGGCATCATTAATGGTCTTTGTTTAGACGCCTTACAGTGTCCACCACTATGGTATGGTGGAAGCACCATGACGCTGGACCAGTGTCCAACCTAGGCACAAGAGTATGTAGCTAAATTATGTATTTTTCCCTAATTATTGTGATTAGAAGGCACAATAGGGAATTCCTTATTGTAATTATAGGCCTGAATTTTTTTTAATTGTCAGACTGAAAATGTTTTTGTGGAAGTGTCCCTACAGTATTCTTCAAGTACTGTCATCAGGCATCATTAAAATCTGGCAGTGTAATACTGCTGCCAATTACCCAGTGAATGAGCCAATGCTCATTCATCAGGCAATTGGAATCTTCAACAGGTTTAAAAATCATCGTTGGCTGGCGGCAGATCATGCTGTCTAATGATGATCTGCTGCCAGCAAACAATGAGTCAGTGTGGGGACGAGCGATGGCATTAGCGATCACTCCTCCCCATACGGTGCAGAGGTCTCCTCCACTAAGTCAATCTCAAAGGATGTTTGTATCATAAATCTCTGATATCTACTATATGCTTTAAATTAGCAGTCTCATGGTTAGCTCTGAGTTTCCCCTACAGGCCTGTAAATCTAATGGTATGTCCACTACCCCAACTGAAATATTTTCCCATATATAAAACATCTGGTTTGAGACTTGGTTCCTGACATCCAAAACACTAGGTAAAACATCCACAAAGCCTCATCCCCTATGTAAGTTCTCAAGATAAATTACACGTATTATTCAATGGAATGATCCTGATGGGAAAATATTTGAGTGGGAGTAGGGGTTGTGGCCATTTCACTTTTCCACAGCTGTACCCTCCCGGTGCCAGGGGGCACAATACTCTAAATATGAAAACATGGTGTTCCTAAAGTACTTATTACTTACCAACCCAAGTACGGCTTTGTGCACACTGTGCTCTATCCTCCCATAGGAGGTATACGTCACTAAGATTTCCAATTGTGTACCCTTGAGGGAAGGCCCCAATGTAAACCATCGTATAGACAAACAGTGGCACACGTCACCCTTTGATTGCTGTATATTGTGCGGTATACAGTTTTTTTTCATGGTCCACTGTATTATCCACAGTTCGGCTGTACTTTCCTATACAGCTGAAAAAGGGTATGAAGATGGAAACCATAAGTGTTGCTGTTTTGGCTTTTATCTATCGAAGGAGCCTTACTGGTACCCTAAACACAGGGATGGGGTATTCCCATCTCAACATTCATGCTACAATATATCCACAGGACTTGCCAGATACAATATGTCTGATAGCTGCGGGTCCCAAAGAGTAGGGCCTCATCTTAGCTCTGTGAATGCATGCCTCTCCCCGTTCAATTCTATGGGAGTTCCAAAAATAGTTGGGTAACTACAGTAAACTTGGTTCTTCTGGAATTCCCACAGAAGTTAATGGAGAGAGTCATGCATGTGTGGCCACCTCTCCATTCAGAGCAACCATGGGATGGGCTCTGTTCTCTGAGACCAGCACGTATCAGACCTGGCATATCCTGGGGCATACACCTATTAAAATGACTGTGGCAAACAAATATGGATGCTACTTATCATATATTAAATGGTTTTTCCTAAACTTTTATACTGATGAGCTATCCTCTGGATAGGTCATCAGTATCTGATCACTGGAAGTCCCACACTCGGGACCCCCGCTGAACAGCTGTTTTTGAAGGCACCGACTCTTGCCGTAGCACCCCGGCTTTCTCTCATCTAACCAAGCACAGTGCCGTACATTGTATAGTGGCTGTGCTTGGTACTGCATCTTGGCCCCCTTCATTTCAATGAGGCTGAGCTGCGCCTAGACCATGTGACCGATGAACGCAATATCACATGGCCTAGGCTAAGCTGCGAGAAGGCCACGGCACTACTGTGAGCACTCATGCCTTCTCAAACACTTGATCAATGGGGTTCTCGGTGTCAGATACTGATGACCTATGTAGAGTATAAGTCATCAATCTAAGTCTTGGAAATTTCTTTTAAAAGGGTTGAGGCTATTGAAAAAATAATGACAATATCTATAGTGAACTGCATAAATAACAACCCTCTAATAAAATCTAAAGTATATTAACAGCCACCTTGATTTCCGTGACCAACAGCCTTGTGCTTTTATTTGGTTCAGGAACTCACTGGTGACTCCTAAGATCCTCATAATCTACAATAGCTGGTCCATTACCCTATAGATATTGAAAAATTGCTAGTCGTGCAATAGTATTTGTATAGTTACTCACAAAATAAAGAATCAACATTTTGTATACATAGACACAAGAGAAGAATCTGTGCAACTTTTGTACTTTGGCCCTTCTTCTAAAGGATATCTCATCACGCTGTGAACACATAAATACATTAACGTGACTGAGAAAGTCCTTATCATTCCCTGGCTGCGTGCTCAGAATTCACACTCCAGAATGCAGATTTCAGATATTTGAGACTACAATACTGCTCTGTGAAGTACAGCGGTATACAGATGTCAGCAATGCATGAACGCAATTCCCAGAAGGAAAACATCCCGTACATACAGACTGTATCGGCAACTCAACTAATCGCTGTGAAGAAGAGGAAACATCTGCCTGGAATGAGAAGACAAAGCTGCTTAGTGCGGGAACAAGTGCTTCCCCCTTGAGCGAAGGAAGGATACATGGACTGTACATACAGTATATCTAATGATGCGTGCAGCACTACAAGGATTGGGCTAGTATTACCCTTCGAGCCAAATTTATTATATTAATTCTCCCTAGCGGATCATATCAGTGGAATGCACTGCATCACAATCCATTTTAAAGCATCTTACCATCCTGTGCTGCTCAGTATCTGGTACTGAATGCCAATTTCCACACGATAAAGCCTGCAGCTGATAGCAGCCTGAGAACTGAGGAGTTCCAGACCAGTCGAAACGACACTTACTTTATAAAGTAAGGAATGGTGACTATTGCAGTTTCTAGCTGGAACCAGGCCCAGTACTTTAGGACAGAGATCTTCAACCATTTATAGTAGTTGGGCACATTTAGAAAACATGGCTGCTTTCTTCTAAAAAGTTGCCACATCTACCCATGGGTGGTGTCTGGTGAAGGAGGATGAGCTGCATTACCACATACAACAGGTGTGGGCCTGTTTTTATAAGAAAGTAGGCTTTTTTTCTTATCCAGTGCAACCCACTTAAAGGGGTTATCCCATGACTAATGTAAAAAATGAAAATCAGACATCAGACAGTACATGGCAATCTCTTTCTAACAAAGCAAAATCCAGCCCTGTACCTCACATGGATCCAGAGATCTCCCCATTCATTGCTCTGTTAGATTTATATCAAGCTGGCAGCTCAAGGGGAGTGTCTTTTCTGCTGCAGCTAAGGGGGCGTGTCTCAGCTCTCCCTATCACAGCTCAGGGGGCGTGTCCATGCTCTTCCTATCACACCTCAGAAGGTAGCTGAAGGATGAAACAGAGCCCGTGCGGCCTTCTCAGTGAGCAGGTCAAAGAAATTAGGAAAATAACAAACTGTAGGTGGCGCTATACAGATATATTTTGTTGAATAGCTCAGTGGCTATGCTAAATTTTTAATTACATGCAATTACAAAAGTATGCAGATCCAGGTGCAGCTTTGAAAACTGTAGAATATTTTTTTTGTGGGACAACCCCTTTAAGGCGAACACGTCACGTAGCTATTGCCTTCTGAACCACCAAGTGTCCAGACTTGTTCTTTATTGACCAAACAGATTCCTCATTTTACAAAAAAAAAGAAAAAAAATGTAATCACACCTGTAGTATGCAAACCATCTTGAAATCAAAGAAGTGAAGGAGGAGACCAAATCCCATCTTCTCTGAAGACAGAGAATGGCATCAGCAGTCTTGCCAAGATCTCTTCTAATCTCAGCACATGCGTAGTAAAGCGGAATGTACTTGCCCTAGCTTCAGTTGTGCTCTGTACAGGCAATAAGAGCCAGAACTGCCAGAAGATTGCTGCAAGCCAGGACAGGTACACCCTACTGCACTGCGCATGCACGAACAGTAGAATACAACTGCGCAAGCACACAAAGCCGGCTGCTGATGGTGTTCCCTATCTTCATGGATGTCAATCACAATGGACAGGTTGGGATTTGGGCACCTGGTGAGCTTGGCTTCACGGCATCAGCACCTCCCTGGTTCAAACAGCTGTGATTTTTAGAAAAATGAGGCATCTGCTTGAAAATAAAGGACACCTTTCGACACTTGCGCACTAGAGATAAGTGAATCAATTCTAAACTGATCAGATTCGACCCAAATTTTGTAAAAGTTTGAGGACGACACATATCCGAACTTTTGATGATTTGATTCAGGTAAAGAGAAAACTTTTTTTTTTTTTTTAAATGAGAAAGAAGAGATAAAGAATATCTGTCCTACAAGTCCTCAGAGCCTCATACACAAATGTTCAGGTCACTTGGAGCTCTATTAATTCCAGAACCCACATGGTTCAAAACACATAGACATTGGACTGTATCTCTTGTTTTTATGCAATACAGGTTTTTGATTTTGGGAAGACCTGGAATATTACAGTATATATTCTTAGGATACAGGTTTTAATCTGGTTTCAGCTTTCAGATATTGTTTGGTGCTACATGTTCATGAGGCCGGTATATGCTTGTAACAACGTCTGCTGAATCTAACGGGGCTATGTTTTATTAGCGCAGGTGACAAATGCTAGTGAGAATGTCAGATTCCTGGAGACAGTGAATGAATTACACCAGAGGCCCACAACAGTGACTTCATAATGTAATTCAAGAGAGGGTAGGGGATAGTGACCAACCATCATTCTGGAATCTGGTCTTCTCCCTGAGCAGCATGTTAAGTGTCTTTTAATACTGTGAATGCTGCTGGCTTTTTTTTTTTAGGAAGGAAGGGCTTCCTGCACTAATACATGAAGCTGACTTCTCTTTCCTATTATTATAAATGACAAGTAGCATCTCCAGAGACTGGAACATTTCTATGCAAGGAAATTGACTCTTGTTTTTTTCCCCCTTACTAAAGTAAATTATAGTAATTATGGCCAAGGGTGGACTGGCCATAGACCCTACAGGAAAATTTCCCTGTGGGCCTTTCTCCTGGTCGCCGGCCAGGTACATAATGATCTGATGCTCTAAGCATTAACCATTCTACGAGCATCAGGTACTCATCCACCTGGCCAAAGACTACAGGTGCCCTCCTGAACTCAACTGTATCACTGTCCTTTGGATGGTGATACAGTTGAATACTGTGGTGAAGGTGGCAGTGTTTTGCACTGTCCTATTTGGTTCTGGAGGGTTGATATTTTGTCTTACTCTACAGAAGGGATCAGCAACCTCCAGCTGTTCTAAAACTACAACTCCCAAAATCGAGCATGGCTATTTTCGGAACGCCCATAGAAGTGAATGGAGAGCACGCCGTGCATGGGTGGTGCGCTCTCATTCACTCTGAGACAGTATTTTATGCCAGAATTCTGGTGCAAAATGTTCCATTTTTGGTCATGCCTCTTTTCCAGTTAAGACCCACCCTTCCTTGCTAAGTCCCACCTCTTTTTCAAGCGAATCCAAAAAAATTGGAGAAACCCTAGTTGGGCCTAATTGCGACATTCTTTAGATAGATTCTAGGTGCAGACACATTAGTAAACCTAGGCCATAGTTATTATGGCCACACTTAAGAGGAATTGTATATTCCTAGCTTCTGCCCTGCTTAGTGCCGCACCCCTTAATATTAGGGAATTGTTATTCATGCAGTTATTACTTTTTAGAGTCACTGCAATAAAGGAAATGTCGCTTAGCACCTAATTTGAACTGTGAAAATGAAGCAAACACGGATGACTTTGATCTATCGCCATGCCATCCCCCGGTAGGCACAAAAATAACAAGATCTCCTCCAGGAAGACCTGCTGTTTGTACAGATAAGCAGAGATTTTGGCAGAGAACATGAGCACACATGATGCACGTGGCCCAAGGTCAATCCCTTTTTAGTCTTATTTAATCATGTGCCAGCTTATTATCAGAAGGGCCAAACCACTGGGGCACTGTCAGCTCACTAATCTACCGTCCATCCCAATGTCACTGTATGTGATCCTTCACAGTCACATCACTGGCATTCTGATGCACATAAGGCAGAAATATCTAAAGTGTTAATACGGATTCAAGGGCGTCCGTATCACCTATACCACACACATGGACAAACTGCATGCTCACTTGGCTTATACTGGTACAATGGTGACATTGGGTAGAAGGTGAAGCTGACTTGGCCAGCTTGGTAGCTTTATGAATTTTGCTACAAGTACACTGCCATTGCAGTCGTTCAGGACTGGCAGTGTCGCTCGAGCACCCAGTATGCCCATACTGTCCATGTGCAGGGCGACTATCAGAACCAGAAGTAATGTAGACGCATATCAATATGTCACTTTCCTTTTGAAACATGAGTGAGAACACCAAAGAGACGGGCGGCTGGTACTCATTGACCGCAGTGTCTGCTGCCCAAAGGTATCTGGGCTATTCTATTAATTCATCAAAGACTAGTTCAACCTTTCAGAGGAAAACCAAAAATTCAGTTATTTTCAAGAGAAGCAATATGTTTCCTAAAAACGTATTGCATCATATCCTATTAAATTGAATACAAATAAGGGTTGAAACACGTTTGAGTACTGGACTAAAATTTGAGCTTGATAGTGGATAGTTAAAGGGATTGTCTCACTTCAGCAAAGTATAATGTGATGAATGAATCAAGAATCAAAAAATGAATCCAGCCAGCAAAGGAGACAATAACAATACATTAATAAGAGTGTTGCATTAACTTTATCTACATAATAAATGCTATTTTCTGAAGTGACACAACACCTTACAACTTCAAGGGGGTTGTGTGCGATTAAGAAAGTGTCAGCCTTTTTCCGTAGAAATAGTGCCACTCTTGTGCATAGGCTTTGTCTGGTACTGCAGCCCATTCAAGTGAATAAATCTGAACTGCAATTCTGGATACATCCCCTGGACAGGAATGCTGCCGCTTCTAAATGAAAAAAAAAATATATATATATATTTTCTCCAAAGTCACACATTTTTCTTAGGGCTCATGCACACGAACGTGTGCGTTCAGTGTCCGTGCTGTGGACCGCAATTTGAGGTTCACAATGCACGGGCACTGACAGTGGGGTCGCCGCATTCGGATCGCAGACCCATTCATTTGAATGGGGTCCGCGATCCACATCCGACGGTCCGCAGCGTAAAAAAAGTAGTGCATGCGCTACTTTTTTGCGGTGTAGAGGCATGGCCAGAAACAGCACGGAAGCACTCTGTAGTGCTTCTGTGGTGTTCTGATCCGTGTATCTGCTCCGCATCTCTGTGATTGCGGACGCATTGAAGTGAATGGGTCCGCGATCCATGATGCGGGGTGCACATGACCAGTGCCCGTGTATTGCAGACCCGGCGTATGTGGGCCTTAATACGTGCACGGGCCGGTACCGGTCGTGTGCATGAGCCTTTAACTATAGACCAGGGATGCCCAACGTGTGGCCCTCCAGCAGTTGCAAAACTACAACTCCCAGCATGCCCTGATAACTGTAGGCAGTCTGGGCATGCTGGGAATTGTAGTTTTGCAACAGCTAAAGGGCTGCAGGTTAGCATCCTTGCTATAGACTATATTCCATCGCTGAATTACACAAAAATCTTCAGTAATAGATGTACCTGCAATGCTGGAAGATGTTGCTGGGTTGATTAACACTAAGTCAAAATTGTCACCAAGATAACACCAAAAAAAAAAAATGGTGTGATTTTTCTCCAACACTTAGTCGTGCGTCTATTTGAGAGCTGAAGTTTGGCTTTCAAACAGACAGGTTACAGTCGAGGCAAAGTTGTACATGACTCACATTGCAGTCTATGATGGCAATATTATGTGCGATTTGTGACCTGGGACCGGGAATCCAGCGGGTATGGAATTTTGTCAACGGTTGCGTCAGGACACGTGCTGCAACGTGACCAGATTGACAACTATTAGACACAACGTCACCACGTTGACAACCATCAGATGCAAAGTCACAATACGACATTGTAACTTCCTTATCATGCAACCAAATTTGTCGTTCTCCCCTAGCCTTAACATCTGGTTTTGTACATGAAGCAAGTCAGAAAGCTTACAATAGGAGAAGCTGAACAACATAAAAATATGTAAAGAAATTACATCTGTGAGAACATTCATGGTCTTCAGAATACTGTTGCTGCCTTTAATTAGAACTATTTAAATTTTAATTAGACGACTTTTACAGAAAACCTCACAAGCCATAACTGTGCTGTTCAAAGGAAAATCAAAGTTAGGGTACTTTTTCTGCTGACAACTGACTAGTATTAGGTCACTTACCTGACCGCTCAAAGGAATTAGAGACTTCAGTCGTCTCCAAACCTGTGGAAAAATGAATATACACACATGGAACCCCAGAATACTCCTCAGGGAGTGAGTCACATGACACGGGAAGATGTGCTCCCTTCAGAAGGTCCCAGCAGGCATCCTGTAGAACCTTACAAAACCCCCGGCATGGGCCTGGTGGTGACACTGAGGAGGAAGGACTACACCTTGGAACCAGTAGTAAACAGAAAAACCACTCCAGGTAACGGTGGCAATGAGATTTAAGAAGCCCCTCCCAATCATGCAAAGCGGCCTGAATTTCAGACACACTGGTATGATTCAAATAATTTGGGAGCGTAAAAGTTTGAATTCCCAGTTTGCGGCAGAATGGCAGGTTGATGGGGACAGGCAAGCAATGAGCATCGGATGGAGTCAATTTGGGTAAATGAAAAGCAGTCTCTGTGAGATTATTTCTAAAAGCTGTAGCGGTAGAAGCTTTAGTGCTGGTTAGTAAATCATGATCAGAAGTATTGGCATTATGATGTCCCTCTGAATATACTACATGTGTATTAGGAGCATGAATTTTATCAGCAGTGGCAACTATCCCAGAATGTTTATGAAGGCCAATTCTCTCATCCGACTGATTGACATCAGCAGAATGATTATGTCTATTATTTTTCGTATGTAACACTGACTCTGAAGAATTTAGCACATAATGGGATAGGCCACTGGCGAGCGAGCTGGTTATACTCATCAGAGCCGCAGTGCGCATGCTGCCCACGTGACCAGTGTGCATGGTCTGTGAGTCCAGTGGGGTGGAATACTGTGATGGTCCTTCTAATTCTGAGCCGAGCATTGGCTCTATATTTTGGTCTCCCATTTGGCTGGTTCCTGAAAGAGATTTGTTGGGTGATGGTGTAGCCCGAGACTCCACTGCCGCATAGACTGGAAAAGAGGAAATACCTGGTGACGTAAGATTTCTTGCACTGATGTTAAAAGTCTGACTGCCGGAACCGGAAGACTGATTGTATGTATGGGTCTTAATGATGCTTTCTTCTTTCTGCTCAGAGCCAGTCAGATTTAAGTTGTTCGTCTCGCTTATGTGAACGGTTGGGGCAATCAAATTGGACATCTCTTGATTTCTTGCACTGATGTTAAAAGTCTGATTACTGGAACCAGAAAGATGAATGTATGTGTGGGTCTCAGTCACGTTTTCGTCATTCTTCCCTGAATCAGGCAGATTTAAGTTGTCCGTCCCATTTATCTGAACAGCTGAGATACTCACATTGGTCATCTCTTGTTGATCAGGTGTAGGACCAGTAGAGGTTTGCAAATCATTTTCAGGTTTTTCTAACCAAACATTCATTATGCTTCGGATATTTTCAGCAACATTTAGGATTTCAGCCCCCACACCGGCAATGTTCTCCTTGTCCGGGTTCTGAGCAGTTGAAGCTTCAGGCACAGAGGTGGATACATCCTTAGACGTAGGTGCTGTAATCTCAAGATCAGACTCACCATTTATCTCTACCTGAAAAATGCTGAATAAGTTTTCTTCAGGAGGATTTCTTAGAGAAGATTCTGTCACATGCTGGTGATTTTTCAAGGAGGCTGGTGAGGAATGCTGTGCTGGTGTGGTCTGCTTGGATGCTTGGGTGAAGGTCTCATTAGACTGAGGAGGTTTACTCACTGCAGGTGAAGATTCTGTAGCTGCTGGCTGTGATGATGAAGAGACTGAAGTTGTGAGATCAGGCAGCAATGTAGAAGGTGACACCTGATTTGTATCTGTAGAAAAGGTCTTCTGGTCTGTAACGGTTACTGCTTCAGGAAGGCTTTTTTCTTCAGCTGCTGATGCATCAGATAGAAGAGCTGCTTCAGATGTAGTTAAAACTGCAGGGTTCGTGGTGGGAATTGTGGTGGAAGCAGTTGTTGGCTTTGCTCCCCATCCAAACCAATTAAAAATCTGTGCATGTGATGGTGCAGGTGAGGTCACCATCAGGACAGCAACCACAGCCCAGACCCATGTCAGAGCCATGGCAGTGAGGCTCCGATACCTTTCAGGAACTTTGCCTGTTCACATTGATTTGTCCTCTAAAGCTCTCGTAAACTACACATTACCCTTCAAACAAGCAGAACTAGCAGAGGTGTGGCTACAGAAATACCAAACCAAGCCTCCTTATCAGACACCAGCCCCTCATCGAGTGTGGAAAAGCTGAAACAACTGCACAGAACTTTACAATTGACCTCACTCTTGACAGAAATTATGGAAAAAAAAGTCAACAAAGGGCAGATTGTTACTTGCCAAGCCAAAGAGATACCATGCATGCAAGTGTAAGGAGAATCCCTCTGCACGGCACAGATAAAGACATGAAAGAGCTATATATTTAGCATAACTCTGTAAAGAAATACTCTATTCAGATGAAAATGCTACTTTACTACTTCTTCTATCGATGCTTCAAACTACACATGGTGGCAACTCATACAATGGAGGTCCTTGAAACATTTACTAAGGTCTGGGATCCATAGGAGTTACAAATCTATTTCAAATTAAAAATATGTTAGATCTAAAGTAAAAGTTAATAGCTACTAGAGAGAGGTAGCATGCGGGTCAAAGGTCTCTTTTGCTCCACTGCTCACAGCATCTCAAGCTGTGCCCCTAACAATTTGAAGGGGGAAAGAATGGAGAATGTATATTGGCTTTTAATTGCTCAATTCACTAGTCACATTCAAGGGCAACCTTCTATAAGTGTCATGACTGTAAAGTGAAAGGAAAGTTATTATTTGATATTCACTTCTAATTCAATGTTATATTGTATTCGCCGTCTTTTAGCTGGTTTTGAAGATGTGACTCCTGTCATTGATGGTATCCTTTTACAGAGCTGGGCATGAGGTGAGACAGATCTGAAATTCCCAAAGCATTAGATAATAATCCAGCCAGAGTTCATACAGACTTTGCCTTTCTTTATTCTTCTTTGTCAGTGTTACCTGCTTCCCCTTTGTGTTTTTTCTAATGAAAGTTTGGGAAAACTTGCCTATACAAGACTGGAACAAATGTTAGGAATTCCCAGTGTTTGTTCTTGTTTTTAGGGTTTGACTAAAAGCCAATCACATAAAAAAGAAGACTGCAAAAAGTTGGCATCTGACAACAGGTGAGATTTCCAGATAGGAGTAGATGCTTGCAGCTCTGAAGGATGGATTTCATAAAAAAATTCCAGTCATTTGTCCAGGCAACTAACTTCTCGGTAGAAGGGTAGATGCTGAGCTGCTCTCTGCCAGAAGAGAAAGCAGTGAAGAGGAGGAAGTACTAGCCATTGGATGACAGGATATGGCAGAAGAACAGTGGTTATGTTATGGGAGGGGCCCTGACACAAGTGCTGATGGCTGCCATCTTTGGGGAGAGCCCACACGGTTTGCTCGCATATCCCTGCCAAGGGTTCAAGTCAGTGAAAGGCTGCTGCAGCAGAGGAGAAGTAAAGACAATAGGCAAGAGGAGCGGGTGTCTCCCTGCTGCATGTGCACTGAAGAAAGTGGCATAGGAATGCCACGTGCAGAACGCATTCCCCCAGAAGCATGGAGGAAGGAAGAAGCATGGCAGCAGTTCCGTTGGTGCTATCCCATATTTGTGAACTGGCAGCTGCATGGTTTAGTAATTTTTCCTCCCCTTTCAATCTGACAAAAAAAAAAATCAATTTTGAACATATGATGATCCCTCCAGCAAGTGCAGACTGGGAACTTGAAGTGGCCCTGGAAAAAATACTAAAAGTGACCCTGTTTTGTAGTCGGATCCAAATTGATGGAACGCAGGGGCAGTAATACCATATTGCAGCACATTATACCACCCCAACAGAGTCAGATACCACAGTCCATCACAAAATACTGCCGCCAGCAGCACCAAATACATCCCCAAAAACTTCCACTAGCCAGCGGTGAGGAGGACTCAGGTGGCCCCCTGGGCATCGGCCCACCAGGAAATTTGCTTGTAAAGTCTATGGACAATCCGCCCCTGCCCTCCGGTACATAGCTCCATACAGGTATAGTACAGTTATCAGAGTTCTCCACTGTAAGCAGCCATGCATCTTTATGCTCATCACATGCATATTTACTAACATCTTTGTTGGTAAATTCAAGGCATTTAAGCCCTGCCCCAGAAATGCCCACTTTTGGGTAGGATTTTCAGAAGTCCCACCCATTTCCAGTACAGGATAGACTTAATTTACCGGGATTGTCTTAGAAAATTAAGGACAATCACAGTAAATCTCCATGGGATATGTGATAAGTATCTAATCACTAGGTGCCCCTAACCATTGCAACTAATCACAAGAGTGTGGATCCCAAATTTCCCATTCCTCCTCACCATGCAACTGTGAGCAGGAGTCTGAATGGAGTGGTGGTCACACACGTGCCTAGAGAGAGAGGGCTGATTACAACACACATCCTAATGATCTTGGGACTCCCACGGACCATAAATTTATCACCTATCCAGTGGATCAATGATGTAGGTATTTTTTGGAACCCCCTTTCAGCAGGCAGAGAAACATAAATCTGATCATACAGCAATTCCACACTGAGTGTCAGGGTCATACATCTTCCATACATGGATTACTGACACTTGGTCTTGTCCATGAAGAATACTTGATATGAACAATACATGTGTTATGACTGGTAACATTTTGGGTAATTGTGGCCCAGAGGGTCGTGTGATTTAATAGCACCACCCTGGTGAAAAGCCATCTGAAAAAAATGGGAAGTTGTATGGAACAGGAAATGGGAACATATCATTCCTTCCAGGTTCACAAAATGTTAAGATTTATTAGCATTGAGATACCCTCAGAGGAACAGAAAACTGATGTTCTCAGCTCAAACTCATTACTGCTGTCAGGAGAACTTTATGATTATGTCATTCAGCCATTCGGGATATAGGGATCCCCACTGTTAGGACTGAAATAGTAAGTGGGAAACAGGATTCTGACGAATCCCACATGTTAGAACTGCTCAGACCCATTTCAGAATCAGCGATTCCTCCGGGCACTGGGAGATTCAAGTTTCATGGGAAAATAAACCACAAAGAAAATTATCCAGATGCTTTGGCAACTCCCAGCAGACGCAGATTGCCCCATTGTCACTGCAGCCTGTAATTGAAATTCCCAAGTTTTTACAAGTTCCCAGCTGACATTACTAGAGCAAAGAGAGGTGAAATGTCAGAATCTGTAGAGACATTTGGCTACGCCCCTGTATTCAATGATGGATGTTTATCTTAACTCTAGATTAGGATGTTTCACCTCTGACTTATCCAGAAGTACTGTATACCAGAAACTTAGCTGGGTGTCAGGTTGTCAGATGTGAACTTTTAGATTGAGCTGTTTATTTAATTCCTATCATCGGACACTAAATGCATGTCATATTACATCCAAATCTTTACAGGAACAAGTCAGCCTAGAAATGAATAAAACAGTCTCACTGTTTGTCAGTCTGCGGCATTTAATGCAAGTTCTTGAAACAAACAAGCCTACAGAGCACAGAGGGTTAATCTTCTGCTGATCTGCCTCATCTTTGTGTGTGGAGGGGATGCTGCTGCAGCTGTCTTACTGCTGCGGATGAGCGAACTTGTGTTTTCAAGTTCGGCGTACAAGGTTCGGGTTATCTAAGAATTCCGTTATGGATTCCGCTACCACGGACAATAAGTTATGGTCAGTGGTAGCGGAATCCATAGTGGAATTCTTAAAAAACAAACCTTGTACCCTGAACTTGGAAACACAAATTCGCTCAACACTAATTACTGCCTGTTAAAGGACTGTAAAGGGGAGCAAGAGAGCAAATTGGGATCAGAGAAAAGGAGGAAAATAATTTAGGAACACAAGGTTTTTATATTTTTTATGTTTTTTTCTATGTTTAGTGTTTCTTTTAAGCATACGACCAGCTGCAAACTCAAAAATTCATTTTACATGTCTTGTTAGGGCATATTGACATCATCATATGGGATCATCATATCATCATCATATCCCCCTTTGGAATTCTTCCCTTTAAGCGAGATTGGGGAAGCCGCTGCAAAAAGTGGCTCCAGTTCTTTTCCACCATATATTATATGGTTCAACATTCATTTAAATGGTCTCCTGTGGATTTCTCAGGCGCCGACAGAGATTTCAGTAGCGAGGAAGCATAATTTAGGGAAGGGGCTATGCAGTTAGGAAAAGTCTTTAAATAGCTTTTTCCCTGATAATGAGAATGCAAATTATTAGATTACGAACCTTTTTTTGTAAATTAAGATTTGGCAGCCATAACATAACTACTGTGCCTGACAGCAGGAACAACACTGATATATTGGTGGATATGGCTTGGTGGTTTCTAGAGCCATAATACTGTTCTTAACCTATAGTGTAATGTAGGTCTTATGAAGTGCCAAATATACTTTAAACATTATTTATCTACCAGTCACATATGACTGGACATGCAGTGCATTATTTAACTTGCACATCCCTAAAAGCTTAACTGAGCCTCTACAGCGTAGAGAAACGGCAGTGTTTACTACATCAGATCACTATAGAGTGCAAGATCTAAAATGGGTTTTCCAGAGTGTTTATACTGATGATATATCCTCTGGATAGTTCATCAATATCTGATCAGATACTCGCAGCTTAGGGTACTTTCACATTTGCGGAAGGGGATTCCGGCAGGCTGTTCCGGTGGGTGAACAGCCCGCCGGATCTGTGCTGCCGCAGGTGCATGTGTGGGGCCGGAACTACGCTCTGGCCCCTTTCACTATAATGGGGACGGGCCGCGGATCCGGCCGCAGCTTGGCAAACTTGCAGAGAGGCAGCCGGACCAAAACTACGACATGTTGTAATTTTGATCCGGCCGCCTCTTGGCAAGTTTGCCATGCTGCAGCCGGATCCGCGGCCCGCCCCCATTATAGTGAAAGGGGCCAGAGCGTAGTTCCGGCCCCACACATGCACCTGCGGCAGCACGGATCCGGCGGGCTGTTCACCCACCGGAACAGCCTGCCGGAATCCCCTGCCACAAATGCGAAAGCAGCCTTACAAAGGACAGTGTCATCCATTGGACAGAGGATGTACTTGGTAGCTCAGCTCAGCCCTGTTGATTTTAATGGGACTTAGCTGTGCCTAGGCTGTGTCACTGGAGCGGCAGGGGCTTCTCAACCAGCTGATTGGTGGGGGTCCCAGATGTCGGACCCCGACAGATCAGATAATGATGGCAGATCCTGAGAATAGATAATCAGTATAAAAAATGTAAAAAAAAACATAGTTCCCAGAAGGCAGATATTACCTGAACAAGCTGTCTACAGACTCTCAATCAGCAAGCAATGCTAGGAAATGTGAGCTTTGTAGCTTGCAGAATTGTGAATACAGCTCTGGGTTACAATACAACCTGTATCTCTGGTTCCCTGCAAGACACATGCATTTACTAAGTTTTCTGCTGTGTTAAACAGACCAGGAACAATGAACTGGAATGAAACTAGTGTAACTCCATGCAAAACAAGAGCCCATGATTATCACCGGGAGGCAATTTTTTTCTATAACGAAGTCAAATAAGAACTTAACATAACTCTGTGAAGTTGATAAGTGTCTCAAGATCGGGAGGAAGTACGCAGCAAGAACCCCTGGGGTCTCTGTATTACAGGAGTCCAGCTGAACAAGGCAAGGTTTACATGTAATTTTGCAAAGGTTGAATTATGAACTAAGATATTATTCAGAAATATTTAGACAGGATGCAAATAATTCCTAAATATTGCTGATCGTAGCCTGACACCAGTCATTGCTATACTAATGACTTGGCTAAGGGATTGTATCATCACAGAAAACCCTTTTCATATAGGGCGGCAATCAATTGGTTAAGAGATTCGCTCCATGGCCAGCCAAACATTTCAACTATGTATTATTGATCTGAATGGGCATCCATGTCTTGAGTCTGGTAGAGTGGAAGCCACTGTGACAGGGTAACTCTATGATCTGACTCATAAGAAGGGAATCATGAGCAGAGAAAATCCCTCTATGACATCCATATACACTATTAGGACATTTGCCGGGGTTTGTCTTATTGAGACTACCTCCTAAAAATCCTTCTATTTATGCAGCATAAATTAAACGGGTTCTGCAGTTGTTTAAAACTGATTATCTATCCTCTGGATAGATCATCAGCATCTGATCGGCGGGGGTTCGACACCCGGGACCCCCTCCGATCAGCTGTTTGAGAAGGCAGTGGCGCTGCTGGAGCGCCGCGGCCTTCTCACTGTTTTCCTCAGGCCCAGTGACGTCACGACTAGTATCACTGGCCTGGGCGAGGCTAAGCTCCATTCATGTGAGCAGAGTTTAGCCCCACCCAGGCCAGTGATACTAGTCGTGACCTCACTGAGCCTGAGGAAAACACAGAGAAGGCCACGGCGCTCCTGGAGAGCCGCTGCCTTCTCAAACAGCTGATCGGCGGGGGTCCCGGGTGTTTTAAACAACTGCAGAACCCCTTTAAGGGGAAAGTATCGTCAGAAAATGACCCTTGTTTCATTCATGTATTTATGATAAAAAATACTTTTTAGAATTTATGGTTTCCATGTCTCTCTCTATATTTTGGCCTAAAAATATCTTGAGACTGATATATATAGGTAACTTGTCAGTAGCCATTACATTATCATCACAGGCAAGATTACAATGACAAATGTATAGATAACACAGGATTCACCAATCACAACAGGTGATATCACAGCTTATCTGCTCCCTCCTGACCTCTGCACAGGTCACAGAGCATGTCTAGATAACTCTCCCATAGAAATCAATGAGGTCAGCTTCCGGCCATTGTGCATGTCTGTGACATATTTCCACCTAGTAACAGCTACAGTGAAACCTGCAGAATTTTTTTAAAATATGGACAGAGATATAGAAAAAGTAAAAAATAAAAATAAAAATCACCAAAAATTAAAAAGAAAAGGTTTAACATAAAAACTTGATGTAAACAATGGGTCATTTTCTGATGACGTACTCCCTTTAAAGGGAATTAAGAAAATGACAATACCTAAATATTACTTTGATATGAATATATTTCCAAATACCTTTCATTAGTTATAATGGCTCATTTTGTCTAGGGAGCAATCATTAAGAGAAATAAAATGGGCGCCGTCCCAGTTATGTCAACTGGTCATGTGGCGCAAAGGAGGCAGGTCACCACTGCACTGGCATCAAAGTGGATGTTTACAGCGGGGGACCCCAGCAAGGCAGCCGAGACCAGGGAGTGAAGGAGCAGGGACCCAGAGGCAGGGAGCAGGTAAGTATGGTTCCCTTTGCAGGTCTGGCCAGGAGGTGAGGTTTACCAACCCCCCTTCATCCCACAAGGTGGTCATCCCCTTTATATATACACAGTAGGAGCTGAATGTTTGTAAAGGTGACAAAAATTCTAAATTTCAAGCTGTTATTTTATCCGAGATATGTTTCCAAATATCTCCTGTCAACAGCGTGCGCAGCCTCGGCGTGCATCAGAGAGAAGAGGCAGACTTGCAATACATTAATGGGGTCTTTCTTCTGGGACCACACAGAATGTAGTAGAAAAATCAGTCGGCATTTTAGTGCATTTTTGGCAGAAGAGATAACGCTGACAACACTGTGAGACTTTTGTTTCTTGATGCTGAGCTCCTACATACAACATACCAAACACAACAATAAAAAAGATCATGAAATTAGCACAAAGGTGGACATTAGACCACCAGATGACTGTGGGATTGTGCTCCACAAACATCACATTGTACTCGATCATGTCTTCTTAAGGGAACTCTTTACCCAACCATTGTTAGAAAACCATACTGACATACTTTTAGGGAATAAATTCTTAGTTAAAGTGGTATTCTGGATATTGCAAGTTATCATTGTAACACGATAGGGGTAACTAACTGATCAGTGGGGTCTGAGGCAAATAATGTAGTCAACTATCTGCGATGGTCCCATAGAGAATAAATGGTGGGTCAGGGTGTACGATTGACCTGCCACAGCATTAGGATGGGGGAATAGGACTATTGTCATGACCAGTGGGAGTCCAAGAGTCTGGGGCCCCCTGATCAGTTAGTTATTATTATCAATAATGGTGTTGACATATTCATCACTTGCTGTCCCCAGTGGAGCTCGCAATCTTAATTCCCAATCAGGATGTTTTTGGAACATGGGAGGAAACCGGAGTACCCGGAGGAAACCCCGGGGAGAACATACAAACTCCATGCAGATCTTGTCTATGATTGTATTTGAGCCCAGCCCAGGACACCTGCGCTTCAACGTACCACTGCTAACCAATGAGCCACCGTGCTGCTATTCCCTATCTGGTGGATAGGTTATAAATTTTAGAAAGGAGACTAACCTTTTAATAGAGAATGGCCTTTCATTTGCACCCCCTATCAATCAATCAGCTACAACAGAGACCATCTCCCTTTCTTTCTCTCTGAAGGACCCAGTACATCTATGTATCACACAAATACACTGATTTTAATAAGCACCATGCAATGCCTCATTTCCCCTCTGGAGGCACTGCAGTGAAATTGAACACTTGCTGTCATGTTCCCCTGCAGATTACAGCTAACCTCTGGGGATCCCAGACACCCGGTGATCAGAATTTCTTTTTGGAAACCCTTCTACAAATAGGGATTGTAAAAACAGACCCTTCAAAGGTCACCTGACTTTTCAAAGGTGCCCTGGAAGCATACATATTTCAGCAAATCTTAATAGTATTTTATGGAATAATATATTTAAAAAAAAATCAACATAATATTGTTTCCTGTGAAATGAAAAGGGGCTTTATAAGGACAGAAGTGAATAAAAAATGTGAATAATTCAGTTTATATTTTCTCAATTCTGTGAATCTGTCCATATCTCCTCGCTCTGGTCAATGTTTCAAACTTGAGGTCATTGGCACACCGGATTTGACAATAACAATATTTTCTTGGAATTTCTCAGTAGAACAAAGAGACATGAACAAGAAAAAAGCAAAATCAAAACCAAAATCTAGCAGAAATCCTATCCCACAAGAGTGGAAGCTGTTTTAGCTGCAAGGGAGGGACCAACTCCCTGTTAATGCCTATGGATTTAGAGTGGGAGGTTATAAAAGCTCCTGTAAGTGGAAGGCGTGAATGTGCCAGTACCTTGGTTTATATAATATACATCCAAATTTTCATATTGGGGTGGACAAAATGACCCATTTGTGTTCCAGGTTGAACATTCAAATTTTCATGGTGGTGTGGACAAAATGACTCATTTGTGTTCCAGGTCTGAATAATATGCAAAAGTTGACTGTACATTTAGTATGGCACAAGTAGAAATTAATAGAAAGTCGCAGGGCATAAGACATGTGTAGGCAATGGTATATGAGTCACAGTTTGGAAACAGACAGTAAGTAGCGTTGTATCATATGACTAAAATTAAAATGTGGCTGCAAAAGAGGGCAGCAAGAAATAATCCGAATAGTCAAGGTATGCAAATGACTTATTCTTCGCTTTCTGACAAGGTTAACCAATGACAAATGCCTAATGGAGTAAAGTACATGCAGTCCTATATCTATGGAGGTTGAGAGGATGCCTGCCTTGATGCCACAATGTTTATACCTAGTCAGGATCCATATCAAGACTGATGGAGAAAAAAAAACTAATGGAGGTTAACCCAAAAATTTCATGCATAAGAGGGTCCTTCAGCATCTGCTTGGATTCTAGTATGCAAAATCCTTTGTTTAACTGTGCGATAAATGGATCAACTTATTACACATCCTGATTCTGCAGGTGATTGTAGGGAAGGAAGCGTTTCTTCCCAGCAATCACCTGCTCATTAATGGATGAGAGTGCTGCTATTACATGCAACAATCTCCTCCACAGTATGGGGAGGAGTGATTGTTATGCCATGCTGTCTAGTTGTTTGCCGGCAGCAGATTGTAATTAGACAGCAAAAACATTAGCCGGCAAAAGCATGCTGAAAGATCATGATTCATCAGGTGATCGGCGGCAGTATTACACTGCCAGATGATCGCTATCAAGCATTACTACGCATGCTGGTTAGTGATCATCTGGCAGAAAATCTGCCAGTGCAATAAAGGCTTAACCTTTCTTCATGGTAGAAGTAGCAGTCCATCATGCATCTAAAATTGGCGCAATTTTGCACGAATAGTTGTTCTACACTTTTTGCAGACTTGCTTGACAAGCAGGTGGGGCTTAGCAAACATGGAAGGGAAGTAACATGGAAGGGACATGGTCTTCATGGAAGGGAAGTAACAAAATTGACACAATTTTCCCCCAGAATTGTGGTTCAAAGTAAGCCAACCCAATCCAGACTGAACCCCTGTAATCTGGTGCTGGTCTGTTTATATCATTTATAGGATTAGTAAATCTGGGCCAATATTCATAGAAAATAATTTTTTTAGGATTTTTGGCAGTTTTTCATTTCAGTAGTACAATACATTGAAAATTAAATACAAAATATTGTCCTTCAGTAGCAGTCAACACAGAGAGATAAAACTCCTATATAGATAGGTAGCCCGTTATTTAGTTTACTGCTGCTGTGAGAAGAATATGTTATCTGCTAGTATAGTAGTAGATTGTAGAATTGTGACAATAGTACGACACCTTCATTGTCCTCTTGACAGGTCTAGATTAAGATGTCCACAGAAGAGCATTGACTGATCAGTGTAATGGGTGATGCTCTATTTCAGTCACTCATCCTCTTTCCCCCTCTGGTCGCAGTGACTGGTCTGACTAAGAAAGTGTGGATGTTTACCGTGAAAAAAGTCCAAAGAAAGAAGAAGTCAAAGAGTCAGGACGAGAAGTAGACTTCAATAGATCATATCCAGAAAACCATGCAAAAAAAAAACAAAAACACATATATGCTTTTAATGTTTTTTTTTATGGTAGAGTCCCTTTAAGTTCTTTCTACAATCACGTTCAATGTCTCCTTGGAGAATGTAATGCACCAATTTTAGTCTAGACGGCACCTTATAGCCGGAGCCAGGCATGAGGTATTGTGCCATATCTAATTCCGAGATACATGTAATTTGTAACACGCCAAGTGTGTTTGGTTGCAGATCAGCGAGCAAAGCTTAACTACAAACAGGCTTTTTAGGTTTTACTGTTCTCTCAACCAGTAAGTAAAAAATTCTTTCCCAAGTCTCCCAGGAAAGTTATTCCACACGTCTAACTCCACTAATGAAATTCTGAAAGGACTGGAATTGTAGCTAAGCGATCATTTACATTCAACAGTTACCAAGTAGAAAACGTGCAATAAATCTTTACTTTTTCTGCTCTTTATGGCTGAGAATTTACTATACTCCACCCATTGAATGTGGGCAATGTCCCTGAGGGCATCCATTAAACAATCCAACATTGAACCTAGGGCAAAAAGGCCATAACCATTTCTTATTATACCTTTGAGGAAAAATACGGATATTTACAAAGCATGGATACGAGCAGGAATTAACAAAATATAATGGACTTGTTAGTTGAACGGGTCGAGAAGTCAATTAGATTATTTTAAAGGAAATCAGTCACCAGTTTTATGCTGGCCTATTTGAGGGCGACAGAAACCCTGACTAGGACGTAGGGTTAATCACTATTTTTTGGCCAATCGCTTTCCATAAATCGGTTGTGAAAAACCCCAGCAAGTCCTGAGCACTACAGTCCTCATATTCATGAGCAAAGGCTCCCTCCGCCCTCCAGGGGATAACTGACAGATTTCTTTCTATACTGTGTATAGGGAGAAAGCTGCCAATCAGCCGTGGAGGCAAACAGGAACTTATGATTATGAGGACTACTGAGCATGTGCAGTACAGCACTTGGGACCTGCTAGAGCTGCTCACCAGTGATTTCTCGAAAACTGTGCAAACTCATTCATCGGGCAATCGTGATCTTTAAGTATGCTGATATATCACGATTTGGCGGCAGCAGATCATGCTGTCTAATCACGGTCTGCTGCCTGCAAACAACTAGACAGCATGGGAAAGAGAGATGGCATAACAATCGATTTCTGTGGAGCAGAGCTCTGCATGTAATAGCAGTGGTCCCTCTGCTAGCGAGCAGGCAATTGCCGGGATGGAACGTTTCCCTCCCAACAATCTCCTGCAGAATCTAGTTGTGTAATACAGCCTTTAACCTTTGAAAATAAAATCTTCTGTAAGAGTGTAATAAAATTGTTAAGTCTATAAAAAAATAGTGAAAACAAGAATAAAACCTAACCAGGGCATAAAATAGCTCAAACAATACTTCAGGTCAATTTTCAAAGCCCACCGTGGGGCCATAATGAGCGCTGATCTATGACTCTGACAAGTTGACTGGTGCTTCTTTAAAAGGCCCTTACATGGACTACTGCAAACTGCACAGGGGATGAATGATCACTAGTACAATTGTCTGTCCCTGTACAGTTTGCAATTAGTTTTGAGACTGCCTTAAAGTGGACCTCTGGGACCTGCACCTATCTTTTGAATGGAGCCTGGAAAGCTCTGGCTCGGCTATTTCCATCAGCCCCATAGAAGTGAATAAAGTGGTGGGCTTATCATTCATTTCAATGGGACTTCTGGGGCACACAAGAACGCCTTTCCAATAGAAGAAGAGATACATGCTTAGACCAAAGGCCATATTAGCCAGAACTCATCCTATGGAAGCAAAAAGATGAAGACAACATCCACTAGTGCAGTGATGAGGTTCTTTTTAATCCATAGAAATGGTATTAAATACATGCAACATTTCGGCTGTCACTCAGCCTTCTTCAAGCATGCATACACCTGTGCACACCAAACATTTAAAGCCAAGCCACTAGTAGATGCTGTCATCTTTTTGCTTCCATTGTTACTGAGGAGCCACTGGACTGGGCCCCTAGGAGGACGTGCATCCTGGAATCTGAGTTTGCTTTCTGGAGTAGATGCTGTACTTTACTTGCCTTTTCAGAACTCATCATAGGTTGCCACTTCCATGTATGGTGAAAGGTGAAATCTATTCATGTTTAATCTGTATGTTGGGAACATGCATGACTTGGTCATACGGTCCATAATACAGATGGCGGTCCAACAAGCTTTTTGGTCTCTCTCTGCCTGATATATGTCAGTAAATTGCATGGAATAGCGTACTAGACCACAGTAATCGACCCTGAACAATTCAGTAAAAAATCTATATGTCAAACATATACAAATCTGCATAATATGGTAGACTATGGCTGAGTGATGCCACTGTATGACATCTGTTACCAGCATCCATTAAAGGGGTACTCCAGTTGTAGCAAGTTATCCCCTATCCACAGGGTCCAACACTGGGACCCACACAGATCATGAGTATGCACACTGCCACTCCTTGCATCTCTATGGGAGTTCCAGAGATAGCCAAGTACAGTGTGCATGCTTAACTTGCTGCTGTGTTGATTTTGGGGGGTCCCACGGGGTACACTCATCATTCTTGTGATTCGGTGGGGGTCCCAGCAGTTACCCCCTATCCTTGTTACAAGTTGAATACCCCTTAAAATGTATATGTCAAGAACTTTTTAATGGCGTTGTGTGATATATCCATAAAACAGAAGCCAGTAAAGTCAATGGGCAGGGATGCACTGGAAACTTAAAGGGTTATCCCATCTTTGACAATGGGGGCATATCGCTAGGGGTCTGCGCCTAGCGGTGGCAGAAGATGGGATAACCCCTTTAAAGTGGCCCTTGAAGTAGTCAGGGCCAACATATGTAGGCAGCGACAACACAAGTAGGCTGGACCAGCAATACCATAGTGCAGAACAAAATAACACCCAAGCAGAACCAAACAGCACAGTTCAGTATAAAATACTACCCCAGTAGAACCAAATACCAAAGTGCAGCACAAAATACCGCCTCTGCAAAACCAAACACAGTGCGGCACAAAATACTGTCTGCCCGCACCAAAGTATGAAACTATCATAGTTGAATACGGGGGTAGCCTGCGGCCGCTGGACGGGTATATGACAGCCTGATGCTCCTACACTAATTCATGCTGAGAGCATTAGATCTTTATCTACCTGGCTGAGGAGGGCTTGGGAGGCCCCCTGTTCATTTGCCCACCAGGAAATTTCCCTGTAGGGTCTATGGCCACCACCTCTGTCAATGCGTAACAGTGGCATTCATCTCCCCCACACTGTAATGACTTATGATCAGAGAGTGTGTGGATAGCCTAATCATCCATCCATTGTAGGTGGCCATGTCGTGCAGCCAACTGGAAAATCCTAGCACCAAGACGAAGAATTTATGTGGTCTTATTAATCCTGTGCTGCCATCTCCAATGATCTTTTCATGAGAAATATCTTCTTATGTTTCTCTAGACATAGATGTGTTCATAAAAGAATCTGCTTTTCTTTGTGTAGTTTGCACAGTTGTTGACTGTCAGAGTAAATAAGACGCTCCAGACATCTTGAGCTTGTGTGTAGAGCCAGGCCAACAAGACCAGATGCAGCAGATGTGCTCCTAGCCCAAACCACAACATTTATTGAAACATCCTGATTCTGCACAAACAAATTAAAGAAAGAAAAATAAAGCGTTAAAAGATGGGAACAAGCCGGCAGTCATCTGTGGATCTCCCCCACCGGAATAACAACCAGGTATAGACCGCAAATTGCGCTCTGTGGGGTCACAGTGACAAATGATTGTGCAAAGTCAACATTTGTTTGACATAAAATATAAGCAATTGGGTTGTACAGAAAACCTAAAAGAGTAAAACACTAAAAAAAGCAAGTTCTTGACACAGAAAATATTATATCCATGATACAACAGGTATTAATAATCATCTGAATGTTGTTTAATACACACATATTCATATTTTATTATTGGCAGCATGGTGGCTCAGTAGTTAGCACTAGTGTCTTGCAGTGCTGCAGTCCTGGGTTTGACTTTGACAAAGGACAACATCTGCACAGAGTTTGTATGTACTCCTATGTTTGTGTGGGTTTCATCTGGTTACTCTGATTTCCTCCGACACTCCAAAGACATACGTATTTTTTACAAGAAAAATAAAAGTATTTTTAATGACCATTTAATTGACCATGGGTTATATTGGAAATTGGGAACAAAAAAGTCTTTGTGAGGTGAAATTGAAAGAATCACAGCCTCATTCTATAGGTTGGTATGATTATGCATGCTCCAAATTTATATACTTATAATATTATTACTTACTAATATACCAATATATTTTGTAATATAGCATCCATATATCTAATATACTACTTTCTAATATACCACTTAAAAAAAACTAAAAAAATAAAAACATTACATTTTTTTCTTTGCATTGCCATATTCTGGCAGCCATAACTTTTTTATTTTTCTGCCTACAGAGCTATATGAGGGCTCATTTTTTGTGTGGCAAGATGTTGTTTTTATTTGTACCATTTTGGGGTACATATGACTTATTGATCACTTTTTGTTAATATATATATTTTTTTTTGGGGGGGTATATGTGACAAAAAAAACACGCAAACCGACTTTAAAAAAAAAATTCACCAAACATGATAAATATTGTTATATTTTAATAGTTCTAACAGACATTTTTCAGAGACAGTGATTCCAATGATTTTTTTTATTGTTTCTTTTTAGATGTAAAATTGGGAAAGGTGGGTAATTTGAATTTTAACATTTTTGTGGGGTTTTTTTGTAAATTTTCTAAAACTTTTCACTTTTTTTTTTAAATTGTAAAATTGTACTTGTACTTGCTCGCTTGTACCATAGACTGCAATAGAATACTATTGCGGTCTATGGGATTTCTAGAAGCTGCCTGTGAGGCTGTGCCTCAGGCAGCTCACTATGACCAGCTTGGGAGCCTTCGCAAAGCTGCAGACTGTCATAGCAAGTAATCTAGTCCCCACAATTTAGCCAAGGGGGCTTCTATCGGAGGGCAGATGGAGCCCCCTCCCTCGGTTAGTCCCCACAATTTAGCCAAGGGGGCTTCTATCGGAGGGCAGATGGAGCCCCCTCCCTCTGTTAGTCCCCACAATTTAGCCAAGGGGGCTTCTATCGGAGGGCAGATGGAGCCCCCTCCCTCTGTTAGTCCCCACAATTTAGCCAAGGGGGCTTCTATCGGAGGGCAGATGGAGCCCCCTCCCTCTGTCTAACCCCACAGATACTGCTGACAGTGGCACCTGAGGGTTGAAGCTCAGAGTCATGTCCATTACCAGTCACCAGGAATAAATATTACTTAAAGGGATTGTCCGGGAGATATATGTATTCTTTTTTTTACACATAGGGTCAGAATGGCAAAACAAAAGGAAAAAAAAAAGAATAAAAAGAAATACTCCACTGAAACCTATCTTTCTGTTCAGATACCACTTGTTTCTACTTCCTGAAGCCTCTTGACACATGGGAAATACTTAACCAATCTCTGGATGAGGCAGGTTACCACCGTATCCAGTGATTGGCTGAGTGGACATTTCCTGTGTGTTGAGGAGGACCAGGAATCAGAGACTAGCGGGGCATTGGAGAAGAAAACTCTTTTAGAATTTTGTTATGCTATTCTGACTTTTTTGTCTTTACAAATGATCAACTAGGACTCTGAGTGCGGCTCTGTTTGCTATATTCGACCCTGTTCACAGTTGTGTTTGAATTCCGGTAGCATCATCTAGCTGGAGATCAGACTACTGGAGCTCAATATATCTGGCACTGCCGGATAGGACCGTGCACCGCCGGATCCCCATTGACTATAATGGGATTCGGCTGCTCCCTGGCAAATAAGCCGGGAATCGGCCTAACAAAAACTGCTCTGTGAAGCAGCCAGATCTTCACCAATCCCCTGAGGCCTAATACATGGCACTTTGCTTTGAGGAATTCCTATTCTTTCAGTAGCCTAAGAGTTAAATCTATCATTAAAAATGTTTAGCGGAATTAATTGGCATATTTCTTGCCCACATTAAACAAAGAGGGCACATGAGCATTAATGAAAGTGCTTATTAGATTTCAGGTGCCGTAAATAATCACCAACTTTATAGCTTTTCCTTCACCCACAAGGTCTTGTGAGGCTTCGAGTGCAGACAGGCTCTGCCAGGCGAGACAGTAATTGGCATAATATAAAAGAAGTGGAATAAATGGGATTTGGACACGGTACACTTGTCTATGTACAGTACTGACAGAGAACGTAATCTATAGGGGGTTTCATAACTTCTCATTTAGTAATGAACTGATAAAATATTCTTATGTAAATAGTAAAGGGGTTCTGTCATCAGATATGTTGCATTAAAACCATCTCATTGCTCATTGGTGCATGCGGAGCTTATGTTCTTCACAGCAACACCACTGAAAATATTAAGAGGCAACTCCCATGCACTCATAGAGGGAATTGTGCCTGGGTAAGTTGGGGTACATGGACACCTACCTCAGTCAGTAGGGGTGCATGAATTTTTTGTCAAATATCTAAACTTACTCAAATATCATATTTCTGCTTCCTTTTCTCAGGTATGTAAGGTATGAGGAGCAACATCTGGAAGTATGTATTACATATGTCATTCAGAAAGCAGCTTCACAAGCAGGAACTTGTGTGCAGGACGGAGTCCTGACGTTATCCTTCAACCAAATATGTAAAAAGTGTTGAAGGGAATGTGTCGGGAGTGTCCAGGGCTGTATCTCGATTCCCCCGGGGTACTTTGCTGTGGGGGTGACATCGCTGCTCAGCTATTCCATAGATGATTAATCCTATGGACCTATCTACATATATGACACATGGTTAGCAGAAAACAGTTTTTGTACCCAGTATTCACTAGAAATTTATCATCATATATATGAAATTTATCATAAATATGACAAAAATCCTAGAGGCACAAACCTTCCGTGAAAAGGAGCTGATAGATCCGTAGACCTAAAGGAGTGGTCCGGCAAACAACTGCTCTAAGCAATGAGTTCTGGTACCCACTCCATCCTTAGAACGGAGGGTGCACTGCGCATGTGCGGCCATCCCCCGTTTATTCCTATGGGACTGCCAAAAATAACCAACCGCTGGCTCGGCTATTTCCATAAGCCCCATAGAAGTGAATGGAGCAGTGGACGCACTTGCGTGGTGCACTTCCCCTTCATTTCAATGGGACTTCCGTAAATAGTCAAGTGCACCCCATAGAAATGAGTGGAGGTTGGCGGGACATGTGTGGGGTGCCCTCCTACACTTTGCGGGCTGCATTCTAAGGATAGGTGCGGGTCTCACCTTTCATATATTGAGGGCATATCCTAGCAATATGCTCAATATGTCCGAGATGGGGCAACCCCTTTAAAGGTACATGTGAAGAAGGACCTACCACCTCTCCTGACAAGTCTGTTTTAGTAACTACTTGCATTTTCCCCATGTAATAACAATTCTGGAGCAAATTTTCATATGTTGTGCCCTTCTTCTATAGTCCTACTAGAAGTTTATGAATGATTTTGCAGTGAAGGTTCAGATGGGTGTTACCAGTTGGGGGGGAGGGGTTCCTACGAAGACGGACACTATCCAATCAGTGCTTTCTGTGTCAGACTGTGCAGAGACACCCCCTCCCCAACTGGTAACACCCAGACAGACCTTTTGAACTAATATACACCATACACTCTTATGGATATTTTGTGCAGTTTGATATATTTGATAGATGCTAACTTTCTGCTTACCAAATTAGAATTTTCATGCAGAAGCCAGAAGTGGGTTAAGGTCCCTTTACATGGGACAATGTACAAGAAAGAGAAGCGCTCCTTCCCGAAGACCGACTGATCGCTCCATGCACCAATCTCCTCCACAGTATGGGGAGGAGCGATCACTAATGCCATCACTTTTCCCTATACAGACTCGTTGTTTCCCGGCAGCAGATTGTATATACACAGCAGGATCTGCCGAGGGAACAAACGATCCAATTACCTGATGAACAAGTGTTTAGCCGCAATTGGCGGTATATTTACACCGCCCAATCATTGCTAACAAGCGCATTTTAGCTATGTTTTGTTCAATTCTCGGCCGGCGTAAAGGGCCCTTTAGACACATAAGGCACCGCATATCTGTTGTAGAAACAATAACTCAATTGTTTCTACATCTCTCAATCTTTCCACCTTGTTACATTATCATATGACCAAAAGCTCTTCATATCCCGTCCACCTTTATTGCTCTTGTAACCTCCTCCTCAGAGTCCGGCAGTGCACATGCGTCATCCTCACTGACCCCTCTCCCTATGAGCTCTATGTACTCATTATCGTTCTGTCTCAGTTCTAGATGTCACGAGAATCGTCGGCAGCGTACTATTTATCAGCATGTAATTTCATGGAATTTAGCAGAAATTCAGCACGAATATCCTGGGCCACAAGGTGAATATTAGGAGAATTGCTGGCACGTGACGAAGAAAGAGGTTATTTATGCTGGGCATGACAAAAGACACATTTTAAGGGATTTTCCTTTTGTTTCTGGTAAAAATGGCTGACCATCAATATGGCCACCATCACAGCTTTTACGGAAGTTGTCACCAGAGTCCCAGCTGGGATAGTGGTAGATGTACCACACTGAATATATAGTAACATTCAGGAGCAACCACAGAATTTAGGATGTCAGTCAAAAATGTGCCCTTCCTTGTGTTTTGCTACAAATTGTAGGGTTAATAATGTTACAAATGAAAATCAGACATAATCTAGTACAAGACAACCTCTTTCCAACAAAGCTAGAACCAATCCTCTACATCACATGGATCCAGAGATCTCCCCTCCAATTGCTCTGCTAAGCTTAAACTTATTTCAAGCTGTCAGCTTGGGGGTGTGTCCTTGCTGCTGCTGCTGCAGCTGAAGGATGGAACCGAGCATGTGCTTCTATCTCAGTGAGCAGGACAGAGAAATTTTAAAAAGAGCAAACAGCAGGAGGTGCTATACAGATAGATTTCATTGAATACCTCAGTATCAATAATTAATTACATGAAATTACAAAAGTAATCAGATCCACGTGCTGGTTTGAAAACTGTAGAATATTTTTTGTGGGACAACCCTTTTATGATTGTGGCTACGACAGCGATCTTGGCTGCGGCACATGTCGCACAACCAAGGATCACTGATGGGTGATGGTTGTTGTTGTCGCGATTGGCGTGTAGGCTCCATACACATTAATGGAATGTGCAAGCAACTTGGTTGTGATTGCAGCCTCAGAAACCGCTTCTTATTTGCCATTGCTTTGCCATGAACTAAAAAAAAAACTAATGGACTGTAGACAAAATGTTCTTTTTATTAGTAAACCTTAAAAGGTCAAACAAATTCTCATGAGAAATAAAGATAGTTATTTCAAGCCATGAAACAGGAGGAGGACGCCCACAGCTGCCATCGTTTCAGCGCAATTTCCCATGGCGCTTTGCTGCCGAGTAGGAGTTTCCGGAACGTAACGTCATGATGTTCCATGCAGATGTTATGGCACAGATACAAATTCATAAAAGCAGGCAGAATAAAAATACACTGTGGCAACTGCTTGTTCTAGTCACCATAGGTGACATTGTACAGTAAAAGTCCTTCAATCTGTCATCCATTAATATGGAATCTAACAAACTGACTCTTCATTCTGAGCAAAAAGAACTGGTTAGAGTATGTTCACATATAGCAGATTTGTTAGAGAATTTTCGGCGGCTGTTGTTTTTGCAGCATGTGCATGTAACATAGTAACATAGTTTATAAGGCCGAAAAAAGACATCTGTCCATTCAGTTCATCCTGTTATCCTGCAAGTTGATCCAGAGGAAGGCAAAAAACTCCTGTGAGGTAGAAGCCGATTTTCCCCACTTTAGGTTAAAAAAATTCCTTCCCGACTCCAATCAGGCATCAGAATAACTCCCTGGATCAACGACCCATCTCTAGTAACTATAACCTGTAATATGATTACACTCCAGAAATACATCCAGCGAATTCACCATCACCACCTCCTCAGGCAGAGAGTTCTCATAGTCTCACTGCTCTTACAGTAAAGAATCCTCTTCTATGTTTGTGTACAAACCTTCTTTCCTCCAGACGTAGAGGATGTCCCCTCGTCACAGTCACAGTCCTGGGAATAAATAGATGATGGGATCTCTGTACTGACCCCTGATATATTTATACATAGTTATTAGATCTCCCCTCAGTCATCTTTTTTCTAAAGTGAATAACCCTAATTTTGATAATCTTTCTGGTTACTGTAGTCCACCCATTCCAGTTACTACTCTGAACCTTCTCCAGCCCTGCTATGTCTGCCTTGTTCACAAAAGCCCAGAACTGTACACAGTACTCCATGTGTGGTCTGACTAGCGCATGTAATTCTGGAAACCCCATTGACAAAAATGGGACAGTTGCAGGTAAAGAATGTGCCACATGTGAGTAAATCTATTTTGTGTTAAAGGGATTGTATATTCTTTAAAGGGATTCTGTTCCCAGAAAATTCACTGTTCAAGCAAGCACGATGTCTTGTATGGTTAGCTCAGCTGAATGTACCGATATCTCTCACTTAGTGATCTGTTGCTTCATTCTGGAGAAAAAAGACTTTTGATCCATATACAAAAGTGCAGTCAAGTGCACCAAGGCCGGGTCCAAGCCAGTCTGTGCACCCTTGCTCCTCCTCTGCCAGCCCCTCTCTCTCCTTCTTGATTAAAGTGACAGGCGCTATCCTGCATAACGTCAGTAGTCAGGACCCAAGATTGCCTCAGTGCGCAGGCGCAACTGGCATAGCTAGGGGACAAGATACTATTCTATGTTCTCACAGTGTTAGGAGGCTGCATGTGATCCAGGAAGTGCCTAGAGCATGATTTGACCGGGCTTGGTAGGCAAATTTTTGAAAAGTTGTTTTACACATCAAGGGGGGGATGTGAGGAATGGAATTAAATTTAAAAAATTTGCAAAATACCCCCTTTAAAATAAAACAGCTCAGGACCACTCTCACCAGTGGTGTACATAGAGAAGTAAGGGCCCCACAGCAAGCATCAACCAAGGCCCCCCACACAGGACAGAAGGGTTTCCGCCTAAACCCTTTTCAATGACCCTTGGACCATTTTTCCACTGCTTCATTTGCTAAAAGTTGTTCCTTTAGAGGATGGAGTCCTGACCAAGTTTTCACCTCCAGTAGAAGAAGAGATAATCCCAACTAAGACTGGGCCCCCTCTTGTCCTGGGCCCCATAGCAGTCCCATGGTCTGCCGCTATGGTAGTTACACCCCTGACTCTCACCACATTGACACCATAACACTACTTGGCCCTTGCTATTCATGCAGCAATGATGTCCCGATACAAGGACGTGTAACTGCTGCAGCCAATCACTGGGACATTATTGGGGGCTACTTTTTATTCCATATCTCACCATAGAGTGCCCCCTTATGTCCACGATTGTTAATAACATATACTCAACCTAACAAAAGAAGTTGCTGACCTCAATGGTATGTCCACCCCAGGCCAACGTGAGCTCACCATAGGCCCCATAGCTCAGGTTCCTATACCTATTTTAGGCCTGAAAACAAGCATGGTATGCCATTTTACATGCCATGTGTGTAATATATATACATATTATAGGCACAAATATGCAGAACAGCGGGTGGCAAATGTACTACTATTATCCACTGAGTGCATCTGCGGCTCCACAAACAAAGCTAAAACGTTGGGTGTGGGCACCAGAGCCATCATCAGTTAATGCTTGACAGTTAGAAAGCGGAGGTATAAAACAACCCCAAATCTTCCATCAAGGTCATTCATGTTGCAGCAGGCAAACCTCAATGACTGCAATGAAACAAGTTCTGCCTTGCAAAGACTATGAATGGGAAGCTTTCTGCATCTTAGCAGCTGTGCAGAATAACTGCTTGTATTGTATTGAGCTTTGGATTAAAAAAAAACATTTACAGAATGTGAATAAAAACATATAATACACATTTTTTTCCTTATAAAAATATCCTCGTCAGATAGTACTGAAATCATCATGTCGGAGCATACACCGCTGTACAAGAACATCATGGGCGTATTAACTATAGAGGGATGCTCAAGAAAGATACTCAGTTTGAACTTATGGGGCTATTCCCATTTCTAGATATTGATGACCTATCCTTAGTATAGTTCTGACACTGCTGTGTTGTTTCCAGGTCTGGTGGCTTCTTAAAACAGATAATCGGTGAGGGTGCTGTGTGCTGGACCCCACAATCCAATATTAATGACCTATCCTCATAGAGAAACGAGAAACCCCTTTAAATGGGGTTGTTCCATGTGGACAATCTCTTTCAACAAGCCCTGCCAGGGTGTATAGTCACCATAGACTTCCCTGTCTCCACCAGAACAGAAGGCCATTGTGAAGATTCAGCCAAACTCAATGTGACCATATATTACATTTGACATGTATGGGTATGGTCACATGGGATGTATTTTGGTGCGGATACTCCATGATGAATGTGCAGCAAAATCCACTTGAGGACATCTTCATTCACATCCTAGCTGAAGGCTCTGTTAGGGGTCCCTGCTGCAGGTTTGTAAAAATACCAGACAAGATTAACATGCTGTGGGATTTTGTCTAGTAAAATGACAGGCCCTATGACAGAAATCAGAGGGAAGATAATTATTAGATCGGTGGAGGTTCTACCATTGGGACCCCCACCAATCATGAGAACAGAGACCCCGTACCCCCTGCAGCCATCATGAAATGGGATGTGTGCTGCCGCTCTATTCATCTCTATGGGAGTTCCTGAGATAGGTGAGCACGGTACTCGGCCATCTCTGGGACTCCTATAGAAATGAGTGGAGGGGCCACGCGGATGCCCGACTAGCTGCTTTGTTCATTTTAGGGGCTGCAGGCAGTATTAGACTGGGGTGCCTATGACCCACTGATAAAATTTATTTTGGGGGCCCTCCATATGGATGCATTCAATATTACCTCCTCACACAGCAGCAGACAGGAGCCTGGCTGCAGGGGGTACAGGGCCTCTGTTCTTGTGATCAGTGGGTGTCCCAGGAGTAGGACCCCCACCAATGTAATAGTTATCCCCTACCCTGTGGAGTTTTCCCTCTCATCTTCCAGGAGGTGTTGTCCAATATTAAACAAAGTAGATATTGCCCAGCTTATTGTTTCTGTCTTTCATGATGGTCTGCTTCTTGTAGCTGCAGGGCTAAGGTCGGGTTCACATCACGTTTTTGTCATATGTTTAACGTACACAAATAAAGTATACATTAACGGATGCCACTATACTACTATACTACTGTGGCATTTGTCACCATTGAGTTCCATTGTAAAAAAAACGTACGTTAATGAATACACTATTTTGCTGGACTATGCAAGATGGAAAAATGTGGTGTGCTACGCTTTCCCATCCTGCAGAGTCCTGCAAAAACAAAAAAACGTATACGTATGACAAAAATGTGGTGTGAATCCAGCCTTACTTGGAGGACCTTTGAATAGCACTACAAGGTGCCGCAACATCATAGAAGGCATAGTAACAAGCAGCCAGCCATATCTACTTCACCTCCTGAAAGGGGAGACAGCATGGCTGAGTGGTTAGATCATAGATATAGTTCTTAGTGAATTTGTCATTTAACTCTTTGGGACAGAACACTCTGTGAATAAAGATTATGTAGCATATCTATAGGCAGTCCTGTGTAAGACCAAACGTAATATATAAATTATCACAATAAGTTATGCCAAGTGGAAAACTGGACTCTGCTGCACCTAATATAATTTCTTTCACTTCTGCCCAGAAACTATCATTCTTATGAAAAAACTTTCAATGTGAACAAACCTATCGCTATTCTGAAACTGAAATGCATTATAGCCTCACTAAGAAACCATTAAGAGGGTTAAGAGGAGTTTTTCCAGGAGTTCAAGATTGATGCCCTCAGGACAGGTCATCAATGTCTGATCAGTGGGGGTCCGACACCCAGAATCCCCACCAATCAACTGTTTAAAGGGGTTATCCCATCTCGCTAGGATATGCCTCCATTGTCTTATAGGTGCGGGTCCCACCTATATCGAGAAAGGGGCCCCAGAAGAGAAAGAGGGTGCACTGCGCATGCGCAGCTGCCCTCCATTCATTTCTATGGGCCGTCGGCTCCATAGAAATGAATGGGAGCGGTGGCTGTGCTTGCGCGGTGCGCTTCCATTCATTTCTATGAGAGGAACGGGGAGCTGCGCCTGGTGGTGGCCAGACCCCGAGGTCCTCCAGGCACAGAGCTCCCCGCTTCGTTCTCAATATAGGTGCAGGTCCGAGGGGTAGGACCCTCACCTATAAGACAATGGGGGCATATCCTAGCGATATACCCCCATTGTCTGATATGGGACAACCCCTTTAAAGAGGCAGTGGCGCTCCGAAACCTCATAGCATGCCATGGGCAGGGATACCGGGAGTCGACCCCCACCAATCAGATATTAATGAGGATAGACCAGTAATTCTGAGCTCCCTGAGAAACCAATAAATATTAAAGGGATTTTACAAGATTTTTATACTCATGACCTATCCTCTGGATCTGATCAGTGGCGGATCCTACACCCAGAACCCCCACTGATCAGCTGTTTGAGAAGGCAGTGACGTTTTCTGTAGCACCGCAGCCTTTTTTCCCTAAGCCAGTGATGACACATTCATGTGTCATGTGGTCTAGACGCAGCTCAGCCTCATTCAAGCGCTGTGCTTGGTAAGCTGCAACAATGCCGCAGCACTCACAGGAGTGCCAGTGCCTTCTCAAACAGCTGATCGGTAGGGGTCCTGGGTGCTGGACCCTCACCGAACAGATACTGGTGACCTATCCTGAGGATAGATCATCAGTAAAAAAAAAAAAATCTCTGAAAACCCTTTTAAACAAGAAAGAAAGAAGGAAAGGAAGAAAGAAGGAAAGAAGGAAAGAAAGAAAGAAAGAAAGAAAGAAAGAAAGAAAGAAAGAAAGAAAGAAAGAAAGAAAGAAAGAAAGAAAGAAAGAAAGAACTACAGCACAGCTTTCACAAACTATTGACTAGGTTGACTACTGCAGAGTATCTTCTACATCGCTGCCACCTAGTGGTAATAAGTGGATTACAACAGTCAGGATTGTGCTTTAGTGTAAGCTGAAACCAGGAGTGGAACATGAAAAGATTTGTGCCTCTAAAAGTTTGCCTTTACACCAGTTTTGATAAATCTCCCTCCACCGATCAGATACTGATGACCTATCCAGAGGAAAGGTACTCAGTTAAAAAAATCTTAGAAATTCTTAGAAACCATAGTGGTGTCTAAAAACGCCACTACAAAAAAAAACACTTGAGTGTGCCATGTTTAATATTTCTCACAGGCCTTCATGCAGCATCTTTTTAGGCAAAAAGTAAAAAAAAAACACCTAAAAAATGCCAAACAAAAGCATTGTTCTATAATAACAACTTATCACAGGTGATAAGTGTAAAACTGCTGGGGATCCTACTTACAGAACCCCTCTGATCATGAGGAATCCCAAGTTTGAACACAGCGATATTCACTCCATTGGCTATCTCTATCAATGGCGCTACAAACGGTGGACACTGGATGGTGGGAGTGCCAGTGATCGTACACTTATCACTGATCCTGTGGTATGTGTCTTTCAATTATAGATCATGGGTTGCTAAGGCAAAGACATGTAAAGTTGAGGGACTCCACAATAATGGAGAATTCACATACTTTTACAGTGCTATGACGCATGTTTTGATGACACAGGAAAGCAGATCTTGCTAATGGGAACGTATGGATTTTCCCATCAGGGAATTTCCTTTCCATAATAGAACAGGCACAAACATGAGATTTTCTACTGCTGTTCTCCTATGGAATGTAACACTTAATTTAAATAAAGTGCGTCCTTTAAGAAGTTCCACCCCAACGATCAGCTGGATCCTGGAACAACCGGTATCAGTGGTTATCGCAGGGGGGGTGTACTGGTAGGTCTACCAGAGTGGGAGCATTTATTGCAGGCTCATTCATTCCATTCCAGTCTGTTCTGTGGCCCCAGGAAAAAAAAAAGAACATGTC
The DNA here is from genome assembly GCA_900303285.1 of Rhinella marina. Lineage (NCBI taxonomy): Eukaryota > Metazoa > Chordata > Amphibia > Anura > Bufonidae > Rhinella > Rhinella marina. The sequence goes on along the minus strand of ONZH01029242.1, from coordinate 299,207 downwards.
TTATTCTTGTCCACTTTGTGGATAAGAATAAGCATTTCTTACAAAGGGCGGGACATGATGATTTCCGCAAAATGTGGAATGCATATGCCCGGTACCCATGATTTGCGGATCCACAATTTGCAGACGGCAAAACGGACATGGTCCTGTGAATGCTCCCTTAAAATGGTTATCCAGAATTTTAATTTTTACTTTTAATACGCCCCCTCCCCCAATCAGCAGTACCTATGAAGACATCTATTCTCACCTGCTTCCTGCAGCTCCATTCTGGCTCTGTGGCTCCCACATCCTGTAAGCTTCTGGATGGACGGGGTCACGTGTGCCACTGCAGCCAGTTACTGGACTCATTGGTAACGTGTCTCCCAAGTGACAAGTCACTGCTGGGTTGCATGCAGCATGGGGACAAGTTGCTGCTGAGGTCAGTTATTAGATGCAGCGGTGCACATGATCTTCTCCATATGGAAGCGGAACACTGCCGGCATCCCAGAAACCATGGTGGTGGGAACTAGGTAAGTATAGATTTCTTCACAGGACGGGGGAGAATTAAAAAAAAAAAAAACAACAAAACTCCGGACAGAGCTAGCCATACACATTAGATTAATTTTGACCAGTCCTGATTTCGTTGGGATTGACCAACAATCTAATATGTATGAAAGTCTCCCAACTTTCCTCTGACTGTAGATGTAGGATGAGGCTGATGAATGTTAATATGAACGATCCCTCAGGAACAAGGTGTCAGTCTACAGGTCCAAGTCGGAGAAGAAAAATGAATTTGTGACTGATCATATCTCTCAACAAGTCTACTTTATTTAAAAAGTGGATTTTCATCCTACCAGGTTAAACATTTGCTTTCCATTAGCTCTGCCGGCATGTATGTTCCCATACCCCGCTATCAATGATTAATGCTGTTCTCCACCAACCAGACTAGAATAAATATAAAACTTTGGACAGGGAGGACAGCTGCTTCAGTGCAGATGCACCACTTGTGAAAAGAAGGATTAAGACTGAGCAGGAGAACACTTCAGATGTGTGAAGACCACTATAGATGGCCAATCTCCGCTTTAGATATGTGGATCTGTTTAAATTACACGCTTTTCATCTTTAGGGCTTAGCTATGTCAATATGAAGGCTGAGATTTGCAGTTCACAGAGGGGCCGGGGAGTGTAAAACCTTCATCATAGGTTAACAATAGCAAGCTTCTCACACCTTTACTAAGCGGTAATCATTTATCTCCAGAATTGGTCTATTGTTGAGGTGTCAGGCAGCGGCGGACTGTTACATGCACCTGAATGAAAGGACTAAAAATGCTAATAAAATACAGAATTCAAAAATTATATATATCTGCAGTGATCCATTTGTACACACTCAGTTTGCTAATGGTATATATTGTGTGTGGTCCTTTAACACCGTAAATGCTTAGAACATGACACACTGCAATTCTTACCAGCTGTACATGTCACTGCGACAAGGTGGATGTGCACTAGATGTCCTCCTCCCAAAGTGCCAGTCAGGGGCTAGTGAATGGCCAAATATCTGATTGTAAAGCGCTGTGGAATATACTGGGGCTATATAAATAAAGATTATTATTATACACATGACCAGGCCATGGTTTATAGTCCATAAATTGCAGATGCACAAAACACTGATGCCGGCCATGTGCATTCTGCAAAACGGACAAGAATAGAGCATGTTCTATTTCTTTTTTTTTTTTTTTTTTTTGCAGGACCACGAAATGGAGCAACAGATGCGGACAGCTCATGGAGTGCTGCCCACATCTTTTGCAGCTCCATTGAAGTGAATGGGTCTGCAAAAAATGCGGCTCGGATGTGAACCCAAACAATGGTCGTGTGCATGAGGCCTTACTATTAAATATTTCTTCACCTTCAGCGGTGGCACTCAACCATGTCATTTACATTTACATTGCCCTGATTCTCAGGAGGCAGGGAACCAGGCACACTTCTGCTGACTGGCACTTTATATATACTCATATGGCCTATGTTCATACTTGACTTTCCATCTGTGGCATATTACAGTGGGAGCAAAATTTATAAAATTTTAACTAATCTCATCCATCCATTAAAAAAAATGTGGAAATTGACATGCTCTGTGGATTTTAAATCTGCAGCATGTTGATTTTTTGTGCAATGCACAGGCTGCAGTAAATCTGTAGATTTTACCACTTTTTGCTACCAATACCGTGGTAGAAAATGTGTCTACATGAATGAGTATAGTTGTGCCTAGAGGCAGATTGGCCATAGACCTTACAGGGAAATCTCTCAGTGGGCCGATGCCCAGGGGGGTTGGTATAATGTGCCACAATATGGTATTGCTGGCTGCGCCTAATTGCATTGGCCCTACCTTCCATCAATTTGGACCAGACTTCAAAACAGGGCCACTTTTAGTATTTTTTCAGGACCACTTAAGTTCCCAGTTTCCCCCTGGTTATGCCCTTTTGTTAAGATTTCCTATGACCTATATCCTAATATGAAGGAAACTAGCCCTGTTGAGAGGATGGCAGTAAAGTAACATAAAGTTGAATGGGCAGGTCCTCAACACTCTAATGCACTATGCTCTGGCACTTGCATATACTACAAATTGGTGAGTGTTCCTGTCATGCTGCTCAGCCATGATGGCATATCATAGACGGGATCACATTATTACCTTCTTTTGTAGAGCCCTGCAGTGTGTAGTGATGCCCCGACTTCTCACCCCCTTCCTAAGCAACTCTGCAAGTGGTGGCAACTAATCCTGCTCACATTATAGGACTGGAGGCCATTTTAAATCATCCCTTGATTCCCTTCACTCCATGTATGTAAAGCGACCCTCCGGTTCAAGAGGAAAAAATGAACATTGACTGGGGAACAAACAGAACACTTACCTGGTGACCTCATTTTCAAATTTTCAGCAGCAGATCCGCAATTCCAAGGCTTTTCTTCTGTCATTCAAGATGGTTGTACCCCTTCTCAGACTACCTAATGAACCCTGCACATTTTGTACCCCAAGACACTGCTTGCTTGACCAGCCCTGCCCTCGGACTGGCCAAAAACTGCTCGAATGAACAGTGGTGTGGCCAATCTGAGGGCATCAGGAAGGGTCTTTCACTACCAAGTGAACAGTATACTTCAGGCAGTCTGAGAAGCGATGTGCTCCGGTTGGATGACAGAAGAAAGATCCCATGAATTGGCGATTCTGCTAAAAAGGTAAAAAGGAGGTCACCAGGTAAGTGTTCTCCCCAGTTAATGTGATTTCTTTTTCTTGACCCAGAAGGTCGCTTTAAGACCCTTCATTGAACACAATATATCCATTTTTATTGACTCCTGAAGGCTAAAAACTACACCACACTGTGCTCTGTGAATACATTTTGGCAGGCAATGCATCAGTTTTATACAGATTTTATGTGGACACATCCTAAAATAAAATGGCTTTCAAAGTTCTTTAGATCATAAAAAAAGTGGGAAATACGAGTGGAGCCCTTGAAACTGTTACATGTGTCTTGTAATAAAAATTCTGTCAGCTGCCATACACAGATTTTATGTCTGGCCCACCCGCACCATGATGTAAACTATATACAAAGTCAGATTAAAGCTGCATTCAGTTTACTACTCCTTTCCACCCAACCATGCAACATCTGATCGTCTTTTGAAATTCTAGACCAAAAACTGGTACATAATAGTATCTTGTAGCGTGTGGGAAAATGCAAAAAACGGAAGATTATAAGTAAAAGGCCGGTTGGCCTCAATTTGCTTCAGGCCATCACAAACACCCTGCAATTGTCAGCCTGTAAGATAAAAGACAGGAGATAGGGCTGGAATGTAACCTTTCAGTCCTTCACCATAAATACCTTTGGAATTCATTCTCTGACACCTTTCATATGGAGCATAGCTAGGCAATTGCTGAGAGCCTCAGACTCAACATCTGGAATGAAGTCTACCATAAACTCTGAGGAGATGGTTTACCTGGAAGGTGAATGCTGCTTGAATACCACCTACACTACCAGGAGAAGCATAAACCATATATTTTCCCATACATACTGGCTCGGTGCCACCTGCTCATCCTGCTGAATGATTTGCTTCACATTCTTTCCATTCATTAATTACTTAGACACATAGAATATCAATCATTCTGAAATTGTACTGACCCCCTACAGATCACTGGCTAATGAAACTTCAGCAGCTGCTCATTTCCCTGTCTCTAACTCTTACTGATGATAAAAGGGAATAAACATTTATTTCAATTGATTTGATCTCCCTGTGGATCTGATGTTGCCAGAAGTCGGACCTCCGCCCATCTGATGTCGATGGCCCATCCTCAGGATAAGCCATCAATGTCAAGTTCTTGGACAGCCCCTTTGTTAACTTGTTTCTTGCTATGTAATGTACAGTATCATGGCAATCATACAGCATTTATGTCCCATCCATCATACATCCAAAAATATACATTAAATATAAATTAAAAACATAACACATGAGTGGAGATAACCGATGGCCATGGCCTGTTTATTAACTAATGAACAATAACATAACATATTTTAGAGCCTAGTCATAAACTCGAACCATAATAATAATAATAATAACTTCAGAGTCCATCCTATACACAGGGTGACCTATGCAAACCACCCAAACAAGCCAATGACCATATTCCTCTAAAACAAGGGATCCAGGCTCCACAGGCTGGTGCAGACAAAAGGCAATTATAGCCCACTCCTGAACCCCTTTAACCAATCAGGCACCTGTCACCAGGGTCCGGATATCTCTACCCGAAATCCCAGAACATGCCAGGCCACTGAAAGCATTGACAATTCTGCCCAGTGACCCACAGCAAAACGGCGGGAAATTTTCCCTCCAAAACCCTTCTCTTAAAATAGCATCTTAATCAATGGGCAGAAAATTACCTCAGCCCAAGATAAAATCTATATGGGACAAATGCTGATAATGGCCATGTGGATCTCTCCTTAATGTCCGGGATCCAGTCATTCTGTCTGTAAATGAACCCTCAGACTGTAAAACTCTGTGGAACATGTTGGCGTTATATAAATAAAGATTACTGTTATTATTAGCGATGGGCCAGAGGGCAGTGTCTAGTATGGCTACACACTGACAGTGGCCATACATATTAGATAGAAGTCGGATAATGACTGAACAACATTGAAAGAACAATTGTCTGAGGAACGATCCTTGCAGCCATCCGCATTTTACTCCATAATGCCCATTAGGGTACGCCACAGAGCAGTAGTGTGGCACTTGCAATGCAGCCACACCGTGTTCGAGTACTGCACAGTCATACAGGCTGCAGCAAGCTCTATTTAAACTAATGGAGACTACGCTGTTCAGTCGGTCTGTATTGTTAATGGCCGCACAGTATTGAAGGTGCTGTGTGTCCATTCAAAATACAGATATTAGTTTAATTAGAGCCTGCTGTGGCCCGTACAGCCAAAAAGATACTCAGCGCAGCCATGGTGCAATCTGTGTAGTTATACCACTACAATCGTTCAAGTGGCCATATAGGTTCACCAACACTGGGCGAAGGCCAGATCTTTCTGGGAACATTCTCAGATCTTTCATGGTCAACTAAAGTGATATTCAATTCTTTATGTTATTATAGTTATTTATACCCTGTAAAATGGTGTTCAATTCACCCGTAACATATTATACTAGGATACTGCATTATAAGCAACTCTAGAAGGTAGAAAGTAATTGCTCCCTCAAACAGAGGAATTTATTCCGTGAATAGACCCACAGAGTTTCACACATGTTACATGCCATGGCGATGCCCAGAAAAGATGTGATATTTACGGAAGTCTGTGCACTGTGAATGGGCTGCTTGCAGAGATCCTATAAACAGCTTCTACATCCTCTGGTGGCACATACAAGATTTCCCTGCAGGCTTATTATCAGAATCACTCGTGCAAGTCAAGTGAATGATTCTAAAACAATTAGGTAATTTCCTGTAATGAAATTCCCTAATAAGCTATTTAAAGTTCTACCAAACTTAAAAGGTTTGCCCAGGAGTACAATATTGATGGCCTATTCTGAGGACAGGTCACCAATATTTGATTGGTGGGGGGGGGTCTGACTCCCGGACGCCCTGCTGATCAGCTATTTGAAAAGACCATGGTGCTCCCATGAGCACTGAGGCCTCTTCTAGGCCAGTGGCGTCCCGTTCATCGGTCCCATGGCCTATGTGCAGCTCAGTCCCATTCAACTGAATGGGCCTTGGCTGCAATACCAAGCACAGCCACTATACAACATCCGGCACTGTACTGTTAGAAGGCTGCAGCACTCACTGAAGCAGTGTGGCCTATTCTAACTGCTGATCGGGAGTTGGTCCCCCACCGATCAGAGACTAGGTAATCAATAATGTACTTCCAGAACACCCCTTTAATGCTAGGAATATATGTCTGGCTGGCAGTTAAAAGACAGAAAGGCTGCTGGCATGAGCTGTAATATAATATGTTAATCAGGCTTATCATTGACCTGACGTACATTTAAATACTCCATTCAACAGATCATTTAATAACTAGTTGTCTGGTGGTGGCGCCAAACAAACTACCATGTCACATTGGTATCAATGTAATTACCGGTAAATGATACACCCGCTGTATACTGATGTCACTGCCTAGACTATGCAAGGAGCGGGATTACCCCTGCTCTACTGTAAGACAAGTATTAAATGTTGCTGAGGAATGCTGTGACCTAGCAACCTATGACCCTGTTCTTTTATATCATACGCTTCAGTGACTGGGGGCTAGACTATTCTAAAGAATAATTAGTTACACTGAAACGTGCTATTCATCACCGCTGCCCTACAGCCATAGGTTTGAGTCTGAACTTTCTCGCAGTTCCTGTAAGTGTGCAAAAGCTTGTGCAATCCTGTACAGTGCAGCGGCCTATGCTGGCGCTATGTCAGTAATAACAGGTAATATGAGAAAAATCTTTTTTTTTATTTTTATTTTTTTTATAAAATATGGGCACAATTTAATAAATGAACAAACACATGACAAATCTGTTTGCAGTTTTTTTCCACCAAGTAGAACAATGCGTCTATTAGTCAGAGCTTCCCTGATGACTTTGTCAGATGAAGAGTATCCCGATGGTAAGAGATCCAGGCAGACAAGTGAAGGCTTGTGTAGGCTGCGGCTACATCCGTGTCGTAATGTGATACAGCGGCTCACATGGCCAAGGAAAGACCGAGACGCAGAAAACACTTATAAATAACAAGAGGAAAAAGTATATGGATACTGATCTGAATATGGACTTTATGGACTGAACAGCTGCAGTCCTTCTATACACGTGTGTATGTATGGAGAGGGACAGGGAGAGATTTACGTGTTCATTATAAAGCCTCATTCACACGTCAGTGATTTCTATCAGTGATTGTGAACCAAAACCAGGAGTGGAGCCTACAAAGAAATAAAGTCTAATGGAAAGATCTGCTACTGTTCTGCGTTTAGAGCCGTACCTGGTTTGGGCTCAAAATCACTGATGGAAATCACTGACGTGTGACTGAGGCATAGGGCTTCATCATATAGGCACTTTTTCTGGAGAATAAGGAGGTGCTCAAACTAAAGAAAACTAACTACCAATAATATATAACGGAAGAACAAGACCCTACAGAGCAATGTTTCATATTGGATTGCAATGCTCATTTTTGCCACTAGAGGTCACACCAGAGGCAGCGTTTCCTCAGTTATACAGGGTGGGCCATTTATATGGATACACCTAAATAAAATTGGAATGGTTGGTGATATTAACTTCCTGTTTGTGGCACATTAGTATATGGGAGGGGGGAAACTTTTCAAGATGGGTGGTGACCATGGTGGCTATTTTGAAGTCGGCCATTCTGGATCCAACTTTAGTTTTTTCAATGGGATGAGGGTCATGTGACACATCAAACTTATTGAGAATTTCACAAGAAAAACAATGGTGTGTTTGGTTTTAACGTAACTTTATTCTTTCATGAGTTATTTACAAGTTTCTGACCACTTATAAAATGTGTTCAAAGTGCTGCCCATTGTGTTGGATTGTCAATGCAACCCTCTTCTCCCACTCTTCACACACTGATAGCAACACCGCAGAAGAAATGCTAGCATAGGCTTCCAGTGTCTGTAGTTTCAGGTGCTGCACATCTCGTATCTTCACAGCATAGACAATTGCCTTCAGATGACCCCAAAGATAAAAATCTAAGGGAGTCAGATCGGGAGACCTTGGGGGCCATTCAACTGCTACATGATGCTGTGCTTTCTTCTTTATGCACTGAAGCTGGCACGTTCCCTGAGTTTTTCCAGCAAGATGGTGCACCACCACATTATGGGTGTCAGATCCGAGCATTCCTAGATGAACAGTTTCCTGGAAAGTGGATTGGTCGTCATGGGCCAGTTGAATGACATTAAAACCAAGCACACCATTGTTTTTCTTGTGAAATTCTCAATAAGTTTGATGTGTCACATGACCCTCTTCCCATTGAAAAAACTAAAGTTGGATCCAAAATGGCTGACTTCAAAATGGCCGCCATGGTCACCACGCATTTTGGAAAGTTTCCCCCCTCCCGTATACTAATGTGCCACAAACAGGAAGTTAATATCACCAACCATTCCCATTTTATTTAGGTGTATCCATATAAATGGCCGACCCTGTATTTCACTTTGACAAGTCCAAAATTTACTTTATTGCAAGTTTTGATATATACCGTCCATCTGCAATCATACTGCTCACATTTTTGTTAGTGTAGCTTTAAAAAATTAAATCGCAGCTATACAACCTGTGCCAATAAAAAGAGTGGATTCAATAAATTTAAAAAAAAATCATACTCACCTCATCCATTTGAGCGCAAAGAGGCCGCCACGGTCATCTTGATCGAAGATTCCGTGTGAAATCTCGTCACAACGCCGGCCAGTGTGATGATGTCATCACGCACCGCGCAAGATTTCTCGCTGGATCTTCAAGCAAGATGGCCATGGCGGCCTCTTCACACTCAAATCAGGTAAGGATAAAGGTAAGTACAATTTTTTTTAATGGTTAACCCCTGAAAGGCCTTAATATCAATCTCAGATGCAGTGATCAGCGATGAACGCAGCATCGAGGGGTTCAATGCGTCCGCTACTTACAAAGAAATGCACTTCATGACTAAAGTAATTCGCCACGAAGCAGCCGGATCGAATTTTTAAGAACTTCGCTGATCTCTAGTCATCAGTTAAAAATAAAAAAAATCATAGAAACCCCCTTTAATGAACCCACTTTCTTATTTGTAGAACTGCTGTTGATACTGCTTCCCCTATAGCCATGCCAATGCCTTGGGCTACGCAGTGCCACACACCATGCCACCTCATGTACATCGCTTATAGCTAATGTATTACATTACAACTTGCTCAATACCTGCAATGCAGACTGAGATAATTTATTTAGTCATTTCTTCCATTCTATACAATATATGTTAAATGAGAATATCATTACGACCAAGATCTGTAAGCCGATACTGCAGTGCGGTAGTCTCGGCTTGTATGTTATGTCTGGTACAGCCCAAGCTGATAAACTTTGTGGACTGCCGAGGAGGCAGCAGGCCTGTCTCTGAATACGTCTCTGTATTTTGGCATGTACTGGGCAATCTCCATCACTGAAGAGAGACATTAATTGCCTGCACATAGTAACTGCAGCGAACGTTGCCAAGCTGGCCCGCGGTACCAGACAATACAGTTGTGTAACGTACATAATAGAGCGGCAGATGTCCGTCCCCGTCCCTTCCTCTGTCACTACCACTCAATTCCTTTCTAATTAAATGGCTTTTACCATTATTTCCTATGAAAAGACTCAGTTTGTTTTAGGATATTCCAGTTGTCTTTAAATTTATGATGACAAACACAGATGTTTGGTGCACATGGCGGCTCAGGCTGACGCCCACACAGCACTTTTCCTATTTGGATTCTGGAGCTGTTTTTTTTTTTCATTCTCTTTTCTTATCTGTCAGCAACTTTTCTTAGTGGAACACATCAGAGGGTCTTCAGGAGCAGGCCACTTTAGACACTTCAGGGAGGGGAACTGATGTTTGCTCCAAAAGCCCTTCTTTTTCTTCTCCAGAAATTTGTAAAACAGAAGCTATTGAACCCAGAACAAACAGCCCCAGAGACATTATGTTTGGGATTATACTGGTTACGTCTGCATATTCTGAATCTCAATAAGCCACTGCTGAGAAATGCATGCCTTCTGGGGCCACCAGTCCTTGGGACTTCCAATTAACACGTCATTAAAAAAAATTAGCTTGGCTAGGCAATCCCCTTATGTACTGTATGTATAGAGTTGTAAAGCTGCGCTGATCTACAAGATAAATGTATAGACGGTAGCAGCTACCAAGCCCAAAACACTGAGGTTTTGTCTGTAGTAGTATTGGGCCTCGTTCACATTCCCATTTTTCACTGACATGTGCTGTCTGCACTTTTTAAGGACTGCACACATACCCATTTATTTTAATGCATCTATTCACACATGAGTTTTTTTTTTAGTGGAAAAAAATCACAAAGACTTGCACCACTTTGGTTCGTGATGCAGACCAAACACGCCCATTGAAGTCTATAGGTCCGGGCAAATCATGGACCCAACATGGATGGCATGCGTTTTTCACTGAACACCAATAGGAGATGCTTTTAAAATAAATTTTCAGCTGAGAATATGGGAATACTTAGAATACGGATGAGGGCAAAAAAACGAACAGGTAGAGAATAAAAGAAAAGAACTACCCAATAAACTTCAAAGAGCCCCATCCTTTGCTCCCCCAAACAGATCATGTTGGGGATAGAAAAGGAACAAGCACTTGAGAAAACTCAGCAGGAAAGTTATCAAAACTGGTGTAAAGGAAAACTGGCTGAGTTGCCCGTATCAACCAATCACATTAATCCTTTCATTTTCCAGAGCTCCTTTGATCAATTTGATCGGTTGTTAGGGGCATCTAAGCCAGTGTTTTTTTACACCAGTTTTGGTTAACCCTCATTCTTTTATAGGTGTCCTTCATGATCCGGTCCATAATGATCCGGTTGAGTACAATGGTGGGGAGCTGGCAAGTTCCACCGATGCCATATTACAGAGGCACCATACCGCAGTACATAGAGCACCTATGAGTCTTCAATTGAGTTTTATTGTAAAAAGAGATATATACCGTGGCATATTCAGTACAGACTGCACTTAAAGCGAGTATTAATTATTATTTATCAAACTGGTGTAAAGCAGAACTGGCTTAGTTGCCCATAGCAACCAATCAGATTCCTCCTTTCATTTTTCAAAGGAGCTGTCCAAAATGAAAGGTGGAATCTGATTGTTTGCTATGGGCATCTAAGCCAGTTCTACTTTGCACCAGTTTGATAAACGACCCCCTTAGTCCTTTAGTGTTAATTCTATAATATTTCACAGTCCTGTATCAGCATGCAGATATGCAGATCTAGAGAGTGAACCGATGACAGCAAATCAAGGCGTTAAAGTGGTGACTTATTAACAGAGCGAGAAGAAAGGCTTCAGACAGGAGTCTTCTGTTTGCTGGGTGTGGTAGCAAATACTATTTCTCAAGGCAAAGTATTTCCAACCGGTATGTTGAGTAATTGTTAGAAAGACAGAGCCCTGGGCTGCTTTATCTGGTTACTGAATGTTACCCAACACGTCTCTATAAAAGGGCAGCGTAGCTGACGCTGATATATACAGGGATCCGGAAAAGCATTAGGATATTTTATTACCAAGGGCGTACTTATTAGTTTATTGTTCATTGCAATGAATTTCATCTTTCACCTCAAACTTGAGAAGTTGTTTCTGGTTGAGTCATGGTGAGGACGGACCATCAGCACTACAGTATATATCGATTATCTGTGCCTCGCCGTGCCTCCGTGAGATTGCTGCGTTCTTGAAATATGACATGGACTGAAGAACAGACTCGTGTGGAAAATTCTATGCAGCTATATAAACATGGAGGCACATTATGGGCGCAAAGAATCTATCGCACAGATCTGTAAGGCACTTCCATACATAGGTTTCTTTTTCTGGAGTTTTTTTCTGCACTGTTGCTTTTTTTGCACCAGCATTTTTTGAAGTGTTTTGCTGTAAAAACATTGGGGTCATTTATGAAATCCGATATGTCAGTTTTGTGGCGTAAAAAAAAGTCACAAGTCATAGTAACTGCGACATTTTTGCGACATTTCGTGATCCTTGCCACTTTTCACAGTGGTCTATGTTTAAGAGCTAAAAGTGAGTTTAGACCTGGATCATGGTTCATTTACTAAGTGTGGAACGCACACGGCCGGTATACGTGTTTTGCAGATCTGCGATTTGTGGACTGCAAAACACATACGGTCGCCTGATTGATCCCTAAACCACATTACACTCACACTCATATATTATTAAGGTGTGCCAGTTTATGAATTTGGTGCAGACATACAAAGCAAAGACAGGCTTAAAACTGACATAAAAAGAACCTCAAATGATAAATGACCCCCATCAGCTCCAGATATTAGCTGAAAGTCTACAGAAAATATGAAACACAAGACACTAGAGCGTTTTTTTTGCTACTGGTGTTTTGGTTCATTAGGTAGCGTTTTTGCAAAATGGTGCATATAAAGCCCTGCCGCTTCCTATGTGGTTTCATCCATTTAGGCCTCATGCACACGAACGTCTACCGGCCGTGCCCGTGCTGCGGTCCGCAATGCACGGGCACTGACTGTGAGGCCACCGCATGTGGATCACGGACCCATTCACTTGAATGGGTCCGCGATCCGAATCCAAGGGTCCGCACCGCAAAAAAGTAGTGCTTGCGCTACTTTTTTGCTGTGCGGAGGCACGGCCAGAAACACCACGGAAGCACACCGCAGTGCTTCCGTGGTGTTCCGATCCGTGCCTCCACTCCGCATCTCCCGGATCGCGGACCCATTGAAGAGAATGGGTCCGCGATCCGTGATGCGGCCTGCACACGGCCGGTGCCCGTTTATTGCGGACCCGCCGTATGCGGACCACAATACAGGCACGGCCGGCACACGTTCGCGTGCATCAGGCCTTACAGTAAGCCCTGCCCTTGTTGGGCGTGTTGGGAAAAAAGTGTAGAAACCCTAGATGCTAGCTAAATTGTGCCAGTTTTTTAACTGATTTTTGGTGCAGACCAGCTGCAGCAGAAAGGAAAGAAAGTCACAAAAAGTGCTGGTGTTTTTTTTTTTTATAGGTAAAGAATCCTCAGAACCAAGTTGATGGGTGTAAGGATCCTAACACTGCTGTGTAAATGGGCTCTTAAAGGGGTTATCCCATGACGAATGAAAAAAATGAAAATCAGACATATAGTACATGACAGTCTCATTCTAACAAAGTTAGAACCTGTCCTGTACCTCACATGGATCCATAGTTCTGCCCATTAATTGCTCCAATTGTTCTGCTAGATTTATTTGAAGCTGGCAGCTTAGGGGGAGTGTACGTTCTCAGGGAGTGTGTCCTTTCTGCTGCAGCTGGGGGCAACTGAAGGACAGAACTGAGCATGTGCTTCCGTTTCAGTAAGCAGGACTGAAAAATTTGAAATAGGGGAACCAGCAGGTGGCGCTATACAGATAAATTTCAATGAATAACTCAGTTGCTATAATACATTTTTAATTACATGCAATTACAAAAGTATTCAGACCCCGGTACAGGTTTGAAAAATGTAGAATGTGCTTTGTGACAAAACCCCTTTAACTAGATCTGGGGGATGGGGGGGTTATAAATGACCATTGCTATAGTATCAATGATTATTTGGGGGTCATCAGAATGGAGAGGGAAGCGAGATTCTAGCAATAGGAACTACATCAGCTGACACTGAACCCCATGAGGATGCATTGGTTACATGTATATGTACAAGCTGCGCCTATGAACTGATACGTAACCAGACCTGTTACTGATATTTTAGCAGTTCATTTCTCAGAATAGAGCTTTATGGCGTTTCACCGTCTCCTAAGCCCTGGAGACTTTTCTTGCGCATTATACCTTTAAAACCTGCACGCACTCCTTTCAGATTCTTCAATTTCTCCGCTTTGTATCCATTAAATCTGCAGCAAAAGTCATCTTTTAGAAGCTATTAGGTAAGAATCCAAAACTTAGCAAAATCCCTATATTATATCCATTGGGGGAGATTTATCAAAACTAGCTTAAAGTAAAACTGGCTTAGTTGCCCATAGCAACCAATCAGATTCATCCAAAGGAGCTCAGAAAAATGAAAGGTGGAATCTGATTGGTTGCTATGGGCAACTAAGCCAGTTTTCTTTTAAACCAGTTTTGGTAAATCTCCCCCATTGTGCAGCAATAAAGCCCTGAAACGACTGGTGCTCCTGCACTTTTTACATGGATTACGCCCATGGAATATAGTAAATATATTAACTGAAATGTATTGACCAGTTCCAAACTCATATTTCAGGTGCAAAGTGGGGAAAAAGGGGTTCTGATCAAAAGTATGGCCGATCCGCATGAAGACCACAATAAAACAGCACATATTACATGTGGTTTTTCATGCGGAAACACAGCAAAAACCACAGTGGATTTTTCCACTGCATTTTTAGTCACTTGTGAACTTACCCTAATGTTGATAACCTATCTGTAGGTTATATACTTGATTAGTGGGGTCTGACACCCGGAACCCCTGCCAATCAGCTGTTTCAAGAAGCCGAACCTCACCAAGCACAGCACCGATCATTGTATAGTGGCTGCACTTGGTATTGCAGCTCAGCCTTATTCACTTGAATGGGACTGAGCGGCGCCTAGGCCATGTGACTGATAAGCGTGATGTCACATGGCCTAGGAAGAGGCCCCAGCACTCACAGAGCACTGCAGCCTCTGCAAACAGCTGATCGGTGGAGTATGCGGGCCCACACCAATACGTTATTAATGACTTATCCTGTGTACAGGCCATCAATATTAAACACCCCGTTTTAATACAGGTGTCTTGAGACACCAGTTGTTGGTATGTAGGTGACAAGTGCTTCATAATTGTGTGTCTTGCTATGGTAACAACTGTTTACAATCCTTGTATTTTTCTACAGCGGTTCATATTGAGCTTTGGACTGTAACCCGTCCGTTTCCCACCTATAAATGCGCCATTACTTGTGCACTGACAGCACGAGACAGGGTTATTACACATAATGCAGGAATGCAGGATGGTGATACTATTTCATTAGTCACGGGCTCGAATGATTCAGTACTTGCGGTTATATCTTCCGCCTAACAACTTGCCATCTGGAATGCCGGCGCAGTCCATTTGTTTTGCACTGATGGGCGACATAATAAGTAAATAGACAGGAACGCTGAAAAGGCTAATGCATCAGGGCATTGAGATGTGACACTGCATATTCAGGGGCTCGGAGACAGTCCACAAGCTCAGTCCCATAGATCTGTCACACAGAGCCATGAATGACCACACAAAGGATTAGGGAGAGGGTAAATGACACCACCAAGGCAGCCATTCAGACGTGGGGGCAGGAGGCGGTGTTCAGAGGAAGTAAATTAACACCTCAAAGTTTTCTTTCTTTTGTCACGGAGATAAAAGATTTTCCAGCGTGTGGATTTTAAAATTCAGCTTAAAATATTTTGCAGTTTTTCCGAGCCTTTTCTTTTTCTAGATTTTAGCTCACATCTATTGAACAATTCCTTTTTTTGTTTTCCTCCCACAGAGGAGAAACAAGTTACTAGCAGGTTAATTGGCATCCTACGGTGACTGTGTGGTAGGGAGATTAGACTGTAAGCTCCACTAGGGGAGGGCTGGATGTAAATGAATACATTCCCTGTACTTAGCTCTGGAATAATTAGCGGCATATGAAGTTCTAGCGTTTGTAGGAAGTCTTGACCATTTTAGTTTGATGGGCGGGAATTCTGTGTAGCTAGTGTTATATTTGCTAAACTTGACTGGCTGACCTGTTACATGTGCACTTGGCAGCTGAAGGCATCTGTGTTGGTCCCATGTTCATATGTGTCCGCATTGCTGAAAAAAATGATGTTTTAATATATGCAAATGAGCCTCTAGGAGCAATGGGGGTGTTGTCATTACACCTAGAGCCTCAGCTCTCTCTGCAACTGCAGCACCATCTCCACTTTGATTGACAGGACTAGGTGTGATGACGTTTTTCACTACCTGATTCAGTCAATCTAAGTGCAGAGGGTGCAGCAGTTGCAGAGAGAGCAGAGCCTCTAGGTGGAATGGCAACGCCCCATTGCTCCTAGAGGATAATTTGCATATAGTAAAGCATCATTTTTCTCGGCAATGTGGGCACATATGAACATGGGACCAACAAAGGTGTCTTCAGTTGCCAACCGCACATGTGACAGGTCAGCCAGTTTCATAGATATAAATCTGCTAACAGATGAAGAAACCATGTGGTTTTTCAAAGGATTGCAATTTAGGCCAACATAGCCTAAATGGAACTTGAAGATCCAGATAGTACTTACACATAGTACAACTGACTCCTATGGACATCTTCTAATTGTAGGGCACAGTGCTCCTCAACTCCAGTCCTCAGGGCCCATCTGCCGGTCATGTTTTCAGCATTTCCTTAATATTCAGAAGGTGATATAATCAGTGCCAGTGCATCAGGACTTACCACAGGTATTCGTTCTGAGGGATATTCTAAAATCATGACCGGCAAGTGGGCCCTGAGGTCTGGAGTTGAGGAACACTGTTGTAGGGTTTAGCTAATTTGGAGCTGGTGTCTAAGGGGATGCTAACAAGCCAATCTGCCTTGGCCAAGATCTTTAGATACATAATTAGGTCAGAATAATGTATCTAGGTGGAGTAACGCCTCTCTAAAATACTGGCCCTTAGTAGAGCTCTCCTGCGTATGACTGAGAGAAGTCATCATGAGCTTAGGCAGTGTGAGAGTGCTGGAGCCTAGGAAAACATCTAATACATAAAACTTCTAAAAATGTAATAGAAGTGTAAGTGGAGATACAATACGCTTGTACAATACTTTTTACATTAGCTATAGGAATTTTTATTTTTTTTGCATTGTTGGTGAAAAAAGATAAATCAATGTGATATCTTCCTTATCCCTGGCTGTAGACTTCTGAGTCCAGTGATTGGGCTGCAGAAGTCAATTGCCATTTGTGGCTACGTCATCATTGCAACCTGTTAACACAGATCAGAAGTAAGGACCCAAGAAGCAGCTCTGGAAACAGCAGGGGATTATGCGGTGAGTATACTATTTTTTTATTATTTTAGCACATTTAGGGGCTTTGGAGAAGTTTTAAAATAAGTTGGAGAGTCCCTATAAGTGCACAAGCCAATCAACTACTTCTCAGTAAAAATATAATTAGGGGCAATAGGACTAATTTTTTCCATAAAAAGCCACAAAGTTTGGAAAAAGCTGTAGGTTTAAAGAGGCTCTGTCACCACTTTGCAACCTATGTATTTATATCTTCTGAACGCGCCGTCACTTCCGGGTTCAGAGAAGTGACATCGCGTACGCAATACATTGAACGTGCCTGCAGTGTTCGGCACTGCAAGCGTACAACGCATGTGCCAACCGAAGGGTCTAGCGCTCTCCATCAGAGACAGGGGGGCGGGGATAAAGGCTGCAGGGCGGGTTTTGGAGCCGGGAGGGCGTTGATGAAGCAGTGCTCAGACTGAAAGAGCACGCCTCCCAGTGCTCCGAAGCCTCATTTACATATTTATAATAGTTCTTTTTCTGGAAGAATCGCTGCTTGGCTCTGCAATTTGAAGGTATGTCTGGGGAGAGGATTACAACACCTACATGCCTATGTATATAAATACATAGGTTGCAAAGTGGTGACAAAGCCTCTTTAAGAAATGACATCATTATCATCTGTTACGCCAACACACGCTCGAAAAGTAGACCATAGGTAACAATATATGAATCTGGCCAATGCAGGCATCTGGCAATGTGTGCTCCTTTCTATGTCCCTGACAAAGCCTTCAGCTGTAAGTTTTGAGCAAATACAAAGTTCAAAGCCTAAAGAGCACAATATAATATGCCAGACTGGAAGCACAAAACCATTTGTACACATGCATGCCTGTAAAAGGCTGAACTTTAAAGTGCTCCATTGTATTCCACTGGGTCTGTAGTTGGCTGTGAACTCATATTTAACTAGTAATAGGCGAGCAAAGGGCACAGGTGATATTCTGTATTATACTTTTTTGTGTCTTTGAAGTGATCTTTGTCTAAAACTTGGAAAAAATCCTATATAACTATTCCTCAAGATTCAGTAATGGATGTATTAAAAGCTAGGATTCCATCCACATTTGCTGTAGATCATGGCAGAAGCATAACTTATCAGAGTTAGGCCTCGTGCATACAGCCATATTACAGCTCTGTGTGGAGCAGAATTGTACTAGAGCACCCATACAGATGCATAGGGCCCTACTATAGCTATATATAATGTCTAAGGTTTGAAAATGGTGGTATTTTCCCTTACATTCTGTAATACAGGAGTATTCTCTCTTACAAGAAAATCTCAATATGAAAAAAACGCTGTACTAAAATGACTTGTAATCAAGGCTCCTCAGAAGGGTCACGTTGGCTGGCCCCCTCCTGGCTGGCCTGACATCTCACAGGGTAGGTACACCATCATAAGCTGCCTCTACTGTCATCTGGCACATACGCAATGAAGCAAGGTGCACTGGGCTTGGATTCAACTGCACAATGGGCGTGCACCTAATGCAGCTGAGTTGGTTTGTGATTATATGGCCAGCCAAGAGGAGCACCAGCCAGCATGACTCGTCTGAGGAGCGGCTCATTCCCCACGACTCCTTATAGGTCATTTCACTACAACGTTCAAAGTCCTTTTTTCTGCATTATGACAAATGCCTGAGAATATAGAGGGCCATCATTGTGACCGTCACTATCCTAGATAATAGGTTACTAGCGGTTTTGGGGCCTCAATCCTTATGACAGGTCCCCTTTAACGTTTGATTGACAACAATCTCGCCAGTTTTGGATATCCAGTATCCAGTAGTGATAAAATAATCATTTTGGATCTCTGTAGGCTCAATGCATGCAGTATAACTAAAACACAGAATTTTATTTTATTTTTTATTTTTTTGCAGTTCAAGGGATTTTCCTATGACTCTTAAATAATATTTCATTAGATTTTTACTAAATTTTACTACATTTTTATTAAAATCATCTACCATTAACACCAGGAAAGTTTAATTCTGGGTAGCGTCCACATTCTGTCATTTTGAATAAGTCAATGTAAACTAGACATCCATGACTAGTGGTGAGTTACTGTGCCAACCCTGTTTACAAGGATCATATGATTATCAGGATAAGAGGTGCAGCCAAAAGCAGTATTGGACAACATACATGCTCCCAGTATACAGGACATTATACATGCTCCCAGTATACAGGACAACATACATGCTCCCAGTATACAGGACATTATACATGCTCCCAGTATACAGGACAACATACATGCTCCCAGGATACAGGACATTATACATGCTCCCAGTATACAGGACATTATACATGCTCCCAGTATACAGGACAACATACATGCTCCCAGGATACAGGACATTATACATGCTCCCAGTATACAGGACATTATACATGCTCCCAGTATACAGGACAACATACATGCTCCCAGTATACAGGACAACATACATGCTCCCAGTATACAGGACAACATACATGCTCCCAGTATACAGGACAACATACATGCTCCCAGTATACAGGACAACATACATGCTCCCAGTATACAGGACAACATACATGCTCCCAGTATACAGGACAACATACATGCTCCCAGTATACAGGACATTATACATGCTCCCAGTATACAGGACAACATACATGCTCCCAGTATACAGGACAACATACAGCCATCTTATCTTCTATCCATTTTCTAAAACGTCTTATGAAGACACACAGTAAAAAAAATAAATAAATCTCTCTCTCAATATATATTATATATACGTCTAGGAAAGCCAAATGGTTCTACCAATTTTTAAGACATAGCGATTCAATGGTTGCCTATAACATAATAGCAGCTTTTGTATTCCTGTCAGGGTACAATAAATGTATGGGCAGGATATGTGTAGGATGGTTTCTGAGTTGGATTTTAGGAATGTCATAGTCAAGGAACAAAAACTCCTATCAGCTGCTGACATGAAAACATAGACTTCATACCAAGACAGAATGTGCAGCCAGTTGTGACTGTGACCGACGCCGAGCCATATATAATGAACGCCGCTGTGACATTCACACCTGCTAGAGGCCACCAAAATAAGTAACAGTGATATAAAGGCTTCATAATAGACTGGTTTACACGGGCACAGTGGCATCATTCTTAGTAACACCAGCCAACAGGAAGAGTTCTAGACACGTATATCTCTATTCAGCCTTATTATAGACTTACATATGTTTTAAGGCAGCCTGTCACTAGGAAATGCACTCTTCCAGGCACAATGCCCTGTATGAATTTAATAATGTTTCACTTACTGATCTGTTGCCTCATTCTGGAGAAAAAGTACCTTTAATCCCTATGCAAATGAGCAGTTAAGTGCACTGAGGGCGGATCCAAGCCACTCTATGCACCCTTGCTCCTCAAGCTTCCTCTTCCAACCACTCTCTTTCCTTGATTAGTGGAGCCAGGTGAGATGCCTATGCAGAAATCTGGCCCTCTCAATCAAGAAGGAGAAGAAAGAGCTGGCAGAGGAAGCTGTAGGGGCAAGACTGCACAGAACGCCTTGGGCCTGCCCTTAGTGCACTTAACAGTCCTTTTACATATGGACTAAAAAAACTTTTCCAACAGATTGCTATCGGTACAAATCCATTGTGCAGCTGGCTGCATGTGGTCAAGCCATGCCCACCAATGGGTGAACTTAATCACTGCCAGAACTAATGTGACAGTATAGTAGAAATGGTGGGAGAAATGTAACAATCCGCACTTATACGCCATTCAGGGGTCTACCATGACCTGGGTTGGTAACCCCATAGGACACTCTAATGGCTGCCTCCGCTTTGTTATTTTCATTTCCAATAATATTTTATTTGATGGGGAAATATCTCTCAGAAGTTAAATTAGGTACCTCAGAAAGATTATCTCTGTACATACTTGATGCCTTCTTGGCCAAGTGAGCACTTGGTTTCCAGTAATATAGACTGAATAAACCAGACAGTGTTCCATCACCCTTCAGCTCCATCCAGCAAAGTCAATCACAAAGTAGTTTGGGAATGCCATCAAGAATGAGCTATTTATCATGATATTCTCCTTCGGGCAGGTAACATTTGAGCAATTTTGACAGCTAAAGAGCATGTCAGATTATTATAACAGATTAAGGTGCGAGACAGATACGTTTGTAAGACAGTGAAGATCTTTATCCGTGAGTCTGTGAAGACAAGCTGCATAACTTCACAAAGAAAGTTGACATAAGCTAAAAATGACATTAGATTAGACATAGGCATCAGTGATTACAGTCTATGGAGGACCCACGATGAGCCTGAATGTGGAAGAGCAGTACTTCATTCTGCCGTCACTAGAAATGATCATAAATCTTGAAATGTTGGGGAGACCCCTAGTGATTGCCGGAACAAAGGGAAACAAAGGCCTTTCAATTCTCATTGGCTTTCCATATGAAGCCATAGACAGATAAACACTGTCTACAAACTTCAATGTACCATATACTATCTATTGCCTGTCTTTAGTGCGCAGTATACGGTCTACGGCTGAGCACAACAACGTATGGCATTATTAAATTTAAAACCCTAAATTTAAAAAAAAAATGCACAAAAAAATCCATGCACTGCCTCACTTTATCCCCCCTCACCCCACTTGGTCCTTTTTATTTTAAAAGCAGTCCATTTAAGTTTCCATTAACAAGCCCTGCTCGATGAGACAGTGTGTTGATCAGAGCTAAATAAGTGCCACTTTCATGTGTTAATCCTCATGTGTATGGGGATGAATGATCGTTAATACGATTGTTCTTCCACATATTTTTCATTTGTTGGCAGCACATCCCCCAATGATTTTTATTGCCCCATATAATATGAGATTACCTGACAAACAAGCATTTACTCTTTTGTTGGGTGAGTGGTAGTAAGTTTACATGGGGCAATGAACAGAAATAAACATTGTTTGTCTCTGATCTTCGGCCTTTAGACAAATGGCTGCAGGAGGACCCAGTGTGTTGTCTACAGTGGGGCAAAAAGATTTTTAAGCCCTGCCCCCTTGGTTAAGCTCCACCCATCTGTCAGTGTCCAGCTAAAGATGGAGAATATCAGTAAGAGATTAACCCCTTTGTTCTCCACAGGATTTCTACAAGACTGTGTCAGGATCATGCAGACTATGCTGCCAATACTGATGAGCCTGTAAAGTTCGGGTTCGGCATTCCGTTTTGATCCGTCATAATAGAAGTCTATGGCCAAGCATAACAGATCCGTCTGGTTTCT
The DNA here is from genome assembly GCA_900303285.1 of Rhinella marina. NCBI lineage: Eukaryota > Metazoa > Chordata > Amphibia > Anura > Bufonidae > Rhinella > Rhinella marina. Next base: position 276,838 of record ONZH01029242.1, on the reverse strand, counting down.
GTTATGCAGGACTTTGTTTTCAGTCCTGCATAACGAATTCCGTTATATTCTGTTATAACGGAATCCATAATGGATTTCCTACACCGCCTGAACGCCGAACCCGTAAAGTTCGGGTTTGCTCATCCCTAGCTGCCAACTGACCAACAGTGAGTGCAACTATATTTTGTAATTATTTTAATCACTTATTTCTAAGTGTTCCTTTAAAGGAGTGTAATACCAAAAAGGGTTATTAATGAATAAGATTGGAAATAACTAAGGATAAAAATATATTTAAATTTAGTAGAAAATAAAACTAATAAAAAGTAGAAAATAGTTAAAAACTATGAACTCAAAAGTATTATTTTTTCACTTGACATGTCTGTGTTTCATCAGTGCCAAGTCTTCAGGTTCACAATTAAAAGTTCTTGACAGAGCGGATATAAAGTTCAGTGTATACTGATTCCTGAGACAGCCTTCATCCTGCACACAAAGAATGGCATTTCTTTGTCCTTAGAAGAATGTTCCCTTTTCCCCACTCAGGATCAAATAAAACAGCTTTGTTCTATCCATTTAGGGGTTTTCTCACTGCAGACGTTTTTGACATATCCATAGATGGTAGATCCACAAATAGGTGGGAGATTCCCGAGAGCCATTCCGACGCAGAGACACCACGAGTGAGGGAAGAGGTGGTTACATGGCTTTCTCCATTCAACTCTATGGGAGTCAAGCAAGCCTATGTGGCCACCTCTCAATTCACACTCCTGGATATGGTGGTCAGCAGTCATCCGTCAGAAAAGGGTTAGGGAAACTGAAGATATGCTATATAGTGATCACTCAAGATAGAATGGCCTCAGGATACAATATTTTCCACATACAACGGTATTTTCTGGACCATCGTAAGTTGAAACTAGACTCAACATACAAAGCTTCAGATTCAGATCCAACCAATCATGGCCATTTCACTGGTAAAACACCTTTATTCATTAACTAATAGCTCCTCTGTGGTAGTCCATGATCTGTACTGCCCCATGTCTGTGCCAGGATCAGTGGCTTCTTTGGATACCATGTGAACGGCAACTTCATTTTATTTTCCAGGTACACTATTCAAGACCCTGAAGAAGCTCTTGCCCTCACTACAGAAAGTCATCAAAACTTGCTTTATGTCCTGGTTTATCTGCTTGATTTTTTACTTTTTCTTATTCTGGGATGGCATTTTTGGGCTTTGGAACCAATTACTGGTTTTCCATAGATTGGTTTCAACATATAATGGTCGTCCAGGAACGAATTAATATTGTAACTTGAGGGAACACTGTAAATGTCTATGGGGAAAATCTGCAATGTTGCTGTAATATTGTGATCACTGTTATATTGAACATACATAGAGTTGCACGTTTTCTCCTCCATTTAAATGACTTCTACGTGGATCCATGCCATTAAGCACATGAACAGAAGTTGTGCTGTAGAAGACACTGAACCGGTCTGAGTCAGCACACATATTGTACTGTAGTTTTATCTGTGCAGGGAAAATGAAGGACTGTCTGATCAAATGCAACAAGAGACTAGACTGAAATGATCTGATTACAAGCTGCTTAGAGAAAACAGTTCAACGACTTAACGTACTGCTTCTGGTAATGTGTTCTATACAAAGGCTTCCAGAGATACTATTACATGGTTGTGTTAGAAGGGTTCTACAGAACATGAATTTACAAGAATACTGAATGTGAAAGGAAGCTTAGCTGAGGGTACCAGCTTTCTAACTTTTTCAAGCCCTGCCTGCTATTCCTGTTGGAAAAAAAAACATGCTCACCAGCTCCCCACCTCTCCCTTCTGCAGCGTTCTAGTCCCCATCCTGTAAAAGTATAGGATCACAAACGTCCAGGGGTGCATTGGCCATAGACCTTTCCGGGAAATTTTCCAGTGGGCCGATGCCCAGGGGGCCACCTAGGTCCTCCTCACAGCCAGCCAGTGAAAGTTTTTAAGGATGTATTTTATGCTGCTAGCAGTATTTTTTGATGGACTGTGGTATTTGGCTCTGTTGGGGTGGCATAATGTGTCACAATATGGCATTTCTGGCCCTACCTTTCATCAATTTGGACCTCACTACAAAACGGTGCCACTTTTAGTATTTTTTCCAGGGCCACTTTAAGTTCCCAGTCCGCCCCTGCATATACCGCTGCAATTATTGACTTTAGCGGTAATGTGTCCCCAAGAGGCAGGTGACCAGTCATTGGCACACGTGACCCCATCCATATGAAAGTTTATAAGATGGGGACTGGAAGACCACAGGGAGCTGGAACGGAGCAGCAGGGAACAGGTAAGTATGGTTTATTCAACAGACACAGAAGGCTGTGCTAGACTAGAAAACCTCTTTAACACTGACCATATACATTAGATAGCCGTCGAACAACAGCTATATCTCAACACCTCTGACAGCAGGCGATCTTCCCAAGAACAAAAAGACTGGGCAGTTGAAATCCAGCACCAATCCTCATCTCTCTAACATCTGCCACAGGGGGGAGAGTCAAGAGGCCTCCTATGCAATAGATGGTCGGCCAGTCTCACTGAAATCGGTGGGTTCAGTTCAGTTGACATTTATCCAATATCTATTGCCAGCTCAAGAGTTCATCTTGGAGACTATGGTTGCAGGGCTTTTCCAGTATACTTATACTCATCTATATAGTTTAACCATTGATCACTATGAACAAGATCCAGAGATGAAAGCTGCCCAAAATATATCACTGCTACATGTCAACAAACAGTCATCTGCAAGTCACTAATACCGTGATGCAACTTCAGCGTTTCCCCACGGGCAAAAAAAAAAGTTGGAAGCAACCTCAACTTCTCTACTGACATGTCTTTTAGTCAAAGCTTGTATGTGCAAGAACTTGTCCCGCTGACAAAGGGTAAGGTAATGCTCTGCTGTTAATTTTGTCATACATTTTCATGAGGAGTAACAGAGTAACAGCAGACTTCTAAGAAAGGATGCTTTCATTTTTTTTTTTGAGGAATACAAACATTTACTAAAGAAGCCATGTCAGGAGAGCTGACAGGTCGTCTTTAAGAACGTCAGTAATCAACTCAGAATATGTAATGGTAAAGTCATCCCCATGACACATTATATACATAAGGTGCTTATAATCAAACGTCTCTTTGCTTCTGAAGGACCAGTTGTAACATGTGAGCGCTTACAGCTGGATATTGTGTGCAGGAATCAGCCAATGCTTACTTCAGCAGTTTTATTAAACAACAAAGTTAACAAGCATTCCTTCTCCGCTCCCACGTCAAGCTAATCAAGAAGAAAACGCTATTTGTTATCTTGCAGTGCCATTGCCTAAGAAACATGCCAGGAGGGAATGAATCACCCGTTACATGGTCTATGCCAGGATGGCATTCACGTTCAAGAGAAATCTCACACAAGGAGCAAAGATCATGTATGAGAGACTAGTCAAGCCATAAATCTATGCCATATTTATCTCAATATGGCCTAACTGCAAGATAACCCACTTAAAAGGGTAGTGCCACGAAACATATTCTACATTTTTCAAACCAGCGCCTGGATCTGAATACTTTTGTAATTGCATGTAATTAAAAATTTAGTATAGCCACTGAGTTATTTAATAAAATGTACAGCGCCAACTGCCGTTTGTACTTTTCCTTATTTCTTGCCCACCTCACTGAGGTTGTCGCACACGCTCAGTTTAAATCTTCAACTGCCACCAACCATATCTTCTGTTAGAAGCTGTTTCAGATACAGGGAAAGAGCTACAGCAGAAAGAACACACTCCCTGAGAAAGCACACACCCCATGAGCTACAGAAAAAAAGGACACACACCCTGAGAAAGGACACACAGCCTGAAACAAATCTAGAAGAACAATCAGAGCAATGAATTGGGAGATATCTGGTTCCAAGTGAGGTACAGGGCTGGTTATAGCTTTGACAATGTATTAGATGATGTCTGGTTTTCATTTTTACATCAAATCATGGCATAACCCCTTTAAGGGGTTGGCTACTTTCTGGTTACTATTGACCAATTTATTTGAAACATAATTACACTGGTCCCTCAAGATACAATATTAATTGGTTCCAGGATGACCATTGTATCTTGAAACCATTGTAACTTGAGTAATCGGTTCCAAAGCCCCAAAATGTCATCCGAGATAAGAGAAAATGAAGATTGAAGAAAAATAAGCAGATAACTAAGACAGATAAAACAAGTCCTTACATATAACAGTCAGAAATTGCTGCTAACTAACATCTATTACAGCTATGTTACCAGAGAATTGTATGTTGAGTCTAGTTTCAACTTACGATGGGTTAGAAAAGACCACTGTATGCTGGAAATATTGTATCCTGAGGCCATTGTATCTTGAGAGATCACTGTATATGGCAGTTACTAATATACCTTTTGTTTAATTTCTGTGCCATTTTTATATATTTCACTAAGTACGTCCCCTTGTTTGCCAAGTCTTCTTTTGTGCTGTCCACACAGAGGTCGTGTCCATAAAATGGCTGCTGATGGAGGGTCAAGTGACCAGACACCACCTCCATGTGATGTCTCCTCCATTCAAATACACTGCACCTTCCATCTGCAATTTTGGAAGTTTAGTGCAGGCACAATGTGTTTGAATAGAGGAGACTGAGTGATGTGTCTGGTCATAACCATTAGGTCCCAAGGGCAGATCTGTTACCACAGCTGTAGGGGTATGTTTTGGTTCACCAAAAGACAAGGGCCGTGGACAAGGGGCATGAACTGTTTTGACAAGCTATAAATGTTAATGCAATAATGAAATCATCGTGACTTCATATATTATTTCTAGACAAGAAGAAAAGGAGGAAGCAAAAACAATACATTTTCCTGAGGATGGAGATTATGACAAGGAGGTGTAAGTGCCCCTACTGAGTCTTCATCGCAGCTGCAGATTTTTGATGACAAAGAAACTTGGAAAACGTGTTTATTCTCTTACACTGATCACAGATAACAGCTGATTTCTGGATCTTTCTAAAACTGTTCTATTATTTAAAAAAGCAGCAAAATAAAAAGCACACCAATGTAGTACAGATGGTTGGTTACACAAAGAGACAATTTTTTTTAAACTACCTATGCGTTTCGCAACATATGGATTGACCTCCTGTACACACATGAACGTTTAGTGTTCTGTTTGTTGAGTGTAGACCAAGTACCCCCTAGAGACAAGAAGTTTGAATCGAGTACCCCCAAGGAAATGGGCAGTAATAAATGTTAACACAGATATTGGAAGAAGACCATACTGTCATATACTTTGGAACTGAACCAATTGCTGCTGTATGTACTACTATGCTCATCATCAATTTAGTAAAGAAAGGCGTTATTTATTGCAACCAACGGGCCATCATCCAGCCAGCGGCCCTACTTTTATACTCCTGCCTTGCACCCTGCCTACCACCCAACATCAAAGGTACTCCAACAACCATCAGACAGGAACCCCATAAAGTTAGGGAGTGCCCAGAGAGAAGGTACAGGGACATCCAGGGTGAAATGTGAGTGGATACTACCACCGTCATAGCCAGCCACCACTCCTCTCATCTTTGCCTCCCCTCCAGGTCGCTGCACACATGCTTTAAATCTCGCTGATGAGATCTGAATGCACATGCACTGATTGAACTCTCCGAGGCGCATGTGCGAGATTTCAAGGCCAGACATCAGAACAGTGATGATGCCTAGCTCTGACGGTGGGAGAGAGGCAGTGGCTAAGGCAGAAAGGCGGAGGTGAAGCAGAGCTCCGAGGGGCTAGGCCCGCCTAACATCTCATAAGCATAAAAAAAATAAAAATTACCAATTTCTCCAAAACAACCCAAGGGATTGGTGCAAGACAAGGGTCCTTGCACTCAGCATGATCAACCCTCTCAGGCAATATGTCTGATTTACTAGGGGTGAGCTCTTTAAAGATGGTATGTTGTAATTTAATATCTGATGTGGGGCACCATATGCTAATTATAACACCTCCCGGCCTGATTGACGAAGAGGCATCATGTCTTCATCAATGTGACTCCTTTTGGCACACACGTGTTGTGGTTTCCAACCGTGTGATGATTTTTATTACTTATTTTTGCCATATTTTGACTAGGCAGTAACCCATACCGTCACTCAGAAGTGAACCATTCACGATGATTCCTGCTTCATGTAGACAGGCCTTTATTCTGTGGAACACATTTGCTAATTAGCAGTTCTTTTGAGTGCATTGAACTTTTTCTTCCAACCACCTTCTGAAACTGTTTTGTCTCATGATCTCATGGCAACCCAGAATCTATCAACAGAACTGAATAGACATTTTAGGTAGAAGACCAGAATACCGCCAACACTGACTCATCCCGGCCAGCCATTTTTAGGCCATTGTTTTATAAGCAAAGAGACTGTTGTAGAAGCAGCTTCACAACTTGTCAATACACGCAATTAAATTTCAGTAGTATAGCTTTGCTTCTGTTGTGGAAAATTTTAGCTAAAGTTGCATGCAGACGCTGCTTCACATCCATGCAGTACAAACAATACAAACTGAAGGGAAATAATTAAATGCGGAGTCACAATTAAGTGCAAGCACTGTACACTAGTAGAATAGAAGCTGAAATTTCCCATAAATAAAATACTCCTGAGGCTAAAAGTAGCAATTCTTAGAGCCCTATTATACTGGCCAAAGGATCGGGCCAATTATAGGGAACGAATATTCCGATTAAAGCTTGTGTCTGATAATTGAACTGTTTGTTGGGTGATCGCTAGGAATGAGCAAATCGACTTCTGATGAAACATCCAAAGTCGATTCGCATGAAACTTCGTTCCAATACTGCATGGAGCAGGAGCTCCGTACAGTATTAGAATGCATTGGCTCCGATGAGCCGAAGTTATTACTTTGCGAAGTCTTGTGAGACTTTGCGTAATAACTTCATAAATTCATTTTTACTGTAAAAAACAATTTCCCGAACTCGGAGTTTTATGCGAATCGACTTCGGATGCTTCATCAGAAGTCGATTCGCTCATCCCTAGTGATCGCATCTTTCATGTGACACCTAAAAACAATATGTGTGGCTAAACAGGGGATGAGCCTGCTGAAAATCAAAAAAGTGAATGGGTTATAAACGATCATCCATCCTCCTTTCACTCTGCATCAGGCTGTATGAAGCGGCGAGTATATCGCTGATTGGTGCTCAATATTCTATGTCATCAGCTGTGTAAGAGGACCCCTAGAAAAGTTGATATTCCAGTCGTTCCCCAGCAACTCATTAAAGGAGTTATCCAGGTAAAGATAATGATGAGCTATCCTGAGGATAGGTCATCATTATCACATAAGCTGTTTCAGGGAGCCGCTGCGCTCACCGAAGCTCTGGGGAGTGCAACCAGCTCCCAGCATCTCACCAAGCACCGCACCGTACGATGTATAGAAGCTGTGTTTTGTATTGCAGCTCAGCCCCATGGCCATGTGACTGATGTACGGTGACATCACATGGCCCAGGAAGAAGCCGCAACACTCACGGAGCGCCAACCTCTTCTAACAGATGTTTGGCAGGGGTCCTGGTGTCAAACCCCCCACTAATCTGATATTGACGACCTATGGACAGGATAGGTCATCAATATAAATTACAGGATAACGGATTTAAGGTGTCTTAAAAGCTCTTACACCCAAAATCACCTTTTGTGTGTAAACAGGGGATGTGACTGCAGACAATATGCAAACTGAATGGGGGATGAATGATCGTCTGTCCTCCTTTCACTTAGCACTTAGTCGACATTTATATCGCTGATTGGTGCTTGTTTACTGCATGGCATCAGCCGTATAAGAGGACCTCTAGGCCTTATGCACATGACTGTAGCAGGTTCGTGCCCCTATTGGGGGCCACATACTTGAATGGGTCCACAATCTGGAAGATACAATGTGGTGTGGAATGGAGCCACGGATCAGAAGACCACGAAAGCACTATGGAGTGCCTTCATGGGTTTTCTGTCCGTGCCTCCGCACTGCAAAAAAAATTGTGCAAGCAAAACTTTTTGCGGTGCGGACCGTCGGATACAGATCGCAGACCCCATTCAAGTGAATAGATCGGAGTCCATAGACGGTGGGCGCATGGTCGTGTGCATGAGGCCTTAAACGGAGGAATTGCTATTCATGCAATTTCCAAACAAATTTATTAAAGTTGCTCCGAAGCCGCAGCTTCACCTTAAGCTGATTAACCAGACACTGGCACTTTTGTGGTCTCTCCTGACGATATTTTCACAAGTATTTCATGCCATCTGCTAACCTCATATTAACTCCATAGTCCTGACCCTTAGTCTCATTCCCAAGACGTGAAATCTGCTCTAGCAGCACCGGGGGCAGGCATTGGGGTCATTTCACCTGCTTTAATATAACTTTTGTGAGAGAGACCAGACAGACTTGTCATGTACTCAGCAACTAAACAAACAAAGGCACCATTCATGGCAAGGACAATGTCAGCCTTTTCCATCATGTCGAGGGAGCTGAATGAAGATTATTAGCACATTGGTGCTTATTGGGATAGATGAACCCTCAGAATTTTATTTAACTCTCACTCACCACGGATAAGTGACTCAGAGACGGACTTAGAATGGGCAGATTGTAATCCTTAGAGCGGAGCCTTATTGAATTGCTTGGTTACTGATTAAAAATTTCCATTACAGGAAAACAAATGTATATCAGAAATATGAGGTCACCTCGCCTGACATGTCCGTTTTAGTAACTTGCATTCCACATGTAATAATTCTGGAGCATCTTTTGATATAACTGTATGTTGGGCCGTTCCTTTATTTTTTTTACTACCAGACATCTATGAATGAATTACCAGCAATCTGCTATAAAGGTCCGACTGACTGTTACCAGCTGGGGAAGGGGGCTGTCCCTGCACAGTCCGTCACTATCCAATCAGTGCTTCCAGTGTCAGAATGTGCAGGGACACCCCCCACCCCCAACTGGTAACACCCAGTTGGATCTTTATTGCAGACTGCTGGCAATTCAGTCATAAGTTGGAATAATAGAGGAATGATACAACAGTTATTGTAGGATAACTTGCAGGATAACGGGCCGAACTGGATGGACAAATGTCTATTTTTGGCCTTATAAACTATGTTACTATGTATGTTAAAAAGAGACATGTCAAAACAGGTGACCAGTTTTCTTTAAAGAGGTTTAGGATCAGAATATTTATTACCTATTCTTAAGATAGGTCATCAATATGAGATTGGTGGGGGTCTTGGCACCCCAGACGATCAGCTGTTTGAAAGAGACATGCTGCTTGTGCAAGTAATGTGGCCTCTTCATTGTTTACATTGGTCTACCTGCACGCCAGTTACTTAGCAGGGTGGTGCAATATACAGTGGTCCCTCAAGATACAATGGCCTCAGGATACAATATTTTCAACATACAATGATCTTTTCTGACCCATCATAAGTTGAAACTTGACTCAACATACAATGTCTCAGATTCAGATCCAACCAATCAAGGTCACTTCTCTGGTAAAAATAACTGTATTAGTTTCTAGTTAGCAGTTATTTCTGACTGTTATATTTGCTTATTTTTCTTAAATCTTCATTTTCTCTTATCTTGGATAACATTTTGGGGCTTTGGAATCGATTACTCATCTTACAATGGTTTCAACATACAATGGTTGTCCTGGAACCAATTAATATTGTATCTTGAGGGACCAGTGTATTACAATTTAATCCCCTGCAATGCCCTGCACTTCTGCGCCCCTCTAATCATCCATCCTAAGAACAGACCATCAATATTCTGATCCTGAAAAGTCCTATCTATTAACATGAAAGGTTCATAAATGCAACATACCGTTGAGAACATCAGGTTTGGAGAGAAGGTTCAAGTAAAGTGAATATTTTCACCCTATACTTAGGCTCTCCCAGGAAGTGTCTGTCAGCGGCTTTCTCCACTCTCTCCCCATAGAATATACATACACGTTTGGTGGATCCGATCATGTATTTGTATGAGGGAGTTGGGATTATTCAGTTCAATAGCAATGAGCAGTAAATCTCTGAGATATCAACAGTCACAATGAGCATTATCACCATACATAGGCTTTAGTAGGCTTACTTCCATATAGACTTCTCTCACCCCTACAAATTGGTGTTTTTACTAGGGGAAACCATAACCAGCTGCACGTTTACATTCCAACAATTCAAATGAATGGCCATTCATATAAAACATTGACATGTCAGGTCTAGAGATGAGCAAATCAATTCTAAACTAATTGTATTTGTTGCCTATTTCTCACAAACTTTAGTTTCCAATGACTACAAGTTTTTTGGGATTCATCCTGCATGAAACACACAAAATGGCGGCAGATATTTTACAGTTCAGAAGATAGAGAAGAAGGCATCTTCCATGAAAACTGGATAATTTTTGTACAATTTACTATTTTAAAGAATCAGAGTGCAGTGTGTTATTACACAGCCTGATTACTACCACCAGCTACAATCCATTTTCCCATAGCCATATATGAGGTATGTCACAGTCATTTTTTCGTTACCAAAGCTGTTTTGGGATCAAAAAGCTTGAAAGGGGTTGGATACAGTCCTAGGAGACCTCAGATTGCCATCCACAACGTTTCAAGGCAATTGGGACAATTTTGATGTGAACCGAATAGAACTTTGGTGGCCCGACCAAACCAGACCTAGACCAGATCTCTAGTCAATACACCAGAGCAGAAGCAATTTTTGCACAGCAGCTTGTCCCAAGCGGTAGACCCCTTTTATGACATCCATGTTCCCGAATAAATCATATGGCCAGGGACTGTCCCGAAGGGACAACTTCTTTAATGTGGTTGATGCATATGTCCCACCTTTAAGATGTCTAGCCCACCATGTTATTTACATGCCTAGCTACCAGTATATGTTTGCCTCCCGTGAACACTCTTAAGACTTCGAGATGCTCAACCCAAGCACTGAACCTAAATCACAGGATTAGATGGCAGAACTGTTTTCTGAGTTACTTGCCCCGATTATGAGAAAGAAACAGAACGTTCTATCATATATACATCAATAACAAAAATCATGTGGCTTATAATGAGAATGTTGAGAAATCATTTTTAATACTCCATTAAGCAAAAACAAAGGGATCTTGCTTTGGGACACCCACTGTTTGAGAATACAGAACAGGACCTTTTTCTCCTGACCAGGGTTTGTCCTTTCAAATTCTTTGAGAATATGTGGTTGGGAAAATGCGTAGCACATTAATATCTGGAGCCCCGTGGAGAGGTCAAGTACTGTTTTTACTTGGCAACATCGGATATTCAGCCATAATGCAGTTTTATTTCATTTTTTTAGCCTTTAGAGATCAGCTAGCAAAGAACATTAGGAATGTGTGGGCCACCAGACAGATTTTCTTCTCAAGCACACAGCAAAAACCCCATGCAAATAATTGCTTTAAGATCTAAGGACGTTGTCTTGCTGCTTTTACAACAAATGTGACAAATCACTATCTCACTGTTTACATTCAATTAGCATCTGCCACTCAACAGGATGACAGTCAAGTGATCTGAAACAGACGTAAAGGAAGAACACAAGACTAAAGCTGGCCATACACATTTTGTCAGCCAACCTCACCAAGAACGGTGGGTTTGGTTGACACACTAATATTTGTGGGGAGCTTCTGACTCTCCCCAGAGAAAGGGCTTTGTTTTAGGGCTTTATTACACCAACAGATTACTGGTATCTGACCAATTTCTGTCCAATCAGACCAATAGTTGGTGTGTATGACAAAACATATGTCAATCAGGACTGTTTGTCCTGAAAGGTCATCAGGGAACAAATAAAGATAACTTATGGGACTTTGGGAAATAGAATGGGTAGAATGCAAGAGACCTCCTTGGGTTAACAAGATAAATGTAAAGGCTGCCATACACATTCAATAGCTGTCACGCAGGGGCAATGGTTTACCTCCTAGGAGAACAAAAGGATTGGGCAAAAATATTCAGTTTACACGTGGAATGAAGAAAAAGTAGAAGCGGCATGCTTGTATTGTAGTGCAGGTGACCAAGCTTTTCAATACATTTGGGACTGCAGGATTCCAACTAAGTGTATACCAAACGAACACCCTTTTAACCTCAAAGTCCATGGCCTTGGACATATATCTGAAGTTTTTGCACACATGACAACAGTACACAACAGCTGTGGCATGAATTTATGCCTAAATGTGATTTTTTTTTTTTTTGCTCTCCCGTAACAACAGTCCAACCAGTATGCTAGATTTATCATTTCTCATGCATAGCAATATAGCTCTCAGGTTCAAAAGTTCTAAATCTGAAGACCTCCTGATACAATGACAGCAGCCGCCGGCTATATGAACTTTATACAAACTGAAAAACGACTGAGGAAAAGTTGCCCAATCATTCGTGAACTCGGCGCACTAGCCGTCATTGTGTGTGGTCCCTCAAACATCGGTAATTGTCATGGAAACTACAAGAGGAAATTAAGAGTCTGTTTTTTGCATACTAAATTGTAATGCCCTTCATACTTTCCTAGACAAGTCCCACAGGCATTTATTAGATCAGTAAAGGAAATCTTTGCTAAGTATGCTAGAATTTGTTTTCTCAGTTTAGCAAATAGATGACTCATCTATTATTTTAACCATTTATCAGCTTTTTAACCCAAAGAGGGTGTACAGCTGGGCATAAACATAAGGGTATGAGCGGCCAGAATGTGGCCAAACGGTCGTCCATCGGATCATTCCAATCACTGATCTGACCTTCAATAGGCCGGACTAAGATTGGCAGACCAGGTAGACAGTCAAAAGGGGTTGTCCAGTTTCAGGAGGAAAGCGGACAACTTTCAGGATCTGCCTGCAATAAAGATCTGGTAAGTACTTATCTGGTAGATCCCACTTCATTGCTATGGTTCTCTCTGCCGGGCTCTGTTTACCCGGCTGAAGTGGTGACGTCACTTCAACATGTGACCACTGCAGTCAGTCACTTGGCCCAGCGGCGAGCTGTGCAGAGAACTGGAGCACCAGAGCAGGATCGGCCAGGTAAGTACCAGAACTTGCTACACACCAGTTCTTTATTGCAGGCTGATCCTGAAAGTTGTGTAGCTTTCTCCTGAAACTGGACTATGTCTTTAAGGCCAATATGCATTGTTTTACACTTAAAAAATGCTTGAAAACAGCCTCCCATGAGAAATACATACCACAGTTTTCAGAGGCATGTGTTTTCAAATGCGCATCAAGAAGTTTCATTTCACTTCTTTAAAACATTTTAGAAGCTGATTTTCCAAAATGCACTCCAAATATGAATGTTGGCTGTCTGGTAGGTGTTTTGCAGACATTTACAGTTTAAAATGATACTAAAAAAATAAGGAATACACCAAAAAGGCACCTGAAATCAGCTCTTCCTATTTTTCAGCTTCAAAATGATGCCATGTGAACATAGCCTTAATAAAAATATAACAGAACGGCCTTGCGCAAAATTGCAAATGATCAGACCTATTCAGTTTGACAACTGAAAAAAATCCAGTTTGACAGATCACATTTTCTGCTGTTGGCCACAGGAAACGTTCATTTACATATACCGCCATTCTAAAAATGATGATGGGCCGCAATATTCAAAAACATCAGTTTCACGCCAACTATTATATTATGAGTAGCAGCTTAGGAAGTTAGGAGTTTGGCATAATGGTGAAGTGCCGCCTAGTTGCAACATCTGAAAGCAAATCTCTACAAAGTCATTCATGTTACAAGCCTTTATCAAATAAAGCAGAGCCAAGAATTCGATAGCTAAGCGGAAATATTCCATGAATCAAAGCCAGTTTTTAAGGATTTCATTTATTATGTCGTAAAAAAGCTGCATAACCATTGCTTGTTGACTAATAACAGTAGAATTATATTTAATGTGTTTTCTGTTCTAGCTGATGACAATAAATAAAATATGGAGGCAAGCAGTAACCGGAAAGATCTGGAGTCGCAACAACTAAAGACCTCTCAATACTTTATAGAAGACAGTTTACTTGCTTATACATGGAGTGCATGGAAACACTTCCACCTAAAAAATGTTATCACATATTCACAACCTCTATGTAAATATTCAATCTCATTTTTAAATAAAACTGTGTGGATGGTTTCCTCAATTTATAATTTTTTTTTTTACGTTTTCTATTTTACTTCCTGTCCTGGCTCCTTAACTTCCTCTTAGTCTGGACCTTTAGCATGTCACACAGCCTTGAACTTTCTCAGTCAGACCTTCATGCCGACCAGAGAGGGAAGGGGATGAGTGACTCAATTACAGCATCACACTGATAAGTGCATCTGTGGGCATCTTATCTAGGCCTATGAAGAGAACGATAAAGCATTCATGTTATCCCAATACTACACCTACCACTATAATGAGGATTATCTTGCAGATAGCATCTTCCCCTCTCTGCAGCAGTAATCTGACAGTATATTACAGATCTACAGTGGAGGTCTAATCATTTGTGCTGATTGCTACAGAAGGGCAATATTAGGTATTTAATTTCAATGATACAGTAATGCCAAAATAGAAATTCAGCCAAAAATTCTAAAAATTGAGTTAAAAATGTCCCTTTAAACTGTTACTATATGTTTCATATTTTATATTTGGTGAATAACCAACAATTACTGTTTTTATACCTAATATAGTCAAATGTAAGAAAGATTTGGACTCATCTATTACTGTACAAGAAGTGGAAAAATGGAAAATAACTTTTCAAGGGCTGCTCTAATAGTAATGTAATCAGAATTACTGAGAAATGTGGTGGACATTTTATAGGGCTTTCAATATCAATATTAAGTCTAAGGAAGCACACTAAGACCCAAATAATGATTACCTTAATGGCTACTTGGTAAATGCTGGTTGATGGGCATGGCTATGAATTCAAACTATTTTGGAAGAGTTATACAATTCAATCCAGAGAATAGTCAATATTTCAGTTAGATATAATCCAGGGATCTCAATTTTTCATACAGATACATGTAAAAAGAGGCTTCACAAAATCCACCTGATTCTAATTATTAAAATCTCATCTACTTTGTTGGTACTGTAATATGCTGCGGATTTGCCACACACAAATCTGCATCGAAAATATGCAAGTAATCTGCTGACCATTGCTTGGAAATTTTACAGACAAAATAATTCACAATGGCCGACAGCAGACTTCTATCTGCTGAACATATGATCTGTTAGGTTAGAAAATGTTTACCTTGGTTGGCTGAAACTACACATACAGTATGATGACTTGATCATCTGATTTCAGATAATCTTTTGCCACTCTGTGCCAGTGAATTGCTCTGATTTTTATTTATTTTTTTAATAAGTGCTTGATTTCAGTCTGACATGTTGTTGGTGGGATCATTCATATGAACGATCCCATGGATTGCGGCTAATCAAACTCTTAGGCCTCATGCACACGACCGTATTTTATGCCCGCATCCGATCTGCATTTTTTTGCAGATCGGATGCAGACCCATTCATTTTATGGGGCAGTAAAAGCATGTCCATTCTGCAACGCTGCAAACAAGATAGAACATGTCCTATTTTTGTCCGTATTGCAGACAAGAATAGACTTTTCTATATTAGTGCAGGAAGTGTGGAACGACTTACAGACTTGTGGACTTACTGATTTTTTTTCCTGATCTTATGATGATTTTTTCCATTTTAGAACGCCTACTGTGAAGATATTTATGGAAAATCATTCATGTCATGGGAAATCTTTCATCTTCATTGCTTTCTTTGAAGCATTGAAAAATTGAATACTTGAAAATTTTGAAGAATGTGCTATAAATGTTTTAACCGATGGAGCAGATATGGAAATTTTTTAGTAACACAGACAACGATTACTAAAAAAGTTTTGCAATTTCTTGAAATAAAAAGAGCCATAAATGCAATAAAACAACAAAAAACACTAATCACTTCTTTAATGCTCCATGATCCAGCGTACACTCTCCGATGCCCCCCCACTGCCAGTGTATATGATGACCGCAAGCAATGAGTGTTCTCGGTGGTCATGTACCATACTACTGGCATCATGGATTTCCTTGCTGAGTAATAATACCATTATTCCTATACAAGACCACTAAAGCCACTGATTGGCTTTACTGGTGAGGGGACACGTGCCAGCTGCCTGTAACAAACAGCAGAGGATGCCAGAGTGTCTACGATTAACTGATGGATGATGGTGATATTGTAGGGTAGTTTTAATGGGATGGGGGGGGGGTGGTTTATAGCATTTGGGGCTTTAAAAAATTAGAAACTGGATCACCCTTTTAACACTTACAGACATTATCCATTTTGGAACATGGGTTATATATTTACAGAAAATTAGACTATATTTCTGAGCATACTGTATATGCTAGAGTGTCGCACAACTGAAAGGCACCTGGCACACACCCAAAGCAGAGCTAAATATTCTTCTATTCTAAGTATATCACCACCGCAGGCCATTTTACCATGTGAGCTAATTTTGATGACATTTTATTCACATTTCTCAAATAATGGAAAACTCTGACTAAAAATAAAACTAAAAAATGTGCCTGAAACCCTGGGAACATGGATCTGCATCGATGTGTATGAACAGATCTCTGTCTCGGTGACTCATCTGTCTCTGCGCTCTCATCCTTGTTTGGCTAAGGCCCAGTTGATGACTGAAAATCACTTTTTTGCATCCCCATTGTGCTCTGTTAATAACACACTTCCTTTATCTTCATTTACAGTTTAATGCCGCTCCATGGACGGATGCCAAAGAAACTAATTTGTCAGGAAGGGGTGCCATACAATTCCTGGAACTGACAAACTTTAAAGGGGTTTATCTTTATAATTCACCAAAGTGTTATACATGACAAGCAATGAACAACAGGGCCAGGAGTGTGAGTATCTCCTTGTCACACATAGGGCCTCATTTATCAAAACTGTCTAACAGTAAAACCCTCTCTGTTGACCATAACATCGATAATTGTCTTTGTGACCCATAGCAACCAATCAGAGCTCAGCTTTCATTTTTCCAGAGCAGTACAAGAAATGAAAGCTGAGCTCTTATTGGTTGCTATGGGCAACAAAGACAGTTTTACTGTTAGATTTGATAAATGGGACTCAATAGTCAAATAAATGGTTAGGTGAAGAGTAAATTAAAGCCTGTGCCATTGTAAATTTAAGGCTCAAGCTTTCACTGGCCACCAAAGCCATTGGACAGCTGGATGTCAATTCCGCAAAGACAGCCAGGGCACCTGAAGAGAAGAAAAAGAAAAACATGTGGGATCATTTATCAAACTGGTGTAAAGTAAAAATGGCTTAGTTGCCCATAGCAACCAATCAGATTCCACCTTTCAGGAGGAATCTGATTGGTTGCTCTGGGCAACTAAGACAGTTTTACTGTTAGATTTGATGATGCAAACTTTACACCCCTTTGATCAATGACCCCAATAATTTATGTGTATAAAAATCAAAAGAAATCCGTATTATTCATATCTCTGGCGTTACAGATAAAAAGTTATAGCCTTCAAAGAGGTTGGTCCCTCTGGGACATTGATGGCATATTGCTAGGAAAGGGAGTGGGTTAAAGATGTGGGATCAGCACCTTTCTCCAGAATAGGGCCACGGAAGTGAAACAGAGCACACCGAGCACAACCATTCCAATAGCAGTGAAGGCAGGACGCACCAAGCAAGAGTGGCCCACGAAGGGTGGCTGCACTTGCTCTGTTCACTTTAACGGCCCCATTCAGACATGGGACCCGCGCCTACTGTATCTAACATGGATGACATATCCTAGCGATATGCCAGCCCCTTTAAAATGATGCAAACTAAAGACAGCTAAACTGTGTCTAGTCCTGAAGACTGATATTACCCTGATATTAACCTGGTCCTGAACCAGTTAACATAACTTTTCCACAAAATGAATCTTCTGATTCATTGCCCAGTTTTGCTGGCAAAGCATAAGTCATAGGGACAATATCATAACCAGCCAATGACCAACCAGTCTATGAAAAACGGGAATAAATACGAACACACTGAAGAGCTTCATACAAATGAAAGAAGAACATACAACAACAAAGTACTACTGTATCTTCTAACAGCCCAATGGCTGTTTTTGGTAGGATCAAAAGCTCATAGTAGATGTCTCGAGCCAGTGTTTCTCAGAGAAAATAAAGGTCAATCTTGCTCACTTTATTATTTCACATCAGATAAGTAGGTGATACAAATGTCTAGTTGCCCCCTCTCTTATTTGCATAGACCTAAGACACATGCTCGATGATCCAAAGTACACGTTTATAGAAAGCTTCTTTAAAAGAAAGTTTCTCTGGCTGGACATTGCCCCACACGCCTCATTGCCACCTAATGTCTTAATTAATGATCGTTCTGAACTCAGCTTCAGGAAGGATCCTATTCTATCCACAGTGCTCTGCTGGCTGTAAGTTGGAATGGCCTCTCAAATAGCAGTCCTGCCAGACCCTCACTTGTTAGGTTCCAAAATACCTAACAAGAGGGTCCATCAAATAAGAAGCCACAATAAAAAGCGCTGAAAGGGGAATAAGAAGCAGCACAGACAGAACAAAAGCTATACTTCACAAAGACAGATAAAGTAGATGATGCCATTATCTGTATTTCAAACTTCTCCCTTCAGTATAGAGGGGACAGGTTTACAATTCTTCACATTCTTCACTCCACAGGCCATGTCACAGCCTGTACCTCCTCCAGGAATGCTTACTCAGGAATCCAGCTTGATAATTGCAGATTAACAAAAAAAGGAAAAACCACATCAAAAGAGATTCTCAAGTGAGCATATCTGTGTGTGGACTCAATCATTTCCGAAAGTCTTTACCTCCACTTTCCAATCACACAGAGCAGTGGTGGCTAATAAGTATGGGACAAATGATTACACGGCAAGGGTCAGAACAAAGACAATGACTATGAGATTAGCAGAAGCTTGGGAACACTCTGATGTGTTTGGGTTTAATATCCAGCTGCACAACTGGAAGACATAATACATAACAACTACCTGGAATTACCGTAATTTCTGCTAACTCAGGGTTTAACAGGACTGATGCCTACAAGTAAAGCTGGTGACGGTAATACCCAGGACCAAGTTTTACATAAAATTTGGAAACTTAATACTTTTACCACCTGATAACATCCTATTGCACATAAAGCTGTATACATTTTTTCATGTTGTTTTACAGAATTTTAAAGGGGTTTTCCAGGTGATTAATATTGATGACCTATCCTCAGCCAATCACTCACCAAACACAGCACTGTCCATTGCATAGTGGCTCTGTTTCGTATTGTAACTTGGCCCCATTCACTTGATTGGGACTAAGCTGCACCTAGGCCATGTGACCGATGAACGTGAGGCCACTGTCCTAGGAAGAGCCCCACTGTCTCTTCAAACTGCTGATCGGATCCCCCCCCAATCTGATACTGATGACCTATCCTGAGGCTATGGGGCATCGTTTTTGTGATCTGCAAGGGCCCCAGTGGTCAGACTCCAAATGATCAGACACTTATGCCCTATCCTGTGGATAGGGGATAACTTGCTGTAATGAGACAACTGCTTTAAAACATCTATTAATCTAAGATATGCAATTTAATTCAATACTATTGGTGATAATTCTAGATACAATAGGTTAAATGGCTTGACTCTACTGTAAATCAACGTGACTGAGATAATCTTGAAGTTGAACACCATGTAACCACATACACCCTGTGTGAGGTCTATCCTATCTCTGTGGCTTCATCATTGAACATATGAGAAGTATTTTGCAGTCAACAAAGAATGAAATCCCTCATAGCAGGTCATTCGATCTAAACAGAACTCTGCTGCTAAGAAACAATGAGTCTGTATGAGGACGAGCGATGGCATTATCGATCGCTCCTCCCATACTGTGGAGGGGATATAAATGCTGCTTTCTCCTCCACTGAAGAGCAGGCAATTGTCCAGAAGGAACGATTCCTAAGCCACTAAATCCACTGCTAACACATAAACTGTGATCAAGGTATAGTGCTCCAAATCCTTTGCTCATTTCGTGCCAATTTTGCTCCCGTTCAACCATTTTATAGGTCAATTTCAAACATTAAACTTTTTTGTTTGGTAGTGTAAAAAAGGCTTGTTAAAATCAATAAGCCGTATGCCGTCCTACAAGCCCGGTAGGCAACTTAAATAGAAGTCATTACTTTTCTTTATGTGATGGTAAATGTTCTGGTGCCTATATTTCAGACAGTGATGTAGCTATAACAAGGAGAGACAACTATTTCAAGTATCAGGTTTTGGAGGTAGGAAGACTTGAAATGTGCGAACTCTACTATAGTTGAAAAAAGTTTACCATCACTTTTGGTGGGATAAGGTCACCCAGATGCAAGGTGGTATCTTGAGGTTAAATCTGTGTTGTAAATTTTAGTAAAACAAGAACTGAATGGCCTATGATGTAATGATGGCAGCTTGGTGCTAAATGCCTAATAATTAAATATATTCATTGCTAACTATTTCTGTTGGAATCAGGCAACCATTTTCAGAAGTAAATGTGACCTATTGGTGGCCCACTAGTAAGAACGATCATTGACAACAGAAAAATGCCCCCAAATAAATACAACATTGATCTATAGCATGCTGGTTTTAAAATGGTTCCACTGGTGGTCAATGGTGCCTAATTTGACACCATGTCAACCCAATTGTCAACTAAACAAAGTAAAGCTAGCCATACACATAAGATTCTGATTGGCAAGAATGTGGCCAATTAACTGTTCATTGATCCATCAACATGCCAGACAGACTAAACTGGCAGATCCAAATGAGATTGGAGAGACACTTTAGTCCTGATTTATCAAACTGGTTTTGTCTTTATTTTTGAGTAAATTGAGACTTTTCTGTTGTTTTCATTGTAAGACAAATTTATCAATAGTTATTTTTTGTGCCTGCTAAGTCAGTTTCAGAAATCCAGATGTTTGTGGGCGTTGGTATTTGGCCTTATTTATCATTGGGAAAGTCCCAATAAATTGTGTCAATTGCTCTCTACTCCTGCTGTGGCAGGTAAAAAATAAGGCCTATTTCACACAAGTGAATCACAGGCATGAGTTGTCTGTGGTCTCCACAGACCATTCACATATCCATGAACTTTAATGTTTTTGTAATCCAGGTTTCCAGGGACCACGTGTCTGTGGTGACACCACAGAAACATGCCTTATTTTGTCCGTGATTACGGAACCATCGAGTACATTATAATCTATGGGTCTGTGAAAACCACAGACACAACATGGATGCCATCCATGTTTTGTTCATGGTTTTCACAGAGTATTGGCAGAAGATGCTTTGGAAATTTTCAGCCTAGCAGTGGTCATGGAATATGGATGACACATGGAGAGTAAAAAAAACAGACACATAAACCAAACAAGTACCCTTCAAGGACATCTTCCTGGAGGAACCACTGATCATTCTGTCACAGATATCATCATGGACTAGGATGTGTGAATTAGGCCTAAGTCAAAATGTCATGGTTTGCCTGTGCTAAATTCAACAAGTACTCTGTGCCACTTTCCTAAATTTAGCTCCATTATCTGTACACAAATAGACAAATGTGAAGACCAACTTCAAATTGTCCCCTGTTGACAAATCAGGGCTTTTGCCCTTAGGCTTCATTCACATGACAGTGATAAATGTCTGTGTGGCGGCTGTTTTAAGAACAATGGAAGTCTATGGGCATATTCGCATAGGTATTTTTTTAAACGGACAGTAAATAACAGCAGTTAAAAAATAGGAAATGTCCTATTTTGCCTGTTTTCATGGACTGACAGCTTCCATACAATTGAAGGTGGGCGTTTTTAATGGCTTTTTATTGGCTGTTTTTTTTTTTAACACTCATGTGACTATACCCTTACAGAAATTGATAAATGATGGTCAAATTTGGCCAATCATGTAGCTTTTTGGCAGACAATAGTCTGCTATTAACCATAACTAGCAATGGTTTGTGTATTATTTGCAATCAGTGGTCCAAATTGGCCATTCTGCTCAACCTTCATGCTATGTTTATGGACAGCTTAAGGTTCCCTTCAAATATATCTTGTCCCTGTCATGATTCCCTCCAGCTTAGTACAAAAACTCCAGAGAGAAACTGATGATAAAACCAATCACATAGTTTCCTATGGGGTCAGATAGGCATCAGTTGGCATATGTTGTGATTAGGGATGGGCGAATCGACTTCGGATGAAACATTCAAAGTCAATTCGCTCATCCCTAGCTGTGATGCCAGATAGGAAAACAAGCTATGGGTACAGTTTTGTCCGGCTCAGACATAAAACAGCTGGCAAGACACAACTGATGTGTGAACGCAGCCTAAAAGGTTTGAAATGCTAAACAGCATACATACCAGTGTGAGAAACACCAAACAATAAAATACAGCCACATAATAAAAACTAAAAACTAGACCTCAACTCACATTGTTCCTACTGTAAACCATGGTCTGTATCTATCGTTCAGGTTTACATGGAGTCTTAAGTTTACAAGTCCACAAAGTACTTCTGATTATATCCTATTCTGCAGGAAACATTAAACCACAGGCACGATCTGATCACATCTTTCATCCCACATACATTACCTAAATCCTTTCTGTTCTGCCAAAGAGAATAATCCAGTAACATGACACAACCCTTAACTGGTTCTATCAAAAAACCACTGAATACTCTTCATTATTTCTACAGGTTGATTAGATAGGATCGGTGGGTGCAATTATTCATCCAACTAATGACTCGGCATTTGACTTGGCCAAATGTACATGATATTAAAAGACTGCCAGACATCTCTCCTGCCACTTATCCATAGGTGAAACAAGAACTGAGTTGATAAAAATCCATCCAGATCCTTGTTGTCCTATGTGCAAAAATTCCACCAGACATTTTGTGGTTGATAGATGGCTTGTCAACTAGCAGGGTTGAGCAACAAAAATGTCATCTGTATGTCAGGGACAGATAAACTTTTGGAGCCAAGTTAGACCACTCCAGGAGTCAACTGGACCTTTCTAGTAGACAGGCAATCAGAATTTCCATAGACCTACACAGAGGCCAACAAGCTATAGGACATCTACAAGTAACCTGGCTGCTTGGATCTTGGAATATTTTATGGATATCTAACCAATAAGGATATCATATGGCGGGAATCCAAAAATTCTTTCACTTTATAAACTCTGAAGTCAAAAATGCCCTGCTTAAAATAGAATGATATCTGTAGACTGTATGCCATAATCACGTTACAAAGGCATACAAAAAAATACATTAGACTGTTGAAAAGTGCCACCTATTGGTCAGATAGCGTGTACAGGAAACCTAGTTAGACCTTTAGTAATTAAATGTACTGTACTTATTAGGCTTAATACAATCAACAGTCATGCCCTTTAACCACTGGATACCATTTGGCCTCTGGAGTTGACTACCTGGATTATACCTGACAATGAACACTGCAGTCATTTTTAGTTAATTTTTCCCCACGTATTGAATTCGGCACCAATATTCAAACAAGGTGCCTCCTACTGGTTGACTATGAACAGCACACCCCAAATCTGGTCATAACAGGACTTTATAAGTGGCATCTAGAATAGAATAAATGGCCCATGACTAGATGTTACTGCATGCTCTTCCATGACTGCTCGGGAATATAATGAAAGAATAGTCAAAGTAATGTAATCTGTCTACAGAGGGCCTTTCACGAGCTCGGATCTTGGCTATGAATGCAAATGGAATATCAAGTTTACCGCATTTTAGGAGCAAGAATAAGCATGTTCCAAACACGCCACTAACAAATGAGGGCGACTTTATGGATGGTTAATTAGCTCCTATCTTAAAGGGAACTTGTCACCATGAAAGTGCAGTGCAATCTACAGGCGGCATGTTCTAGAGCAGGAGGAGCTGAGCAGATTGATATATAATTTTATGGGACAAGATTGAGCAAAACTTAATAGATAAGTTAATAAAATTCAAACCTCTACTACTTTTATGCTTAGGAGTCACAGGGACTGTCTTTCTCACTGCGTAGGACCACCCACATGACTCCTAAGCAAGTTTAAATGAGTAAATTCGGAGTAAGTTCTGCTGAATCTATTCCCACTAATCTACATATCAATCTGCTCTGCTCCTCCTGCTCTATAAGATGTTGCACTGCATTTCAAAGTGACAGGTTTCCTTCAACACATGTCGTGTAGTTGCCGATAGGCTCTGTGTCATCACCGAGAATGGATTCAAGCACTGCAAGTAGAACAGGATCTGATGTGCAGAACAATATACCAAAACTGAAATAATATAGAAGAACCTACCAAATCACTCTGATCAAGGTGACTTCGAAGATGGTAAATTCAGGATGGTGTCCATTCACCAAGTGAACTCAAAACTTTACCCAGGTCATAAAAATACACCATAGACATACAAGTCACTTAAATTTTAACACATATTGAACTTGTATGTAACAAGGTACAAATAACATAACCGGCTAAACAGGTGAAGTGGTGAGTTTACCAGCAAGAGAACACAGAGGGGGGCAGGGGGACATCACATGAGGGTCACCCCACCCCCACTACTGCTTTCAGTGTCCCACACCATCACCTCCCCTAATCCTTAAAAAACTCCTTGAAGTTTCAATGTACTTTATTTCAGAAGACATTCAAAAGCAAGAGGAAAAAAAAAAGAAGTCTCCAGTGAATGAAGGGTTGTTCTCAAGCCTCCAATGTGGAGGAAAGCTCTCCTTACCTTTGTCTTGGCATGAGACCAGAAGGGCCAGATATGCCGAATAGAGGAGCAAGAACTTCTTACACCTGCAAGAAGAAAATGTCTTCAGCAAGGATGACATGTGCAGGGTCATAACATAAGTTCCTGTAACTCTTCAGTATCAAATGAGGTAGGGGCTGGGGGCCCAAGGCAAAGAAAGTGGGGGCAAGGCAGGGAAAAAAAAGTTACAATGGGACCTCAACAATAAGTGCCTAGTGATATGCCATACAATGACTGGTGCAGAAAAAGTTACAAGATGCCAGGAAGGAGGCACAGTCTAGGCAGGCACTGGTACCAGTTCTGGGCACAGCACACCTGAAGGCTACATATTTGCATGAAACATCATTACAATGTAACTTCTAAAAGTGCAGATAATTCAGCAGCAGGCTTTTACACAACGCTCCTTACTAATGCACTGCTTGAAGTTCCTTACCTGAGAATCATCTCCAGGGTGTAAGATCAGGGGGATCTTGGAGGAGTCCTTGTGCACCCACACACACTCTGTGCAGTGCACACACTCACACCCGGCTGTTCACTGCTTTGTGATAAGACTGGAGGGTGCAGGGCACTGGAGCTGACGGCTGCAGGGTCCTAGCGCCCACCCACCTTCCTTCATCTACATAAGGCAGAGCTGATTAGTCCCTGCATTCTTTACACTAGCTGTCAGTATTTGCTCTATAAAACTAGCTGAGAATAGGTCACAAGTATGTGTGCAAGATCATTTAGTAGGACTTGGGTTAAAAGAAGCTAGCACAGGGTAGAGTCTACAGATAAAACAGCAGCATAATAAAAAGTGAGCAAAGTAAAGTGCTGTCTGTAGGTATAATACATATGTATGTGTATATATAAATATATATAGTATATATACAAGTGGTATTCGGTACACAGAGACACTGATTCAACTGAAATCTGTGACATGTAACTTTTCATTTCCAAAGAGGGACACTTATGGTTCATTGAGTGGAAGATACATTTTTCCTGCATATTTATACACTTTAATAGTTTTCTTAGGGCATAATTGTGCTAAAATTATCTGAATATAGAAACGTCTAAAATCTAAATTGTATCAAATAATAAATTGATATACAAAGCAGCCTCTAATATATAGATAGGAACCAGGCAAACTCTTTCCTGATCAATATGTAAATGTAATAATGCAAATCTATACCTGAAATGAAAAAGAGGGGCATTTAAGGAGCAATGGGACAGAGGGATTTGGGTCAAAAATAGGGACTGTTCCTCCAAAAGAGGGACACTTGGGAGTTCTGCATTTCTATGCGTAAACTTAGTACATTATTGCTCTGGCAATGATCATGTATAGCTAGAAGTATAAGATGAAGCTTCCAGAACCCCAGTTCAAAATCTGGAACAGGCCTCTGCCAATTAAAAGTTGGGGCTAGCGCAGCATTAGGGAGGCAGCGCACCCCTTCTTCCCCTGGGGCCCAACCTGATTTTGGGGATCCTGCCAAACAGTAGTTCGTATGTCCTTGGTGTTAGGTTTTTGTGCAGGTGCAAGGCAGGAGGCGTAGGGTGCAATGGCTGGCATATTATACTGGAGTTAGTAACCAGACCAGTTGTAGAAAATAAAGTCTACCTTTACTAAAGTGCAGAATGGGAGTTGTAGTACATCCAACAGTATTAAAACACAGTTCCAAATAATTCACAGTGCAAATTCTCCCAGATAGCAATGTATGGATTAGAGTAAGGAAGGGAATTATAGTACTCTTTCCTTTCTTTCTTCCCGAAGTCTGTCTCTGCAGAATCTATGCCTGGCAATATTACTCTTATAATGGTGGCTGTAATTTCCAACTGAAGGATACAAGGTCAAAGATATGGTCGTACAGGCTGTGTCCAATTGCGAAGGGTGTGTCGGCAATTTCCCTCACTGCAGTAAAGTCTATCAGCTTTGATCAGTAAAATACTTTACTGACTGATTTCTATGCTTGACCATGCAGATTCTTGGTTCGTTACTTTATCATTCTCTCTCTCTCTTTCCGGAGTACTGTAGAAATGGTGAGGTCTTTAATTAGATAATCTTCACAGAAGGTAATTCTCTATAGGTTTGGTCTAGTCATGTGACAGGTGGAGAATTTGTCAAAGCTCTCACTTCCTCTTCCATCTCTATAGACTGAAATAAACTGAGCTAGGTGTGGATCCAGGATCCACATCTAACTTCCTATAGGGGCAGAGTCAGAATAAGTAACCTCTGCTTTTCTATACAAAAGCTACGCTGGGTACATCACAAGGTATGAACATATAAAATTGCATTAAATAACACTGCATAATATTATATAACAAGAACAGTTTGCAAGTACCCTGGTCTGGGGAACTGCAGGTGACTCGCACGTTGCTGTGACTGTGACCTCAGAACTGAAAAATATCCTGCAGGGTTAGATGTTTTTGAAATTCTGGGGTTGCAGACACAAGTACTTGCGAAGTTAACCTGCAACCCCATTCATTTCTATACTTGCAATGCTACACAGCTATCCTTGGTTGGGCGATGGATGTCATAGCCGAGATTGCCATGTAGTCCCATGCAAATATTACCATCTTCTTATGTGGTAAAGGGGCATTTGGACATGGAACTGCTACCTGTGCACCTTATAGCTAAGTCCCTGCACATAGCTGTTACACTTGCTGGGATTTCTTTAATAGCTTTCCATGGTACTGCTTCCTACATTGCAAAATTCTGCATGCTGTATTTTAATAAAAAATACTGACAGGTAGCGGTATTATGTAGTATGTTTCATGTGCAAAGTTTGGACCACAGAATCTGATATAGACATAAAATTGAAATCCCAAAGTCACTTACAATGCTTAACCAGGTCTCCATTTCTCCATTTCTTCGTCCGGGCTGGACACACAGGAAATAGCAGGTGAGGACAGTGATTGGCTGAGATGTCATCTAAGGCCTCATGGTGAGCCTGGGCATGGAAGTGGATACCAGTGGGGACCCAGTTAATCATCAGAAAGGGAGTGGTGGGGGAGCAGCGGGGGTATCCATCATTTTAATTTTTACACCATTCTGAGCACTTTACTAAAAATTTTGCCCCTCCGGACAAACTCCTTTAAAATCACAACTGGGATCACAACACCGAGGAAATGCCACGTCCTATTGAGAAACAGCAAACATTTGGTCACAGCCTTTTTGACATAGAAAAACACCCTAAAATTCCACAAGAAACGGATTCTAAATGCTGTGACTCTTTACTTTGTTTCCAAGATTCCATATATAGAAATCGAGGACCATGGAATAGTAATTTGTTTAAAAGGTCAAGGGGTTCATATAGTCCAGTAATTCCTTAAAGATTTACTATGGGAGATATCCCAGAAAAAAAAAATCCTGTTCCTCATGAACCTCTACTTCATCCTTCATACTTCCTACTTCATACTGTAACAATGACAACTCTTGCTGTTGCTGTTCTCTGGGAAATGAGAGTCCACAGACTCCCCAATGACCTCTAAGTTTATATTAAAGGGAGTCTGTCAGCAGTTTTGACCATGCAAAACTGTTGACAGCACTAGGTAGAAACTAGGTAGAGCAGTAGAAACATACTTTTTGTGAAGCTTTTCTTATCAGGAGTAGTGTGAACATGATTTTTTTCAGGTGGAGCTTTGCTGTGAAGTGCTCTCTGCACTGATCTTCTTCGTAGACCCTCCCCTCTGCTGTGAGTGACAGCTGTATTGGTCTCCTGGTTGGATACTACAGCTGGCACGCAAAGGGGATATGGGATCATGGCCTTGCGGTGAAAACAGGGGTAAGTTTACCAATCTTAGGCCCTAATTTATCAAACTGATTTTGCAAAATTCCTTGCATTTTAGGCTTCTTTCCCTTCTGGTATAGGTCTCCTGGATTCTGCTAAACCAGTTTCAGAAATCCAGCTATTTGTGCTCATTCATATGAAGCATGTTGGTTTTTGGCCTTATCATTGAAACTTTTTGAAAAGTCTCAGAAAATTGTCTCATTTGCACTTTACTCCTCACCTACTGTAGCTGTGGCAGGTGAAAATAAGTCAGAATGTGATAGTTTGCCTGCGCTAAATTTAACAGGTGCTAAGTTCCACTTTTGCCGCACGGACCGTTATCTTTTACACAAATAGACAAATCTGAAGACAAACTTCAATGTGTCCCCTGTTGATAAATCGGGGCCTTAGTGTTTACAGTAGACGTGCTGGTTTGGTAGTGAAGGTGTTAGGGTGCTTGAGCTCAGTGGGTGCAGCAGAACTCATACATCTATGTTAATTTTTATATGCTTTTATATAGTTTATATTATGACTAAGTAGATACTTATTATCTATAAGATATTTATAAAGATGTTACTCTGGTGAGACAACAAGAGAAACTGGGGCAAAAGTGTAAATCGTATAAACCAGGGGTGCACAACATTTTCTGATCTGAGGGCCACATTGTCATATTGAACCAGTTCCAAGGGCTGCAATAAAACTTAAAGGCAAATCATCATCTGAGACATTTGCCATAAAAGTCTAATAGGTGGAGGCTCCATTTACATGACTCAGTATTCCACACAGGATGAGACCATGCATACATTTGGCTCTTTCCATTATAAATTATAGGTGTTGTGATGACTTTCTAGAATTTCACAACTCCCATAAACTACAGTGGAGAGAACCAGATCCATAGATGGCCATCTCTAACTCATATTTTCCTTTTCTGGAGTGCCAAGTAGGGAACAAGGATCCCATTCTCTTGATGAATGTAGAGACAGCTACATAATGGACCATTAGTAGTTGCTCATCCCTGCTACTGAGCGTGTGACACTCCTTATCTCTCTGGCATGGAAATGTGGGCAGCCACACACAGACAAGCATTGCTATGTACAGATGGTTGGGGCTCCACAGAATGTCATTATGGGCCACAGGTTGGTATAAACCAGGGATACCCAAACTGTGGCCCTCCAGCTGTTGCACAATTGCAACTTTCAGCATGCTCTGATAGCTGTAGGCTGTTCCGGCATACTGGGAGTTGTAGTTTTGCAACAGCTGGAGGGCCGCAGGTTGGGCATCTCTGGTAGAAACCATAGTTAAAATTGTATAAACCATAGTTAAAACTGTTTAAGGCAATAGCAGATATGAAACAGATTTATTTATTTTACACCAGTTTTATTTATTTTACACCAGTTTTGTAAGTCACGAATTATGGAGCAGGCCATATTTGCACAATAATTAGCGGTTTTCTACAGTTAGCGTTTTTTTTTAAGTAGAAAGGTGGATAATAGGAATAGGCTGGTTCATCCACCACCCTACACATTTAGGCCTCATGCACACGGCTGTTGCCTGGCCATATTGCGTCCCCCAAATAGCGGGTCTGCAATATGCGGGCACCGGCCGTGTGCTCCCCACATCACGGATGTGGACCCATTCACTTGAATGGGTCCGCAATTCGGAGCTGCGGTGCAGAACGGAGGAATGGAACCACACAGAAGCACCACGGAAGCACTCCGTGGTGTTTCTGTCCGTGCCTCCGCACCGCAAATAGAACTTGTTCAAGTTGAATGGGTCTGGATCCGTTGCGGTAGCTGCACAGATTGCCCATGCATTGGGGACCGCAAATTGCTTTGCGGCGAATCAAATTCATCCTGAAATTCAGATCGACGTCCAGTTCGTGGACTTTGATTCGCCCAACACTAATAGCCAGCATAGATTTGACTTACTGATTTATGTTGAAACACCATTAATTCCAATGCCTTTAAAAATATGAAAAATGGTTTATATACATAATATAATAGAAAAACAAGTACAATAAACATGAATTGAGTGACAAACAAGTACAGAGGGAGAGAAGACCCTTCCCACAAGGGCTTACAATATACAAACGACACAATATTTTTTTTGTGCCTATTTCGGCTAATAGGATATCTTGTAATGTTCTGCCCTTACATTGAATTAAACCCATTTGGAATGGTTAATATTACACAAAAATCAAGATGATCTATTTGTTTCACTTGCTCTCGGAGGACTCACTCCAACATTTGCCCTGGAGACCCCATGGATGCTTGTCAGGCTGTCATGTCTGACCCATGTTGCACTAACAAACTATATACATTTGTTGTACAAGAGGAAGAGAGGAGGGTTCAATAAACAATGTGAAGAAAAATCAAAAGAGCTACAGAATGCTGGGAGGAGAAGAAGACATGGTCCACTGCACACTACTGCACTGTAGAACAATTGGAACCTTAGCCAAAATGAACTGATGTAAAATTCCAGCCTGGAAACGAGTTCAGAACGTCATAAAACCAGGGCACAAGAAGGAAAACCTGCTAAAATAACATAGTAACATTTTAAACAGCTGTAACTTAAATTATTCCGAACTTAAAAGAGTCTCCAGGTTCCACGGAAAACTGGATTTTTGTAATCTACTGGGATTGTCATTTTACCTTATAAACGTATCCACTCCTTACAATAAAAAACAAAAACAAAAGCCATATAAATGGGGTTGACTTAATCATTAACTTTAAACTTACACAGTTAAGTATCATATACATTCATCAAGTGTCTGTTTATTCTGAGAGAAGGTCATGTCTAAAATACAATTATCACCTGCTTCAGATTTGACATGGATTTTTCCCAGCGTAACCTTCTATGACTATGATAAATAGCGCAGTCATTAGTTATACTTACAGCAACAAGTGGAAAGTCAGCTCTGCCATTGTTACAGAAATTCCTTATTTCTCACTAGAGGTCATCCATTGTTGGCTACTGTTAATGAAATCATTGTGGAAGCTCCTAGTTACAGAGGGCAAAGGCTATGGCGGCGGCATCAGCCGACAGTATATAATATGCACGGCTAAATAAATTTAGAATAACGATAGCTTTACAAAGGGTAATTTCATCCTTCTGAGCAGTCTAATATTTCTTCCTATAGTACTATTGGAGTGAAGGTTAAAAACTGGAACTGTAGGGTGCCGCTACCTGCTAAGATGTAGAACTTCACAATGTGGTCCTTTATTTGTTGTACGTTTCCATTTTTTCTTTTTCCACTGCATCTCTTCTCTGGACCAAAAATTGGCCATTTAGGAAAACAAGAGGCAACCATAGGAAAACCCTATCACTTTTTAGGTTGCTGCTGAAGGTGAGCTGCCATTGCACCTACCATTGTCTCTTGCGGTCCTGCCTATCATGTGCTCTCCCCTCTTTTCTATTCACATACAGTACAATTGGAAAGAGAGAGAGAAAAAAAACAGGACTCAGTAAAAAAACAAAAAAACACAACAAAGGGATCCTGTTGTATCAGTTGTTATCTTGTTGAGCCATTTCCATCTGAGATCCATTTTTTAGATGAGAAAAAAAAGTCCTGCATGCAATACTTTTGTTTCCATCTAAAAAAATGATCTTAGATGGAAATGGCTCAAACGGATGACAACTGATTCAACAGGATCCATTTTTTTTCACTGGATCCTTTTTTTCGCTCTCTTCTTCTGACGGATCAGAAGATTGGAAAGCTAAACAGTGATGTGAATGCACCCTAAGTGTAACTGAAGCACTTAAGAGACCCTGGACTAAAAGTAGCTGCAGTCTGGTCTCCCTGTATTAGTTCTCCTGCTTCAAGTTGTTGATGAGATCTTAGGACACCTACCAAAAATTGGAATGCCATGCGGCTGCCACCCTATTGTGTGTATTTCTATCACTTAACTACTGAAGATATATTAGGGCATTGTGCAAAATTTAAATCCAAAATTCAAGATTTATTGTTTTTATTTTATTTTTTGTGTAATGTGACATTGCTCTGTGATAACAAGACAAACAATGGCAATTCCTCTGAAACAATAGTGTTGGCAGTCAATAATTGCTGCTCACTGAATGAAGTTATAGCCTGCCAGTAGATGTAATGAAGCATGTCATATAGGACCTGTGTAGTAGCAGTGTTCGTTAATGAAGCTCTGCTACCATGCAAGTTAATGTCAGTTGCAGGAACTCGGGAATAGGTGATCAGCAGGGGTGTGGGTTGTTGGACCCCCACCAATCAGGTAGTGATGGCCTATCGTAGGGATACCGATTTAAGCCTGGCCTATTAATATCAATGGGTTAGGTTTGTATTGCAGGGTATGATAAGTCCTCCTGTCACGCGCAGGTGTGGGGGGGGGAACCAAACCAAGCGTAGGAGGGAAAGGAGATTAGGCCTAGAAACCAAACTGTTGATCACCACCACAACATTGAAGCTATAAACCGCAAGGAATAGTGGGAGAAGAAGCAATACATAGGGGAGGGACAATTACCACACCAGGAACACCTGAGGGAAAAGGGTGTGGTAAATACCAACAACAAAAAGGGAAAACATGTCAGATTATACCACATGTTGGCAATCTGACAGACCTCCTGTTATCTGTCATAGGAATGTCTGTGACACCTCCAGTGAGAGAGATTCATTTTGTAGCCGCTGTTGAGTGTGTCCAAAAAATGAAAAAGGATATCACATAGTACGCGGCAAACTTAGAACCAGTTCTGTACCTCACATGGATCCAGAGATCTCCCCATTCATTGATCCAATTGCTCTGCTAGATTTATTGACCTATGCTAACTCATATTTCTCTCTAAGGGCTCATGCACACGAATGTATTTTCATTCCGTGTCCATTCTTTTATTTTTTTTTGCAGACGTATGCGGAACCATTCATTACAATGGGTCCGCAAAGTAAGTGACTTCGTGTGGATTCTGTTTCCGTGTGTCCGAATGTCTATCCTGCAAAAAATATAGAACATGTCCTATTATTGTCCGCATTACGGACAAGGGTAGGACTGTTCTATTAAGGGCTATCTGTTCCGTTCCGCAAAATACGGAATACACATGGACGTCATGCATATTTTTGTGGATCTGTGTTTTGCGGACCACAAAATACATATGGTCATGGGCATGAGCCCTAAGGCTGGGTTCAAATCTACACCGTGGAGTCCAGCTGTCTCTTCCAGCAGAGGAACAGACTGATGGAGTTCACCGTATCTGGCGAATACCACCATGCACGGACGAATCCCCATTCACTGTAGTGGGATCTGACGGTAATCTGCCCGCTTCATATATGCCAACTTTCAGCTGGACAAAAAATATGGCGTGTTGCATTTTTTGTCCACCCGACAGCCGACTAAAGCCAGAGATCGGATTAGAGTGCAGGAGTTTACAACACAGACGTGAACCTGGCCTAAGATTTACTGTACAAACATCCCCAATACATGATATGATTAACATTTTCCAGTTTTTATTTGATAAGGAGCCATACATTGTTGTCATTTTTCTTGGAAACCAACAGACCTGGCTGACTTGATTAATCTTTGCTCATGAATGGGACAGGAACAGACAAAGCTGGTTGATGCACAGAGACCATCTGTCTGGGCCCGTCCCTATTAATACAATCTCTCAAAAATAATCTGAAATGCGCTCATGGCCAGATATAGATGGATTCTGTTATAGAATCTTTACTGTTCATCGATACAGACTTAGTTCTCGGCAGACTCCTCACGTTATGAATGCCTTATTTACTTTGTCATCTGCAGACTCTCAGCTGCCGCCCTCTGTCAACACTTCCAAAAACTGTCCCTGACTACATCTAAAGATGAGTGTGACTCTTATACAGGATAACCACAAGACTGCAAATATTGTGCTGCATATTCATAAAATATCAATACGTCTTACTTCAGCCATGAGAAGGATTTCCATTAGGCACAAGAGGCTTATGTCTATGGGCAGCCATGTGAAAAATGGCCCTTGATTCTCAGGGTCAGTGCTGGGCCATACTTGATGCTTTCGGAACTGGTGCATTAGTCACTATTCATCACACATTTGCTGAAAACAGTGATTGGGGAACAGTGTAGTACCCCAGAAGGACTAGTGCAAAGAGTTAATTGTTACTATAAGAGCTGATATAACATTATTGAGTTTGATTTATTGTGTATATGCACTTAATAGCATTGTATGGATAACCTAAAGTTAACAAATTGGCAGGCACTTTTTAGGTTATTAGGAGATGGACTGGGTCCACATCCAGGGCCGTATTTAGGGTTCATACTGCCCTAGGCACTCTCTGTGATGACGCCCCCCCCCCAACGTGACCCATTCTCCCACGCCCCAAAATAGTAGCATAGTAGCCTCTCCTCAGCCCCCCGCCCCATAGTAGCCCCCTCACCCCACAGTAGCATAGTAGCCTCTCCTCAGTCCCCCCACTCCATAGTAGCCTCCTCCCCCACAGTAGCATAGTAGCCTCTCCTTAGAACACCCCACCCCATAGTAGCCTCGTTACCCCCACCCCCCATAGTAGCCTCTTCTCACCCCCGCACCTCATAGTAGCCTCTCCTCGTTACCCCACCCCCATAGTAGCCCCCTCACCCCCCATAGTGGCCTCCTCCCCCCACAGTAGCATAGTAGTCTCTCCTCAGTAGCCCCCCAACCCCATAGTAGCCTTGTTACCCAACCCCCCATAGTAGCCTCCTCCTGGACTTATTACAGTGACCTATCCTCCCCCCCAACCCCCTGGATACTGAAAATGGTCCTCTGCCAAGCCAATTAACCCCCGCCCAACTACCCCACCATCCCCATACACCCAACTACCCTCAGTCTGTACCCCCCACCTGGCGCTGGTGCACCTAGCTTTTCTGATGCCCAAGGCAAATATTGAAACGCCCCCCCCCATGCCAAATTCTCAACCTAATCCCTTCCCTCCTGTCTTACTGTTAAAGGGGTTGTCCTCTTTTTACTACTAATGAACTATCCTCACGATAGGTCATCAATATCAGATCGGCTGGGGTCCTCCGGCACCCCCGCCGATCAGCTGTTTGAAGAGAGAGCAGAGCTCATATGAGAACTGCTTTGTCTGCTCTGTTCACCTGCTTGCCATAGAATTTGCAGTCAACAGCAGTAAACAGAGCACAGAAAGCAGCGCTCGTACAAAAAAAAAAAAAAAAAAGACCACCCCTTCAAAGACAGACTTGGAAAACATTTCATACAGCACTACAGAGCATACAGGGTCATACAGAGCCACATATGTACCTCTTACATCCAGTGACTTCTCTTCTCTTCTCTGATGACGTTTTCTTTCCTCTTCTTCTGTCAGACCAGACCGCCATGGTGACTTCTTTCAGCTGTGTCTCGTCTCTGAAGAGTTCAACAAACAGACATCTTACTTTCCTACTTTTCCATCATCCTCTCACCTTCTCCACATCTCACCCTGCCCGCCCCCCATACTATACTACAGAAACAGCCCCCCTGAAAATACTGGCACCACACAGAAAAACAGTACCCCCCTTACCTTTCAGATCAGATCCCCATATCAAACCCCAGATGAGACCCCCCATCTCCAGACCCCCATTAGACCTCCTAACTCCCATATCTGACCCTCATTAGACCTCCAAAGCCCCAATCAGACCCTCATTAGACCCCCAGACCCCCTATCAGATCCTCATTAGACCTCCAGGCCCTCAATCAGACCCCTCTAGACCCCCAGTCAGACACTTCAGGCCCCTAATCAGACCTCGTTCAGACCCCTAATTAGATCCCCAATCATACCCCCCTTTTGGCCCCATATCATACTCTTGTGGCCCCCATATAGAACTCTCCTTCTGTGGCCTATGTCAGACCCCCCCCTTCTGGCCCCATGTCAGAAGCCCTTTTCTGGCCCCCATTTTAGACCCCCCTTTCTGGTCCCCATTTCTGTCCCACCATTTCAGATCCCCCCATTCTGTCCCACCATTTCAGATCCCCCCCCATTCTGTCCCACCATTTCAGACCCCCCCATTCTATCCCACCATTTCAGACCCCCCCATCTGTCCCACCATTTCAGATCCCCCCCATTCTGTCCCACCATTTCAGACCCCCCATTCTGTCCCACCATTTCAGACCCCCCATTCTGTCCCACCATTTCAGACCCCCCCATTCTGTCCCACCATTTCAGACCCCCCCCATTCTGTCCCACCATTTCAGATCCCCCCATTCTGTCTTACCATTTCAGATCCCCCCCATTCTGTCCCACCATTTCAGATCCCCCCCATTCTGTCCCACCATTTCAGATCCCCCCCCATTCTGTCCCACCATTTCAGATCCCCCCCATTCTGTCCCATCATTTCAGATCCCCCCCATTCTGTCCCACCATTTCAGACCCCCCCATTCTGTCCCACCATTTCAGATCCCCCCCCATTCTGTCCCACCATTTCAGATCCCCCCCATTCTGTCCCACCATTTCAGATACCCCCATTCTGTCCCACCATTTCA
Organism: Rhinella marina; assembly: GCA_900303285.1. Taxonomy (NCBI): domain Eukaryota; kingdom Metazoa; phylum Chordata; class Amphibia; order Anura; family Bufonidae; genus Rhinella; species Rhinella marina. The sequence goes on along the minus strand of ONZH01029242.1, from coordinate 239,923 downwards.
GATCCCCCCCATTCTGTCCCACCATTTCAGATCCCCCCATTCTGTCCCACCATTTCAGATCCCCCCCATTCTGTCCCACCATTTCAGATCCCCCATTCTGTCCCACCATTTCAGATCCCCCCATTCGGTCCCACCATTTCAGATCCCCCCCCATTCTGTCCCACCATTTCAGACCCCCCCATTCTATCCCACCATTTCAGACCCCCCCCATCTGTCCCACCATTTCAGATCCACCCCATTCTGTCCCACCATTTCAGACCCCCCATTCTGTCCCACCATTTCAGACCCCCCATTCTGTCCCACCATTTCAGACCCCCCCATTCTGTCCCACCATTTCAGACCCCCCCATTCTGTCCCACCATTTCAGATCCCCCCATTCTGTCTCACCATTTCAGATCCCCCCCCATTCTGTCCCACCATTTCAGATCCCCCCATTCTGTCCCACCATTTCAGATCCCCCCCCATTCTGTCCCACCATTTCAGATCCCCCCCATTCTGTCCCCACCTTTTAAGATCCCTTTTTGGCCCCCACTTCAGACCTCCGATCAGAAAAAAAAAAATAAACTTACCTCCGGTCCTGGCTCTCTCCTCTTCCAGGGGCCCGCGCTGAAGTCACCTGACCTCCTGCAGCGTCAGGTCAGAGGGCACTCTGTACGTCCTGATGCTGCAGGCAGTCAGGACACAGCAGCGCCGGCCTCAGGAAGATCAAGCAGGAGGAGGGGTAAGTACTGTACAGCGCTACCAGCGCTTCACTTCCCCTCCTCCTGCAGGCTAGTGAGCTAGTGGAAGCGCTCACTAGTATTCCCTTTATAAGATGCACTGCATCTTATAAAGGGAAGAGTTTAGCACCAGCATGGTTGCCGATACCCCGCGCCACCCGACAGCAGCAGCCCCCGGTGCCTAGTTGCTGTCCGCCTCCTGGTCAGTTATTCAGTCTAGTCTGCGAAGTAAGGCTACTTTCACACTGGCGGCAGGCCTGATCCGGCAGGTGAAGGGTGCTGCCGGATCAGGCCTGCCGCAGTGACATGTGTGGAGCCGGAACCGCGCTCCGGCCCCACACATGTCACACAGTACATACATATACATACACATAAACATACACACACATATAGACATACAAACACACATACATACTTACATGCTCCCCGGCAGGTCTTCGGAGCGTCAGGACGGCTCACACAGGTCACGATTCCCCACAGCGCCCTCTGCTGGGCGCCTGGTGGAATCGTCATCTGACGATTCCACCAGGCGCCCAGCAGAGGGCGCTGTGGGGAATCGTGACCTGTGTGAGCCGTCCTGACGCTCCGAAGACCTGCCGGGGAGCATGTAAGTATGTATGTGTGTTTGTATGTCTTTATGTGTGTGTATGTTTATGTCTGTATGTGTCTATGTGTACCCGGATCCGTAATGGACTCCATTGAAAGTCAATGGAGGACGGATCCGGTTACCATTATGGTCACACCAGACGGATCCACCCCCATTGACTTGCATTGGGGGTCATTCCGGATCCGTCTTGGTGCGGATGCCTGGACTGGAGAGCAAACCGCAGCATGCTGCGGTTTGTTCTCCGGTCTGAAGACGGAACGGAATGCTTTCAGGAGCATTCCGTTGTCTTCAGTTCAGTTTTGTCCCCATTGACAATGAATGGGAACAAAACTGAAGCGTTTTATTCCGGTATTGAGCCCCTATGACGGAACTCAATACCGGAATTTTAAAACGCTAGTGTGAAAGTAGCCTAAGCGAGAAGATTGCTATCTAGGCCCAAAGTCAGACAATCTTTATCTGTGAGACTTCAGTTGCCATGGAAGCAACTCTACTACCAGAGTACCCCTAAGAGATAAGAAGATCCAGAACCTTATCCAGGCCATGTATTGGATTCAGTCTCAAGGTATTATGAAAAAGCATTTTTCCGCATTTTGAGCTAGATTGTCTACCCATATCTCAGTTCTGCATCCCTTTGGTCGGAACCTATGGTACTGTTGAAAGACTAAAAGTGTCATTAGAGAGAGAGGGAATACTACAACTACCATCATTTTTGCTGTCTATACACTGCTGTTGGGAGAGGATTGCACTGTGACATACCTTGGAACTGTGCCATTTTGCTGCCGTGTGTACTACTACACCCATCTTCACTACAGTAAAAAAAGACTTAATTTATGAAAACCTGCTCCCTAGTCATTGACTCCACCATAAATCAGTTGCCCTCTACTCCAGCCCTCCTGCCTTGGACCATACTAAACCAACTACCAACAAGGGCACTTGAACTACCACCAGACAGGAGCCCAATTATCAAGGTGTGCCCCAAGGGAAGAAAAGATTAAACTTTCGGTCACTGCACAGCCCTGGGCAGCACCCGAATGGAGAGTGAGACTGTGATTTGTAACTACTACCACCATCCTTTTAGCTATGACTAGCACTCCCATCCTCCATGTGATCAGCTGCAACTGTACTTGATTATATCTGGTAGAAGTATGGGTATTCATCTGCTGACTCTGGCTCTGGATACTTTTTTTTCTTCTTCTAGAAGTTGTATATCACAGATAAGATAAGTACTTGACAGGCAAGTATTCACTTTGTACAGTTTTTCAACCAATATAAACTTTTTTCAGGTCCTCTGAGGCTTTTGGTTTGACTTTATTAAAGGAATGGGCCAGAGGCACTATTTGGTGCCTACAGGTCATTGAATCAATTTTTTTTAAAAGGGTTCGGCCATTACAACAGCATATCTCCTGTCCACAAGAAGTGTCTGATCGATGGGGGCCCATGTTCTCCTGTTGAAATAGAGCAGAAGGAATGCTTGCATGCTACTGCTCCATTCAACTCTATGGGACTTCTGGAGAAAGCCAAGTAGAGGGCTTGGCTTTTTATAGCAACATAGAGTTAGATGGAGCTGCAGTGCACATGCTCATCCTCTGCTATATTCAACCGGAGGAACATGATCCCCCATTCCAGTGATAGTCGGGAACCCCAGTGGTCAAACCAAGCCTGATCAGACACTTATCCGCAGGGGCGTATCAAAAGGCTCATAGGCCCTAGTGCAAGGGTATAGCTTGGGCCCCCCTTCCCTCAGTGCTTTGTGGCCAGTGGCAGGAAAGCACATAGCCTTCGTGCTTTCTGAGGTAAAAATTGAAATGGTACCCTCTCCCATGACAAATTCTTGATCTAACCCCTTCCCTCTAGCCAGAGGTATAACTTTACCAGCCTGCACTTACTATATAATACTGGTGTTTTCTTATGTGGCACAAGGGTCTTTGGGCCCCCTCAGGCTCCTGGGCGCTGTAGCGACTGCTACCTCTGCACCCCCTATAGCTACGCCTCTGCTGTACGTTTTAGATTCTTCCTTAACCATAGAAGGTGCGTACCTGCAAGATGAATTTATAATAGCCAATTGACTACTTTTGGGCTGATGACTTTGGAGCACTAGTTCCCTGATACAGGGGTATCTGTGGCTGTTTATAGCAGAGCCTCTAGTCAGGCATGCTTCTATTGTATTCTGCGGTCACACATGCATCCTTCTGTCCCTTTCAGTCTCAAGGTGACAAGTATTCAACACTGAACTGCCATGGCCTCCGGCTTCCCAACTGTGGGGGTCATTTATTAATCTGAAATACCCCTAATATAGGCATATTTCAGGTGCAATGGCTAGTTGCGCTGCTATCTGTGACTTTTCCCTGCTCACGCTAGGTCTAAAATTGTGGGTATGGCGTGGGTGGGGAAGGCGATGGGCCGGCAGGCCCGTTTTATTTATAATTTTTTCTACGCCTGGTAAGACAGCTTGGAAGCTGTATTATATTTAGAACTGGTGCTAGATGCGCCAAAGTTGTAGAGAGAGGCTTTCACCTCTTCATAACTTCAGCAGATCCACTGCCAGCTATGGGCCTTTATTAAGATCAGCGTCAAAAGCGTTAATAAATGTGCCCCAATGTGTCTATAGCATCAGTCTCCAGCTCCCTCTTCCTCTCTGCTGTGGCCTTTACCAGACAACCTGGCTCAGCGCACACAGGGCAATATCACACTGCTTGAGTGTATGCCCTTCTTGCCATTGGTGGGGTGGCAATGGCACTTATCACCTTAAAGACATTGGCCCATCTACACATTGGTGGCATATCACTATCAATATGTAAAGTATAAAAATACAAAATGATATTTGGGATGGCAGAATTCAGCCTTGGTTTCATCTGTTTTGTTCTGTCCATTGTCTGGGACTTTAACAATAATAATATCATGCGAAAGAAATGCTTTATAGAACAATAATCGTATATTATGGATATGTCAAAGAGTACAAACAGTTCAAGCGAAACAATCCAGCTATTGTAATATCACAATATCTTGCTCAGAAGGTCAGATAATTAACATACTGCCTACTACTTCTGCCTTGTAAAATAGAAATGTCTCCCTGGGTCTGTTTCACATTTCTAGACAAGGACAAGGACATTTCTTACTGTAATGTTGCTATTTAAACCTGTGTGTAGCCTTAGGCTAGAGTCTAGTAATTTGCAATGAATGTGCATTTTATTTTCCAATCTAACTTAAATATATATTAATGGATGAGCACTTACACGACCAAATATATGGATCCTTGGGGCAACAGACAAAACAGTCTTCAAAGATCCAGTCTGACAATTTGTAAACTTATTACAATAATTACAATGTGTTGAGGAAAATGGGAATTTCATAAATCAGGCACTGTACACAGTTGACAAGAACATATTTATACACTGGCATATGCATATAACATGCCAGAAATGGTATATATTTTACATGTGCATGGATTCCGAGTTGCTTAAAGGGGTTGTTTATTTATTTTTATTTTTTGGGGGGGTGGTGGTGGAGGTGGGGGGTGACCTGAAAAGAGAAGCATTCTTCTTAAGATACCTTTAAGGTACCGATTATTGTGTAAATTATCATTAAATGAAGCAAAACTGCCTGATTATCAAGCAGTGTAAGGGCCCGTTCACACAACTGTGTGAACGGGTCCGCACCTATTCCGCAAAGTTGCAGAATAGGTGCGGGCCCGTTCACTTCAATGGCTGGCACGGGATCTTGCCGAGCCGCAGCTCTGTGCCGCTGCTCTGCAAGAAAATATAGAACATGTCCTATTCTTGTCCGCAATAGCATCCGCAATACTACGGCCGTCTGAATGGCCCCTAAAAGCAATGAATGATAGCATGACAATCAACAGATTTCTCGTTGGTCCGATCGTTTGTCTGGGCACAAAAATCATTGTTGAACGTTAACAATTTCATACATGTAAACAGGAATTGTTCACTGCAAGCACGATTACAGACGATTACACTGTGGGTGTGTTTAAGCACACCACTCAAATTTTGCTTTGTGTGAATGCAACAGTCTTCTTTACAAATGATGGACTATGCAATCAAAATTAGAATTTTGTGAATGATAATTGGCGTGTCTAAAGGGTCGTGGAAATGTTCACTACACCAAGAAACGTTCGACACTCACTCGTATCAATTATCGCCTCGTGTAAAGGTACCTGCGCCCAGCACTGGCTTCCAGCTCCATCGCTCCAGATCTTGGCTATTCCGGGGCTGCAGGGCATTCTGGATGTAAACTTCCTGTTTGGCACCACTGCAGCCAATCTCTGGCCATAGCAGTGATCTGCTCCCCTTGCATCACTTGACTTTTTGTCATGATGCAGGGGTGCAATGATTGCAACTAGAGATGACAAAATTTTCAAAATTTGACTCGGAAGCTTCGCCATATTTTTCAAAGAAATTCAGTTTGTTATGAATTAATTTGTCACGAAGCGTGTTAAATCAGGTCTATCCTGGCCTGCAGTTAAACTTGCGGGAGAATGTATCTCAGTGTACATCAGTGTGCATTGCATCAATATGCATAGCTAATCCTTTCTGGTGGCAAAACAGTTACTGTGCGTCAGAATGAAAGGCGGGTCACATATATGGACGTGAGCACCATCATGCAGGCCACCAACATTCCTAGCTAATCTCTTCTGTTAAACCAAAATAAAAGTATACAACAGCCTTCAGTAAAGCAAAAAAAACAACAAAAAAAAAAACGCTGCACACCCCCGCAAGGTAATGACTTTAGTGGAACAACAAAAAGACATGGAGGCAGCACCAATAAAGTATTAGAGAAAACAAAAGGTTCTTTTAATCCATGTTGTGGCAGTGCAAACACATGCTTTTGAATCCTTTCTGTTAGCTGTAGAATGACTGTGCGCCACTATTAGGCTCAGTTCACACTTCAGTTATTTGGTCAGTTAGTGTCATCATTTATTGTCAGCCAAAAGAAGGTGCGGGTCAAACCCTCAGAGAAGGTGTAGATATATTCATGATTAGTGTTGAGCAGGCTGTGTTGCCAATATTAGCAACCTGATCGGCCCACATATCCTGGTCTGTAGCTGATAATTGTCCTCACTAATCTCATCCTGCTGAAAGCGGAGCAGAGCCTGCAGCATGCATTACTTTCTTAGCACAAGGATCAACAACAGAAACAGGCAGTTGCAGGAGAGGTTAGGGCACAGAGGTTGTTCCTGGGCCATGCCAACTAAGTGTGGTGTCAGGGGAACCCACCAATTCCTGGCTGTGTGTGTCTGATGTCACTTGAGATGATATTGAAGAGCGAGTCAACCATTCCAGTACAGCTGGATTGTTGGTCAAAACACAACCGCTGGATGACAGTGGCAGCTTTGGCCTGTTGCTAAGGCTGCTACCACCACCACTTCTTCTGCTGCTATTTGTGCAAGCTACAGTAACATTTTTGTAGCTGGCCTTTTTAAGGGCCCAGGAAACTGTCTGTTGGCCATAGTGTACAGTAATTGAATCAGTAATGTAAGTATGTAAACAAGTATGAATGATGCAGCAGGTGAACTAGTTAAATATGCCTATATATTAGACCTCCTGTTGATGCTGAGTCTGGTGCATAGTACATCTATGTATAAAAGATCAGATTAAGTATGAATGGCACAGCTGGTGGATTAGATAAACAGTCACGCCTATATATTGGACCGCATGTTGATGCTGAGTCTGATACACAGTAAGTCCATGTACAACAGAACAGATTAAGTATGAATGGTGCAGCAGGTGAACTAGATAAATGCGGCTATATATTAGACCGCCTGTTGATGCTGAGTCTGATGCACAGTAAGTCCTTATACAATAGAACAGATTAAGTGTGAATGGCACTGCAGTTTGAACAAGATGCACAGGGCAATTACACTGAGCCTGCACTGTCCCTGGACTGTTCCTGCAGTCTCCCTATTATCTCTCTATGCTCTCCCTACACTGTCTATAAACTCCCTGCGATCTTCCTACACTGTCCCTGCACTGTCCTTATCCAATATTCTAAAATTAAAACCTTTGTGAAACACTGTCCCTAGCGCTTTCCACGTCTGCCCTATGCTCAGTTCACAGTAAAAAGGCGGAGACTGGGTGGGATGAGGTATTTGTAGGGCTGTGACATCACAGGGGATGTCTATCTGTGGATTTGCTGGCTGCATGGCATTATGGGTGATCTAACTTGTCCAGGCTTCTACACGTGTAGCTGCCATTTTAGGAAAAAATTATTTGTTACCATGAAGTGTGAGGAAATTCGGATTCCTTGCAAATCAAATTTTTATTTAATTTCGGATTGAATTCCACTTGGGATGCTTCGATTCGCTCGTCACTAGTTGTAACTAGAGATGAGCGAGTAGTGTTCGATCGAGCTGGTATTCGATCGAATACTACGATATTCGGCACACTCGATTTCAATCGAGTATAACGGCGATGGCGCACTTAGAATTCGTTTCCCCTCCCACCTTCCCTGGCGCTCTTTTTCCACCAATCAACATGCAGGGGGGGTATGACAGGCACGCTGAGCACGCTGGCAGCGCGAAAACAGCGTCTACATGCATTGGCTGGAAAAACCATGTGACCTCGAATATTAAAAACTCAGCTCTTCCTGCTCGTACGCATATGCTGCGTGAACTTAGTCAGGGACAGAGGCTGGAGAAGGGAGAGACAGATTTTAGCTGTTGGACAGGCAGGAGCGTGAATAAAAGCCCTTATCAGGGCTACTACAGTGGACTTCAGTGATAGCTTTACTACAATATAGACTTTACAGAGAACGGCTGCTGTATTCAGGGATAGCTGCTGGAGTAGGGACAGAGAGAGGCATTAGTGGTGTATTAGGTGCTCTGCTACATACCAAACTATATTTGGCACTACTGCTGTGTACCTTGAAATATACAATATCTAGGCCTTTTAATTGGCAACTGTACTGTGCGTTCTCTTGCTAAATAATTTCACATACCTGGTGTAAATACCCACCGTCTGTTCAGTTAGTACACGGCTGTGTACTTTGAAATATACAATATCTAGGCATTTTAATAGGCCACTGTACTGTGCGTTCTCTTGCTAAATTATCTCACATACCTGGTGTAAATACCCACCGTCTGTTCAGTTACTACACGGCTGTGTACTTTGAAATATACAATATCTAGGCATTTTAATAGGCCACTGTACTGTGCGTTCTCTTGCTAAATTATCTCACATACCTGGTGTAAATACCCACCGTCTGTTCAGTTACTACACGGCTTTGTACTTTGAAATATACAATATCTAGGCATTTTAATAGGCCACTGTACTGTGCGTTCTCTTGTTAAATTATCTCACATACCTGGTGTAAATACCCACCGTCTGTTCAGTTACTACACGGCTGTGTACTTTGAAATATACAATATCTAGGCATTTTAATAGGCCACTGTACTGTGCGTTCTCTTGTTAAATTATCTCACATACCTGGTGTAAATACCCACCGTCTGTTCAGTTACTACACGGCTTTGTACTTTGAAATATACAATATCTAGGCCATTTAATAGGCCACTGTACTGTGCGTTCTCTTGTTAAATTATCTCACATACCTGGTGTAAATACCCACCGTCTGTTCAGTTACTACACGGCTTTGTACTTTGAAATATACAATATCTAGGCCATTTAATAGGCCACTGTACTGTGCGTTTTCTTGTTAAATTATCTCACATACCTGGTGTACATACCCACCGTCTGTTCAGTTACTACACGGCTTTGTACTTTGAAATATACAATATCTAGGCATTTTAATAGGCCACTGTACTGTGCGTTCTCTTGCTAAATTATCTCACATACCTGGTGTAAATACCCACCGTCTGTTCAGTTACTACACGGCTTTGTACTTTGAAATATACAATATCTAGGCATTTTAATAGGCCACTGTACTGTGCGTTCTCTTGCTAAATTATCTCACATACCTGGTGTAAATACCCACCGTCTGTTCAGTTACTACACGGCTTTGTACTTTGAAATATACAATATCTAGGCATTTTAATAGGCCACTGTACTGTGCGTTCTCTTGCTAAATTATCTCACATACCTGGTGTAAATACCCACCGTCTGTTCAGTTACTACACGGCTGTGTACTTTGAAATATACAATATCTAGGCATTTTAATAGGCCACTGTACTGTGCGTTCTCTTGTTAAATTATCTCACATACCTGGTGTAAATACCCACCGTCTGTTCAGTTACTACACGGCTGTGTACTTTGAAATATACAATATCTAGGCATTTTAATAGGCCACTGTACTGTGCGTTCTCGTGTTAAATTATCTCACATACCTGGTGTAAATACCCACCGTCTGTTCAGTTACTACACGGCTTTGTACTTTGAAATATACAATATCTAGGCCATTTAATAGGCCACTGTACTGTGCGTTCTCTTGTTAAATTATCTCACATACCTGGTGTAAATACCCACCGTCTGTTCAGTTACTACACGGCTTTGTACTTTGAAATATACAATATCTAGGCCATTTAATAGGCCACTGTACTGTGCGTTTTCTTGTTAAATTATCTCACATACCTGGTGTACATACCCACCGTCTGTTCAGTTACTACACGGCTTTGTACTTTGAAATATACAATATCTAGGCATTTTAATAGGCCACTGTACTGTGCGTTCTCTTGCTAAATTATCTCACATACCTGGTGTTAATACCCACCGTCTGTTCAGTTAGTACACGGCTGTGTACTTTGAAATATACAATATCTAGGCATTTTAATAGGCCACTGTACTGTGCGTTCTCTTGCTAAATTATCTCACATACCTGGTGTAAATACCCACCGTCTGTTCAGTTACTACACGGCTTTGTACTTTGAAATATACAATATCTAGGCATTTTAATAGGCCACTGTACTGTGCGTTCTCTTGCTAAATTATCTCACATACCTGGTGTTAATACCCACCGTCTGTTCAGTTACTACACGGCTGTGTACTTTGAAATATACAATATCTAGGCATTTTAATAGGCCACTGTACTGTGCGTTCTCTTGTTAAATTATCTCACATACCTGGTGTAAATACCCACCGTCTGTTCAGTTACTACACGGCTGTGTACTTTGAAATATACAATATCTAGGCATTTTAATAGGCCACTGTACTGTGCGTTCTCTTGTTAAATTATCTCACATACCTGGTGTAAATACCCACCGTCTGTTCAGTTACTACACGGCTTTGTACTTTGAAATATACAATATCTAGGCCATTTAATAGGCCACTGTACTGTGCGTTCTCTTGTTAAATTATCTCACATACCTGGTGTAAATACCCACCGTCTGTTCAGTTACTACACGGCTTTGTACTTTGAAATATACAATATCTAGGCCATTTAATAGGCCACTGTACTGTGCGTTTTCTTGTTAAATTATCTCACATACCTGGTGTACATACCCACCGTCTGTTCAGTTACTACACGGCTTTGTACTTTGAAATATACAATATCTAGGCATTTTAATAGGCCACTGTACTGTGCGTTCTCTTGCTAAATTATCTCACATACCTGGTGTAAATACCCACCGTCTGTTCAGTTACTACACGGCTTTGTACTTTGAAATATACAATATCTAGGCATTTTAATAGGCCACTGTACTGTGCGTTCTCTTGTTAAATTATCTCACATACCTGGTGTAAATACCCACCGTCTGTTCAGTTAGTACACGGCTGTGTACTTTGAAATATACAATATCTAGGCCTTTTAATAGGCCACTGTACTGTGCGTTCTCTTGCTAAAGTATTTCACATACCTAATTATATACCCAAATATTGTATTTGCAACAAAAAAAAAATAAAATGCGGAGGGGGGCTAGCGGAATAGGACGTGGACGTGGACGAGGACGGGGGCGCGGAAATGCTGTTGGGGGCCTTGTTGAAGCCAGTGGGGATACAATGTGTGCTGGTGAGGATCAGCCAGGATCCCGCTCATCCAGAATCCCTGCCTTTATGGGACAGTTAAGCAGGGGGCGGGTTACACCGCTGTTGAGGCCTGAGCAGGTTGAACAGGTGGTGCAATGGATAGCCGATAGCGCTTCCACACAGTTGTCCACCAGCCAGTCATCCACACAGTCTCACTCTGACCCTCCTTCCTCCACACCTGGCCAACAGAGTCATCCCACCCTTGACCCCTCCCAGGAGCTCTTTTCGGGTCCTTTTTCAGATGTGCCGGAAGAATCCCAGGAGCTAGCAGAGGAATTTGTTTGTAGTGATGCCCAAACACTGGAGTTTTCGCCATCTCCTGCTGATGTGGACCCTGAGCCAGCATCTGTTATCATGAGCGATGATGATGATGAGACGCAGTTGCCATCAAGGGAGGCTGTTGGAATGTCCAGTGGGCAGGAGGAGGAGCAGAGTGAGGAAGTGGAAGAGGAGCTGGTGGATGACGAAATGACCGACCCCACTTGGCCAGGGGTGATGTCCAGCGAGGAAAGCAGTGGAGAGGTGGTGGTCTGCGCAGCACCGAAAAAGGCAGCAAGAGGCAGAGGGATGTCCACAGGCAGAGGGATGTCCACAGGCAGAGGGATGTCCACAGGCAGAGGCATGTCCACAGGCAGAGGGATGTCCACAGGCAGAGGGATGGCCACAGGCAGAGGACAGTTCAGACAGAGAAGTGAGGCCACAGCCAGCAGGGCCGAAGCTGTTCCCGCCAGCGGCCAGTCGCGCGAAGCTCCCCCATCGAGGCCTCGTACTTCTGTGGTGTGGAGATATTTTAATGTTTGTGCGGATGACAAACTGAGCGCGGTTTGCACACTCTGCCACTCAAAACTGAGTAGGGGCTCTGAGAAGAGCAATCTGACCACCTCAGGCATGCGGCGTCACTTGGAATTCAAGCACTGGGCTGAGTGGGAGAGAGCAAACGCAATACAAACTGCGCCCGGTCTTGCTGCCACTGCCTCTTCCCCTTTGTTGTGTGCTGCCACTGCGGTCCAGACCTCCAGCCAGGACACCTCCACATCTGCCTCTGCTTCTGCCTCTGCTACTTTGGGGCCTTCTCCTTCAGCCTCCCCTTCCCCCGCCTCTTCGCCTGCACCTTCACACTCCTCGTCCCAACAACTGTCCATCTCGCAGGCGTTCGACCGCAGGCGGAAGTACGCCTCGAGTCACCCCCAAGCCCAAGCCTTAAACTGCCACATCTCCAAACTGCTGGCCCTGGAGATGTTGCCGTTTAGGCTTGTGGAGACGCAGGCCTTCCGCGACCTGATGGCGGCTGCCGCACCTCGCTATTCCGTCCCTAGCCGCCACTACTTTTCCCGGAGTGCCGTCCCCGCCCTGCACCAGCACGTGTCGCGTAACATCAGGCGGGCCCTGAGGTACGCAGTCAGCGCAAAGGTCCACTTGACCACCGACTCATGGACAAGCGCTTGCGGCCAGGGACGATACATTTCTCTGACGGCACACTGGGTGAATGTAGTGGAGGCGGGGACGGGGTCGCAAACAGAGACGGCCTACCTACCACCCCCGCCCAAGATTGCCAGCATGGGTTCTGATAAACCCCCCTCCTCCTCCTCCTCCTCCTCCTCCTCCTGTGCCTTAACATCTCCCTCAGCCGCTAGCTGGAAGCGTTGCAGCACTGGCGCGGGGAGACGTCAGCAGGCGGTGCTAAAGCTCATCAGCTTGGGCGACAGGAAGCACAGCGCCCCAGAGGTGAGGGACGCCATATTGCAGCAGACGGAGATGTGGCTGTCGCCGCTGCAGCTAGGACCAGGCATGGTCGTGTGCGATAACGGCCGTAACCTGGTGGCGGCTCTGGAGCTTGCCGAACTCAATCACGTACCATGCCTGGCCCACGTTTTTAATCTGGTAGTCCAAAAATTTCTGAAGACTTACCCCAACCTGGCAGAGCTACTGGTGAAAGTGCGGCGCTTGTGCGCTCACTTTCGGAAGTCAACTGTAGCTGCTGCTAGCTTAAAAAAACTCCAGCAACGCCTCCATTTGCCTGAACATCGGCTGTTGTGCGACCTGCCGACTCGCTGGAATTCCACCTATTCCATGTTGGCCAGGGTGTGTGAGCAGCAGAGAGCATTGATGGAGTACCAGATAATGAATCCACGCGTGCCTCCAACTCAGCTCCCTCAGTTTGCCAACCACGAGTGGCCATGGATGGCAGACATATGCGATGTACTGCGTATCTTTGAGGAGTCCACCAAGAAGGTCAGCAGCGAGGACGCTATAGTGAGCGTAACCATTCCGCTCCTAGGCGTCCTTAAAGAATCGCTCATCGCAATAAGGGAGAACGCATTGCACGCAGAGGAGACGGGGGTAGGAGGAGACGCAACGGAGCTACACAGTCAGACCACACTTTTGTCTGCTTCACGGTGGCAGTTGCAGGAGGAGGAGGATGAGGAGGAGGACGACGTGGAGGTGGCTGTGGAAGAGGAGGAGGATGCTGGCGGCGAGGGTAGCAGTCAGGCTGTGTGCGTCCCATTGGTTCAGCGCGGATGGGGCGGAGAGGAGGCGGAAGAGGAAGAGGAGGAAATGGCAAGTGATCCTTCTGGTGGGGGCAGTGAGGTCATGCCTATTCAGAGTCTGGCACACATGGCTGACTTCATGCTGGGCTGCTTTTCCCGGGACACACGTGTTGTCCGGATAGTGGAGAACAAACTGTACTGGGTCTTCGCACTCCTGGACCCCCGGTATAAAGATAACGTCTCCTCTTTTATTCCGGTAGAGGAGAGGACGAATCGATTGCTGGAATACCAGAGGGAACTCGTGCAGAACATGATGGAGATTTTCCCACCCACCATCGCTGGCGGCAGAGAGGAGAGGGTCTCCCAGAGTCCCACAACATCCATCAGGCCCACAGCCACCAGGGGAACACTCTCCAAGGTGTGGGACACGTTCATGGCACCCCCTCGTGCAACTTCCATCACTGCGGGGCCCGCTATCAGCAGGAGGGACAAGTATCGGCGGATGTTGCGGGAGTACCTGGCAGACCGTAACCCTGTCCTCCCCGATCCCTCGGCGTCCTACACTTACTGGGTCTCCAAGTTGGACACGTGGCTGGAACTGTCCCTGTACGCCTTGGAGGTGCTTGCCTGCCCTGCCGCCAGCGTGCTATCAGAAAGGGTGTTCAGCGCAGCCGGGGGCATTATAACCGATAAGCGCAGCCGCCTGTCAACCGACAGTGCCGACAGGCTGACGCTAATCAAAATGAACAGCAAGTGGATTGACCCGGACTTTGCTTCTCCAACCGTGGAAAGCAGCCAAAAGTGAAGTGCCATCTGTATGAAGTGCCATTTCCTCCTCCACCTCCTCCTCCTCCTCCTCCTTTACCGCCGTAGAATTGCTCCGTAAATAAGAAAAATGTATATGTCTATGGCTCACCTCTTGGGCCTCCACAAAATGTTTAAGAGGTCTCACCTCTTGGGCCTACTCATAATTTTTAACCGGTCTCACCTCTTGGGCCTCAACATAATTTTTAACCGGTCTCACCTCTTGGGCCTCAACATAATTTTTAACCGGTCTCACCTCTTGGGCCTCAACATAATTTTTAACCGGTCTCACCTCTTGGGCCTGCACAAAATGTTTAAGAGGTTTCAACCTCTTGGGCCCCCACAAAATGTTTAAGAGGTCTCACCTCTTGGGCCTCCTCATAATTTTTAACAGGTCTCACCTCTTGGGCCTACTCATAATTTTTAACCGGTCTCACCTCTTGGGCCTCAAAATAATTTTTAAGAGGTCTCACCTCTTGGGCCTACTCATAATTTTTAACCGGTCTCACCTCTTGGGCCTCAAAATAATTTTTAAGAGGTCTCACCTCTTGGGCCTCCTCATAATGTTTAACAGGTCTCACCTCTTGGGCCTCCACAAAATGTTTAACAGGTCTCACCTATTGGGCCTCCACATAATTTTTAACGGGTCTCACCTCTTGGGTCTCCACAAAATGTTTAACAGGTCTCACCTATTGGGCCTCCACATAATTTTTAACGGGTCTCACCTCTTGGGTCTCCACAAAATGTTTAACAGGTCTCACCTCTTGGGCCTCCACAAAATGTTTAACAGGTCTCACCTCTTGGGCCTCCACAAAATGTTTAACAGGTCTCACCTCTTGGGCCTCCACATAATTTTTAACAGGTCTCACCTCTTGGGCCTCCACAAAATGTTTAACAGGTCTCACCTCTTGGGCCTCCACATAATTTTTAACGGGTCTCACCTCTTGGGTCTCCACAAAATGTTTAACAGGTCTCACCTATTGGGCCTCCACATAATTTTTAACGGGTCTCACCTCTTGGGTCTCCACAAAATGTTTAACAGGTCTCACCTATTGGGCCTCCACATAATTTTTAACGGGTCTCACCTCTTGGGTCTCCACAAAATGTTTAACAGGTCTCACCTCTTGGGCCTCCACAAAATGTTTAACAGGTCTCACCTCTTGGGCCTCCACATAATGTTTAACAGGTCTCACCTTTTGGGCCTCCACAAAAGGTTTAAGAGGTTAACAGTGGAAAGCAGCCAAAAGTGAAGTGCCATCTGTATGAAGTGCCATTTCCTCCTCCACCTCCTCCTCCTCCTCCTCCTCCTTAACCGCCGTAGAATTGCTCCGTAAATAAGAAAAATGTATATATTTATGGCTCACCTCTTGGGCCTCCACATAATTTTTAACGGGTCTCACCTCTTGGGTCTCCACAAAATGTTTAACAGGTCTCACCTCTTGGGCCTCCACAAAATGTTTAACAGGTCTCACCTCTTGGGCCTCCACATAATTTTTAACAGGTCTCACCTTTTGGGCCTCCACAAAAGGTTTAAGAGGTTAACAGTGGAAAGCAGCCAAAAGTGAAGTGCCATCTGTATGAAGTGCCATTTCCTCCTCCACCTCCTCCTCCTCCTCCTCCTCCTTAACCGCCGTAGAATTGCTCCGTAAATAAGAAAAATGTATATATTTATGGCTCACCTCTTGGGCCTCCACATAATTTTTTAACAGGTCTCACCTCTTGGGCCTCCACAAAATGTTTAACAGGTCTCACCTCTTGGGCCTCCACAAAATGTTTAACAGGTCTCACCTATTGGGCCTCCACATAATTTTTAACGGGTCTCACCTCTTGGGTCTCCACAAAATGTTTAACAGGTCTCACCTATTGGGCCTCCACATAATTTTTAACGGGTCTCACCTCTTGGGTCTCCACAAAATGTTTAACAGGTCTCACCTCTTGGGCCTCCACAAAATGTTTAACAGGTCTCACCTCTTGGGCCTCCACATAATTTTTAACAGGTCTCACCTTTTGGGCCTCCACAAAAGGTTTAAGAGGTTAACAGTGGAAAGCAGCCAAAAGTGAAGTGCCATCTGTATGAAGTGCCATTTCCTCCTCCACCTCCTCCTCCTCCTCCTCCTTAACCGCCGTAGAATTGCTCCGTAAATAAGAAAAATGTATATATTTATGGCTCACCTCTTGGGCCTCCACAAAATTTTTAACAGGTCTCACCTCTTGGGCATCCACATAATTATACTATAAAATATTAGGCCTTATAATTGGCAACTGTACTGTGCGTTCTCTTGCAAAATTATTTCACGGCTGTGAAGGCAAAATATTGTAACCAAAAAAAAATAAAATGCGGAGGGGGGCTAGCGGAATAGGACGTGGACGAGGACGGGGGCGCGGAAATGCTGTTGGGGGCCATAGTTGCTGGTTGAATTATCTGAGGTAAATGATTCTCCTTTAGACGACGCTTTCCCTTTGCATCGTTCTGCGATTAAACCATAAATAACTCTCTGCATATTTATACCAAATGCACCCAGTACGAAAAAAGTCATAGAAAGTTTCCAAACAGAGACTGGAAAACATCAGTAAGTTGAAAAAAACTGTTCGCTAAAAAAAAAAAAAAGTTAAAAATAAAATTGGCAGTTGATAGTATCGAGCTATTGTCACAGAGAGACGCGATTACAACACCTTCATTTACATTCAGTACATGTCTCAAGGCATTGGGAGAATGAAAACAGGCCACGGCTGGAGTATGAAATGTACCACCGCTTTGTACTGTCCGATACTGACCCGGTCCAGGGTGATGTCCAGCGAGGAAAGCAGTGGAGAGGTGGTGGTCTGCGCAGCACCGAAAAAGGCAGCAAGAGGCAGAGGGATGTCCACAGGCAGAGGAATGTCCACAGGCAGAGGGATGTCCACAGGCAGAGGCATGTCCACAGGCAGAGGGATGTCCACAGGCAGAGGGATGGCCACAGGCAGAGGGATGGCCACAGGCAGAGGACAGTTCAGACAGAGAAGTGAGGCCACAGCCAGCAGGGCCGAGCGTAACCATCCCGCTCCTATGCGTCCTTAAAGAATCCCTCATCGCAATAAGGGAGAACGCATTGCACACAGAGGAGACGGGGGCAGGAGGAGACGCAACGGAGCTACACAGTCAGACCACACTTTTGTCTGCTTCACGGTGGCAGTTGCAGGAGGAGGAGGATGAGGAGGAGGAGGACGACGTGGAGGTGGCTGTGGAAGAGGAGGAGGATGCTGGCGGCGAGGGTAGCAGTCAGGCTGTGCGCGTCCCATTGGTTCAGCGCGGATGGGGCGGAGAGGAGGCGGAAGAGGAAGAGGAGGAAATGGCAAGTGATCCTTCTGGTGGGGGCAGTGAGGTCATGCCTATTCAGAGTCTGGCACACATGGCTGACTTCATGCTGGGCTGCTTTTCCCGGGACACACGTGTTGTCCGGATAGTGGAGAACAAACTGTACTGGGTCTTCGCAATCCAAGTTGGACACGTGGCTGGAACTGTCCCTGTACGCCTTGGAGGTGCTTGCCTGCCCTGCCGCCAGCGTGCTATCAGAAAGGGTGTTCCGCGCTGCCGGGGGCATTATCACCGATAAGCGCAGCCGCCTGTCAACCGACAGTGCCGACAGGCTGACGCTAATCAAAATGAACAGCAAGTGGATTGACCCGGACTTTGCTTCTCCAACAGTGGAAAGCAGCCAAAAGTGAAGTGCCATGTGTATGAAGTGCCATTTCCTCCTCCACCTCCTCCTCCTCCTCCTTAACCGCCGTAGAATTGGTCCGTAAATCAGAAAAATTTTTATATTTATGGCTCACCTCTTGGGCCTCCACAAAATGTTTAAGAGGTCTCACCTCTTGGGCCTCCACATAATTTTTAAGAGGTCTCACCTCTTGGGCCTGCGCAAAATGTTTACGAGGTCTCACCTCTTGGGCCTCCACATAATTTTTAAGAGGTCTCCCCTCTTGGGCCTCCACATAATTTTTAATACGTCTCACCTCTTGGGCCTCCACAAAATGTTTAACAGGTCTCACCTCTTGGGCCTCCACATAATTTTTAACGGGTCTCCCCTCTTGGGCCTCCACATAATTTTTAATACGTCTCACCTCTTGGGCCTCCACAAAATCTTTAACAGGTCTCCCCTCTTGGGCCTCCACATAATTTTTAATACGTCTCACCTCTTGGGCCTCCACAAAATCTTTAACAGGTCTCACCTCTTGGGCCTCCACATAATTTTTAAGAGGTCTCACCTCTTGGGCCTCCACAAAATGTTTAAGAGGTCTCACCTCTTGGGCCTCCACATAATTTTTAAGAGGTCTCACCTCTTGGGCCTCCACATAATTTTTAAGAGGTCTCACCTCTTGGGCCTCCACAAAATCTTTAACAGGTCTCCCCTCTTGGGCCTCCACATAATTTTTAATACGTCTCACCTCTTGGGCCTCCACAAAATCTTTAACAGGTCTCACCTCTTGGGCCTCCACATAATTTTTAAGAGGTCTCACCTCTTGGGCCTCCACATAATTTTTAAGAGGTCTCACCTCTTGGGCCTCCACATAATTTTTAAGAGGTCTCACCTCTTGGGCCTCCACATAATTTTTAACGGGTCTCCCCTCTTGGGCCTCCACATAATTTTTAATACGTCTCACCTCTTGGGCCTCCACAAAATGTTTAACAGGTCTCACCTCTTGGGCCTCCACATAATTTTTAAGAGGTCTCACCTCTTGGGCCTCCACATAATTTTTAAGAGGTGTCACCTCTTGGGCCGCCACAAAATTTTCCATGAGCCTCTGGCCAGCCCACGGCCTCTTCCTGCCTTTTGCGGTCCTACGCATCCCTCAACATCCCCACTGCTTTACCTGCTAGACATGACACTGGGCCAGGTCGGGTGACTGACATCTCAAGCGCCAACAATTTGGGCATTTTAAGGCTTCTGCATGTGTTTGAGTTGTTTTTACATTTTAAAGAAGACATGTCTGACCACATCTCACACACACAATGACAATTAGGGGTGGGGTCTATTTGCTTTCCCCTTTGCTTATGCCATCTGTGGTTGTCATAGGCAACGTGATTTTAAGGGGTGCAGAATTTTATCTTCTTTTTTGTCTAGTTTGGCTTGGGGTCCATGGCAATGTAGAGGAAAGAAGGTTTCCTTGTATGGTCTCACTTTACAGAGAGGTTAGATTGTGTTTGGAGTGTATTGTTGAGAGGCTGTGATAGTGGCGTAATAGTGCGACTTGGGCGCGTTATATGCACCCAGACATGCTTCCCCTGCTGTCCCAGTTGCATTCCAGCAGTGTTGGCATCCTTTTCTGAGGTTCCAGGGTGGACTTGGTGACCTCCAAGTGGTCGAATTGAGATTTCCAAGTGGCGAGCATTTTTTTCCCATAGACTTTAATGGGATTCGATATCCGGTCGAATAGTCGAATTTCGCAGTCTATTCGAATCGAATTTCGAACTTTCGAATATTTCACTACTCGCTCATCTCTAGTTGTAACGTTTCAGCTAATTATTAGAGCAAGAGAAAGGGTGAATAAACAAACCTTTTCTTTGTATTTTTCGTAGTAAGCTGCCTGTCTCTTATTTTTTATTGATTTGGTTTCTTGGGTCAAGCATCCTGGAGTTGTGCCTCTTTTGTTTTTGTATCTTGTGCTGCTATTTTTTTAATCTATCTATCTATCTATCTATCTATCTATATATCATGTAATAACTGTCTTATTTCATGTCTACCACATCTATGTAAAGTATTTTCTTTCAGTGTGGTGGAACAGTCTGCACACGGATACATGGACAATGTTGCAATTTACACCTTGGTTTGTGTGGAGAAAATCAGAGCATGAACTAGTCAGGTCCATGTCTAATGGAACATGGACCTGAATAATATAAGAGCCAATTGTCTACAGAGACAAATGATTTAAAAAATGGTGCCAGCAAGGACTCAGCAGTCAATAATCAGTAGTATGAAATTGCGGCACTCAAAATTATTCTTTTGCAATTAAGTTGATTTATTGTTACATCAAAGAAAGAATGTTCATGATCTAGTTACAAAATAGGAAAATTGATAATGAATAACCACTCTTTCTATCAACGCTTGACGAGACGTTTCGGTCTATACGGACCTTCTTCAGCGGTCTAATAATCTGTAGTTAGGTGCTGTGGAGCATGGAGCTGACTTCTGAGGTAATCCCTTGTCACTAACGTCTGTTTGTCATGGATTGATCCACAAATAACATATTTATGTTTTGTGTGGACAATAATAAGAAAAAAGTTTATGGTGCATTTAAAAGTTTCCAACTTTAAACGTATGCACGTATCGAACAAATAGTATTTTTTGGATTTATGTAACTAAGATTTTCTGGTTGTTTGATGTTCACCATGAGGTGTAGACTGGTTATAGACCATGCATGGAAATTTCCAGGTGGGCCAATACCCAGGGGGCCGCCCAAGCCCAAATCATGCCCACTGGCCAGGTACATAACGATCTGATGTTCTCAGCATTATTTAATGCTGGGAGCATCTGGTGCTTATGCACCTGGCCAATAGTCGCAGGTGCCTTTCTGAGGTCAACTGTATCACCGTGATGTGGTGAAAGCTGTGGTATTTTGTCTTGCACTGTAGTATGTGCTTCTGCTGAGGCAGTATTTCGTGCTGCACTGTGGTATGTGCTCCGACTGAGGCAGTATATTGTGCTGCACTGCGGTATTTGGTTCTGCTAAGGCTCTATATTGTGGTGAAATGTGCTACTTGGTTCTGCTGAGCCTGTATATTGTGCTGCACTGTGCTATTTGGTTTTGCTGGGGAGGTATTTTGTGTTGCACTACAGTCTTGCAGCTCTTGCCAACGTGTGTTGCCCCTGCCTACTTGTCTTGTTCTACCTTCTGTCAACCCACCTACAACATGAGACCACTGACTTCCAGTGTCGGAGCTAAAAGGTAACTGCTGATCAATGGGATTGCATGGTATCAGACACCTGCTAATCACACATTGATGGTCTATCCAGAGGAAAGGGCATTAATAGTAATAGCCAGAAATATCCCTTTGTCATGCATGTGCAGCAGATGTCAGGTCTTTAAAGATGGCACTAGCTCAGGAGCTAGGAGGGCACAATAGACACCGGGTTTCTGATGTAAACATCACAGACTTTAGGAACATAGCATATATCCCATAGACTGAAATGTTAATTCATTACAGTCTATGGGAGACTAAATCAGTTGATCTCATGTTCAAGTCCTCTAGGGGGACTCAACAAAAGTGTAATAAAAGTTTGAAAAAGTTTTAACATTACCTCTATTTCCCCATGTTAAAAATTAAAATAAATAAGCTATAATTGAAACAGAGAAAATAACAAATGGAAGGGTACAAGAGTACAAACCGAAAACAAAATCGCTCCACCAGAAAGGGGTTAACGATTCTTAAAGGGGGCTTATGGATATCTTAATAACCCTATTCAGATATATGGAACAGATTTTACATTCTTAGACATTTCTACAACAAATCTACCAATAGGACAATAATGCCAGAGCATTTTCTTTAGTTTGGAGAATGACCAGATTTCTCATTAGATTCTCAGAGGTTCTCAAGTTCAACATGCAGAACGCATGAGGTTTAGAGATAAAGATTGCTGGAAGAGTTTCATAGCTGGTACATTAGAACAAGGATCCACACATAAAAGAATGGGTCTCCAACCACATTACCTGTTTCCAGTATATGTTCTCATATTGTGGTTTTAAGATTACAATGTTTTAAAAAAGATGAATATTGTAAATTTAAAAAAAAATGTTTCCTTGATAAAACTCTCAGATCATTCCAAAAGCAGATGAAATCCCTCCAGTCTAAAACCAAAATGTTTTCATTTTACTTTAATATTCCATAATTTTTTCTTACAACGGGCTATAATTCCACAGTGAAGCTTGCTAGATATTGAGGTTTAGTTATAGACTTTCCCAAGATCCCAAAGTCCTACCTGTAAGTAATTGAAGTAAAATTAGGGCATTTAATCTAATTTGTTCAATCTTGGTCACAGGGTCAGGTTGAGTGGTAGGCAAGGGTAGGCACCCATCTAGGATGCCACCTTGCCATCCATAAGGAGAGGCGCAGTTAACTATTAAGTGCTTCCATTGTGGAAGCACTCATAAATACAGGAGGCTCAGGGGAAAGGTGAGTATGGCGCTCCTTGCGCTATCAGTGCTCTCTCTTTAGTGCTGCACAGTGATCTTCTGACTCAGCATAGCCTGTACAGAGCGATGTGAAGGGAGGAGGAAGGGCCTGTGTGGAGCGCAACTGAGGGGAGCAGAGCAGGCAAGGCTTATGTGGAGCTCCATGAGGGAAGAAGAAGGAGCTTGTCCTGTGAGTAGAGAGGAAGAAGATGGCAGCTGACCTGTGAGGAGCTAGCTTTCACACTGAGTTTAATCATGTAAATGTACTGGATTCTCTGTATTAGGAGTGGGGGGGAGTGATACTGTGGGGGCAGGGGCATGCTCAGTGTCTGTATAAGGGGCTGATACTGTGTGGGATGTTCAGTGTATGAGGGGAGGTACTGTGGAGGATGTGGGTTCTAATTGCTGAACTTTTTGCGTGCAGCGCCCAACTCTAAGACATATTGGCACTGTGCGACAGCAGGACATAATGCAGCAATGGCGCCAGGATAAAGTGCTAAATCAAGAGTAATCGTGATCTGGGGATCTGTATACATTTGTAAGCTGATTTGTATAAATTTGAGGGATGATTTTGTGGTCTGCATAATTTTTGGGGCTGATTTGGGGTCTGAATGAATTTGGGGCTGGCTTGCGATCTGTATGAGATTAGGGGCTTATCTGGGATCTGGATTAATTTTGGTGTCTGGAGGTCTGTATTAACTGTGGGGTTTGTCTAAAAGTATGTGTGATACAGGATTCTCTCTGTGATACAGGACAGGACAAGTCATCCATAGTGAGGAGGATCTCAGATAACAGTACACCAACAATCTGACAATCTTTATGGGGAAGTTTAGGTACAGTTATGCAATGGAGTCATATCTACTGCAACTAAATATAGCTTTGGTAGTCCAAGTAGACACAGACAAGAGACAAGCCTCTCAGATAAACCTCCGACAAGTCTCCTCAGGACACTCATTACAACCTGGGAAAAGTTGAATAGATTTTTATAATAGTTCTTTTCTTTACTTTTGATCTTTATCCAAGATATTTTCTTTTGATAGATAATGCAGAAGTGTTGAGAAGCAACAACATAATTTCCCAGTTCTATTTCCATTAAAGGCGTTTATACTGATGTTTGGCATGTCATTAAGTTTAGGCCTCAGGGTTTAAATGATTCAAGTGACCTTAATAAAACGTAATGTAATTTTTAAAGTATGATCAGTCTGCAGATGGTCTAATTAATCAGATAAGTAGATTTGTTGTGCTGAAGATATGCAAGAGTGCATTTCAGGTTTTTCTGAAATGGGGTTTTCCAGGATTGAAATAATAATTACCTCAGTCTAAAGATGCACCAAATGTATCACAGTAGCTCAGTCTGCATGATAAATTTTGTGTATGGCTAGATATTTGTATCTAACTTAATACTACCAATTTGGTTGGCTAACTTTGCAAAATGTTGCATCTTAGCCCATGCCCCTGTCCCTCAAAGTCGCACCCTTTCTGCTATGCCATGTACCCATGGCTATCTAGTTTCTCTAGACTTTTAAAAATTGCACAAAAAGTGACCTTAAGTACACTAGATTGCACCAGCTTTGGCACATGTTTCGACAAGCGCTATGTTTCTGCAACGCCTGTTTCTGCAAAAGCTGGAGAACATGCCATGCAACAAGCCAATAAATACAGGGGCCCTACCTACAGTGGAATAGCCACCCCAATAAGGGCAATCCCACTCAGGAACCTATAGGGTTAACCCTTAGCAGTTCCTGTGGGTGGTATGAAATTCTTACTTGCATTCACTGGGCAGCTGCCAGCAGGTGGAGCATACAGGTCGAATAGTACCATTAGCAAGGATAAAAAAACAGAACTGCCAAACTACAAAGATAAAGCAGTAGCCAACAGCAATAACAGAAAACAAACTGAATCAGAAGCGATAGATATGAAGGTGCAGACGCCCTAAAGGTAGGAGAATGGTTGCAATCTTACAGCAGAAATTAAGTAGAGCACAGATCTAACGGATTGGTGCTCAAGAAAATCTCTCTCCTGTGTCTCTGGTTCATGTCAGAAGTTAGAACAGGTCGGTTTGTCAGAACTCTGCTGACTCTTTGCCTGACTTCTGAAGCAGAGATTGTTACAGCTACAGGTGTACAACTGAATTGTAATATAATAAGGTAATAATTAGAGATGAGCTCAGTTATCAAACATTTGATTAGCTGCTTCACCAAATTAGAAAAAGAAAATTTTGCAATGAATTACTTCTTCGCGAAATGTACTTCTTGGTAAATAGCGGATGCAATAATGGGGATTGCACCGCCCCCCCGTCATTAAACCCCTAAGATGCCGCGCTCATCATGGTTGCAGCATCTGAGATGAATATTAAGGCCTTTCAGGGGTTGATCAACGACAACAACAAAAAAAAATTAGATCAAACTTACCTCATCCTTTTTAGTGTGAAGTGGCCACAGCGGCCGTCTTGCTTTAAGATCTAGAGTGAAATCTCGCACAGCACGTGATGATGTCATCATGTCACCGCGCAGTTTGAGAGTTTGCGCAGGATCTTCAAGCAAGATGGCTGCGGCTGCCTCTTTGCGCTCAAATGGATGAAGTAAGCATGTTTTTTTTTACAGCTATTTCAGGGCAAATTGATTCACTGCACGAGAAAATTCGGCTTTGCGGCAAATCCAATTTTCCTGAAATACGGATCGAAGTCCACTTCATGAACTTCAATTCGCTCAACACTAGTAATAATGAAATAGTGTTCGTCTAAATTAATATTACTCTCTATTTTAAATAACATGAAAACTATTTATAATTATTCTTAGTATATAGAGTTTGGTAACATTACTACCATATTCAGAATTATAGGCATCATAGAGATGAAGAGACTGCAAGATTATAGTAATTTATAAAGAGATTCTACACTATGGACTAATATTAAGAACTGGACAATGGATTGTTCATGAGTTATGGTGTAGGTAGGGATGGACTGTGGGATTTGCTCACATTTAACTGAATACAGATGTGTTTAGACAATGAGCTCTATTCTGTGGTATCCAGGCTCAACCCTCACCTGTTATATCGAATCAAACCTCCTAAACCATCTGTTCAATTAAACATAGGTTAAAATAGACACTTCCTATTATCTCACGCTAAATTTCTTATTTTTTCAATTAGTCCATTGCTCAAGGGGCCAACATGTAATGCATATAGTTAGAGAATAACATTTTCATATTGCAAGGAAAGGAATGTTTTCAAGGTAGTTGCATGAGGATCAGCTTATTTGACAATGGACCTTGAAAACCAATCCAAAGCAAATATCCCGTTGTACTAATTACAAATTATATGTCATTATTACATTTTAAGCAATGCTAACCTGCCTTTTATTTTTATAGTGTTGGCTGTTTGGCCACTTTCTATATGTCCCTAAGTTCCTGGATGATTAGAAGCTCAGACTTCTTCTTTTTACTTCCACTGTGTTTTAGACTGCAGTACTATCAGGGGTGGATTGGCCATGGACCTTACAGGGAAATTTCACGATGGGCTGCTGCCCAGGGGATCACCTGGGCCCTCCTCATGGCCGGCCAGTTTAAGTTTTTGGGGATGTATTTTGTGCTGCTGGCAGTATTTTGTGATGGACTGTGGTATTTGGCTCTATTTGGGTTTTATAATGTGCCACAATATGGTATTACTGGCACTGCCTTCCATCAATATGGACCTGACTACAAAGTGGGGCCCATTTTAGTATTTTTCCAGGGCCACTTTTAATTCCCAGTCCGCCCCTAAGTACTATGTATTCATATTGGCTGCTATATGTAAGCAAACACTGACAAAAGCTCTACTGGATGTCAGTGCATGGATTGATGATTTCTATACAGTAGGTCAAGACTCTTTAATAAATATTCCATATATCACTGTTTGTGACTGTATTGAAAGGAAACTTAAAGAAGATGGTTAAGGAAATTATCATAATTGTAGGAATAGTAATAATAGGTTAGCTGGCCATACACATTTGTTAGCTGTCAGCTGATAGCTATCTCTCTCAACTCCATCCGACTCTCCTGTACACATGCACATTTGGTTCTGCTGAGCGTGTATGTGTTGTCGATGGATAGAGGCAGAAGCCGCTGTCAGAAATTACTGGTGGTGGCTGATCTCCTGGGAGAACAAAAGGATCAGGTGAAAATATTCGCTTCAACCAAACCCTTCTCTTCCCCAAAATCATCTGCATTACTGTGGACCCGCAAAAATACGGGGCCCCATTGAAAATGCCTATACTTGTCCGTGCGTATGGACAAGTATAGGACATGTTCTATCTTTTCTTGCTGAGCCGCGGCTCGGCAAGATAGCGTGCCGCCCATAGAGGTGAACGGGCCCGCCTCTATTCCGCAAATTTGCGGAATAGGGGCGAAACCGTTCACACGGTCGTGTGAACGGGCCCTTAAACTGTGCAAGATTTTTCTTGCTGATGTTGGATGATAAAACACCATCACTGATGTTTTTGACCTGACAAAAGGGTTTGTCCAAACCTGTATTTGCACCTATTAAAGTGAAGACTATCGAGCAAGTTGTTGCAATTTCTTCCACTGGGACAGTGCAGACAAAAATCTCAACCTTGTGATTATTTGTTGACTATATCTTTTGTATACCTGGTTGATATTAGGTTCCAGGCAAGTCAGACAACAGTTTCCTAACATCCTTTTCCATACTTATTCCAGGTTTTACAGTGATGCCTTATAAAATGCAGTCTTGTTTTACATTTGGAGCAGGACATTGTAGAGGAACACCATTGATGTGGTCACCTGAAGTTCAAACCAACTTGAATTTGTAAAAATTAGTGCCAAGCTATGATATCTATTTTAATTAGAGATGAGCGAATTGATTTGGTTCAAATTCAACCTGAATTTTTCAAAAATTCAGGTTTAAACGCAATGTGAATATTCAGCAATTTGGGCAAATTTCTCAAAATGGCATTAGCAGACACTTGCCATTTTCTGCCAAAAAGTGAAAAGTTTTGAACTGTTTAAAGACAAATCTGTGGATTGTGTTTGTAAATAGGTCATTTGTTACCACCAACAGCCATACATTTACCCATAGCCATACATCTCACTGTTACTAATGATGTATTGGCTTGAAACAAAACCCCAGACTGTCATGCACAAATTGTCAGCGCAATTAGGGCATTTTAGGTTGGGGTCAAATTTATGAGGACCTGAATTGAAGAGGCTGACTGATTCTGCTGAATCAAATCCGAATTGAATTTTAGGAAATATGCTTATCACTAGTTTTGAAAAGATAACAATAATAATTTTTTTTACATTGTTTGTCTATGTTTAGGACTTTATAAAAGATACCATCAATGAAAAATGAGCAAATTCTTGCTGACAACCACTGAACATATTGACAATGCACAATGATTGGAAACGTTTTCTTGATATAATACATTTTTTACACGATAATTGCCCTTTTTTAAAGGCCTTTAAATTGCACAAAACAAGCTCTTTCCTTTCAGGCTAAGCACTGCATTAAAAACTTTAGTAAAGGATTTCGAAATTGTAAAAGAGTTCATGAACAAAGGGCCAGTAAGAGACAGCTAGACAGTGGAGCAGGATGGATCAAGGTGCAGCTTCTTGAGGATCAGAGTAATCCATAGAAGAAAGGTAGATGAAATGGGGGCACGAAGACAGGATGAATGGTGGTAAAAGGCAATGATCTAATCCTCTGTTCCAGGATCAAACAGGGAAGGTACGGGAGAGAGAGTGTAAGAAGTATAGCCACTGATAGTTCTAGAATTTCTTGGGAGGAGTTAAGACAGAACCATTGTTTAGGTTATTTATAAAATTACTGAAAAAGAGACAATTTAAAAAATTGATATATTTATGTAAGAGGTCGTGGCTGCCTCATCACATTAGAGTGATCAAGAGGGCCCAGCCATGGTAATGAATCCCTAGTCACAGGATTGGGGATCATTAGCCATGTTCATTGTCAGACTGGCCCACCAGAGTACCAGAGGGTCCTCCTGTGGGCCTAGGATCTGATATCTCAGTGGGCCCCAAAGGTACAGAATAAAAAACATTTGGAGCTGCCTTTGGAGACAATAAATTGCCACTAAGATCTATTTCTTTGAATCAAAATCTCTCTGGTGGGCCCAAAGAACCCCAGTCAGACCCTGGCCATATGATGTCTTCTAGAT
The DNA here is from genome assembly GCA_900303285.1 of Rhinella marina. Lineage (NCBI taxonomy): Eukaryota > Metazoa > Chordata > Amphibia > Anura > Bufonidae > Rhinella > Rhinella marina. The sequence continues at coordinate 211,067 of ONZH01029242.1, read as the reverse complement.
AGCCTTTCAAATAGGACACTGTCTTATGAGAGGAGCCCTATATACTACACCGATTATACAAAGGAGCACTGAAATTGGGAGTCAAAGAAGAGATAAAGATTGTTGTAGCACAAAAGTCTATTCCTGAATATTAGTACAATAATTGGGGGGATTTTTTAAAATTGTCATTCAATTTCACATTAATATCAGTGCAAGTTCCAGTCAATGTGCCTGTAAATATAAGCTTTTCAATTGTCATCTTCTGTTGTGTTATGAAATTGAAGTCAAGCAATTGTTTCTGTCAAGAGGAAGTTGGGTGACATTCAATATAGCTCCATTAAAGGGGTACTTTGTGAAGGTCTCAGAGGTTTGTTAGAGAAAATTAGGATCAAACAGCATCATGAAAACCAAGGAACACACCACACAGGTCAGGGATAAGGTTGAGGAGAAGTGTAAAGCAGGGTTAGGTTATAAAACTATATCCCTCCCAAGCTCTGAACATCTCACAGGGCACTGTTCAGTTCATCATGCTAAAATGATAGGGATAGGGAACAACTGCAAAACCACCAAGACATGGCCGTCCACATAAACTGACAGCCAGTCAATGAGAGCACTAATTAGAGAAGCAGTCATGAGGCCCATGGTCACTCTGGAGGAGCTCCAGAGATCCACAGCTCAGGTGGGAGAATCTGTCCACAGGACAACTTTTAGTCATGTACTCCACAAATCTGGCCTTTAAAGAGGACATTTCACCACTCCTGACATGCCTGCTTTAATAGCTTCATGCACTCCCCATGTGTCCCCATAGGATCACCTATTCCTATGGCTCTGTGTTCTGCTGTTCCTTTATTATTTCTACTAGAATTTATGAATGAATTGCTATTAGCCTTCCGTAAGGGTACAGAGGGGAGGTAACAAGTTGGGGGTGGGTGTCCGTGCACAGTCTGAAAATGGCAGGACTGATTGAATAGAGTGAGTCTGTGCAGATACACACCCCCAACTAGTTACCACCTCTCTGTACCCTTACTGCAGGCTGCTAGCAATTCATTCATAACTTCTAGTAGAAATAATAAAGGAATGACACAACATAGAACCATAAGAATAGATGCTCCAGAATTGTTATTACATGGGGAATGCATGAAGCTATTAAAACAGACATGTCAGGAGTGGTGAAAGGTCCTCTTAAAGGTAGAGTGGCAAGAAAAAAGCCATAAGAAGTCCTATTTACAGTTTGCCACAAGCCATGTATGGGGTACAACAAACATGTAGAAGAAGGTGCTCTGGTCAGATAAGACCAAAGTTGAACTTTTTTACCTAAATGTAAAACGCTATGTGTGGCAGAAAACTAACAATGCACATCACTCCGAGCACACCATACCCACTGTGAAACATGGTGGTGGCAGCATCATGCTGTGTGGATGCTTTTCTACAGCAGGGACAAAGAAGCTGGTCAGAGTTGATGGGAAGATGGATGGAGCTAAATACAGGGCAATCCTGGAGGAAAACCTGGTAGAGGCTGCAAAAGACTTGAGAGTAGGGCGGAGGTTCACCTTCCAGAAGGACAAAGACCCTAAACATACAGCCAGAGCTACAATGAAATAGTTTATATTAAAGCATATTCATGTTAGAATGGCCTAGTCAAAGTCCACACATAAATCTCATTGAGAATATGTGATGAGACTTAAAAATTGATGTCCACAGGTGCTCTCCATCCAATCTGACTGAGGTTGAGCTATTTTGCAAAAAAAGAATGGGGAAAAAATCAGGTTCTAGATGTGCCCAGCTGGTAGAAACATACCCCCAAAAGGCTTGCAGCTGTAATCGCAGCAAAATGCGGTCTTGCAAAGTATTGACTCACGGGGGCTGAATACAAATGCATATCAAACGTTCCAGATTTTTATGTATTGAAAATGTTGAAAACCATGTACCATTTTCTTTTCACACAAACTTGCTTAGTCTATCATATAAAATCCCAATATTGTGAGTGTAGCTTAAAAAATGTGTAAACGTTCAAGGGGTATAAATACTTTTTCAAGGCACTATAATATTGACCTGTAGCTATAATATGCTTCTTTGCATGCTAGGCTGTAAGATCCCCGCTAGGTTGGCACTCACTTTAGGCTTTTCATTGTATCCTTGCTATTGACTTTATTTAATACCATTCCATGAATTACACCCTTCCTTAGTATTAACATACAACCTTAACATTTGTAACAAGTCTGTGAGCAAACTATGACTTCCCGCACAGAAAGCAGCCTTATCTAATAACCAACGTGTGCTGCCAAATTCCTGAGCCACTGGTGTATACTATATTATCCACTTCTCTGTACTTCCATGTTATTTATTACCTTTGACAGTTTTCATTTGATGTAAACTCATCAGGATGTCTGCTATCTGCCTGAGATGAATTAACCTCCTTCAAGAACCTGTAATTTTCCATTTTTGCATTTTCGTTTTTTACTACCTGTCTTCCGAAAGCCATTATTTTTTTTTAATTTTTCATTCACATAGACATATAAGGGCTTGTTTCTTGTGGAACAAGTTGCACTTTCTAATGGCACCATTTAATATTGCATACAATGTAGTGGGAAGATGAAAAATCATTATGAAAGTGGTGGAATTGGAAAAAAAAAACACCTAAATTCCACTAGTTTTATAGGTTTTGTTTTTACGGCATCCCCTATGCAATAAAACTGATTTGTTACCTTCATTCTCCGGATCAGTAGGATTACAGCGATATCACATTTCCAGTAGAGATGAGCGAATCTATTTGCCATCTGGCACCAGGTGAGGTATAGAGTGGGCTCAGCATGCATGTTGGTACCTGCATTCACTGAATTTAATGGAGGCCATTTTGGCACCAAAAATGATAAAAAGCAGAGTGGACCCAGCATGCACGTGGAACCTGCACTCCCTGAATTTTATGGTGGCCGCAAGACACATAACAGGTAGCATTTAGTGTTACAGAGTCTTACAGAGATCGCCTGGACGTTTGGCAGACGGGCCCAAATAATTTTGTACAAAATATATTTGCCAAGAATCTCAAATTTACTAAACAAGCGTAGCATTAGCACCAGAATATTTACTATTACTATGGCGTTTTTGTACTTTATTTGGTTTGCAGAGTGCTGTTGCATTGTATGACTTTTTTTTCCTTTGTGTATTTAGCCATGGCAACGTGCACCTGCACACTGGGATGTGCTGACTGACCCCCTTTTTTCTTTGCAGTTTATATTTTAATAGTATGACCATTTTGAGATGCTGATCTTTTTTTATTGTTATTTTTAATATGGGGGAAATGGGGTTATTAGAATTTTTAAATTGTATTTTATAGGATACAGCTCCATAGGAACATCGCTATGGCAGGCTTTGGATCCTTCTGATGGTCTGAGGCTACCATAGCAAAGAAATGGCTCCCCCATCTCAGAGCAGGGGATTGCTGTTCGGGGCCAGCAAGTGCAGCGCTCCCAGTGCAGCCCTCTTAGATACCGAGGTCATAAATTAGCACTGCATCGGAGGGGTTAATTGTCCATGATCAGCATTATTGTTCCAGGTGTCAGCAGGCAACACCGGTTATGTTTAAAGAAGAACTCCCGCAAAAAATTTTATTGTCTGACCTGTTAGAAAGGTGCATGATATAATCTGGCTGAAATTGAGAGTCTCCACTCTCTTCTTATTGTAGCTGGGTCATGTGACCAACTCCCTGACCTCCAACTGACCCAGGACAGCTAGCCAGTCACTTCTCTATTCATTCCTATGAGACTGAAAGTGAGGCTCCCATAGGAATGCATAGAAAATTAGACTTCTTGTTGGTTGGGGAGTCTAATTCCTAGTCACGTGATACAGATAAGAAAATTCACGATGATATAACTCAAAAATTCAGCTACTGGTAAGAAAATGACATTCACTACAGATTACATCATGTACATTTCTAGCAGGACATGGAATAAAAATTTTTGCGGGAGTTCTTCTTTAAAGACCTGACTTCCATCATACATGTATGTGACAGGATAGGAAGGGGATAACCAAGTGAAGCACTCTCATCCTCAATGTGGACCAGAATAGGACATGTTCTGTCTTTGAGGAACAGACATACAGATGTGGAAAGCACACTGAAGAAATTGGTCTCCTTTCTGCATCTGTATTTCTATGCAAAAGATTGAACATGTCCAATTATTTGCTGCAAATGCAGACTACGGACCCACTGAAGTCAACGCGTCCGCAAAAAATGCAGATGTCACATGGACGGTATCTATGTTTTATGGATCTGCGGTTTGACGACTGCAAAATACATACGATCGTGTGAATTTACCCTAACTTAGCTATGTAGTGCAATACAAATATGGGTACAAAACTGCTCATACTCTTTCATAGCATTCTAAAGAATTAAAAGCCAATTCTGACTTAACATTTTAAAGTTAATTTTAATGAAGTGAACTATGTATTCACATTTCAAGGAGCATTCCTTCCTAATCCTAAAAGCTTACACTCTTTGCTTTCCAGTCAGTGCATATCTACACTAGATGATGAATAGCCATGACACGGAGCCAGGAAGTAACCTTTAAATGTATACTTCTGAACTCATTAGTATTAATATTAATGTCTAATATTATTTTGTGATATTTCTATTTAAAAGTAATATCACAAAATAACTGCAGGTAACTGCAACGATGTTCCGATTTACATAAAATATTTAGCAATTCTTAAATATCTTCTATGTTACTAACAAATAAAATGATTCTACTCGGATTTTGTTTCCCAATTATGCTGGGAATGTTAGAAATATTTAAGAAAAAATAATATGTGGAAAGTTTGTAATGACAAATAATTAATATGCATAGTAAGCCAACATGCAATATATAGATTTTTTGCATTGTTTTTTCTAATCAAATAGTCCTTTTTCAGATTTTTTTTTTTGAGGCCTTGTTCTTTTAGACTTCATTTTAAGGTACACAAGTGCTGCAATTTAAAAGGGTTGTCTGAAATGTTGATATTGATGACATATCTGACACACAGGTCATCAGTCTCTGTTCCATGATGATCCAGCTCCAAGCCCTCCTGCTGGTCAGCTGTTTGAAGCACTACAGCCTCTTCCTAGACCAGTGAGGTCATGTACATCGATCACATGACATGTGTAGATTAGTCCCCTTCAAGTGAATGGGCCTGAGCCACAATAGCAAGTACAGCCGCTATACAATGCTCTGTGGTCTCTCCAAACAATTTATATTGTTGGGTTAAAGCATGTATATGGATATATCAAATATTATTATTTGTTGCAACATGATCTATATGCAATAAAATTTAAAGAACATCTGTCTGCCAGATCAACCCTCTTAACCCCTTAAGGATCCGTGCCGTACATGTACAGTGCTGGTTGCCGGGACTTAAGGACCAGCACCATACATGTACCGCACGCTGATCAGGCGGGTGCAGGCGCTGCGCCCGATCAGCCGCAGGGTTCTGGCAGTCACAAATAGCTCGACCCCTGCTGCACAAGCCAGCATCAGTGAAAACACAGATGCTGGCGTGTTAACCCCTTGTATGCAAGCTAAACGCAGCATGCACAGGGTTTGCGGAGGGTACGGGTGCCACACATCGGGGCTGCCTTCTACGGAAGCTTGTGAGATCCAGCCCTTGAGGCTGGGTCTCACAGGCAGGCTGTCAGAATAGAAGCTGACAGCCAGTGCATTACAATACACGATGTATGTGTTCTTCTCTTTTAAGATGTGTGTGTCAAATTTGTATAGTACTGTGCCAGTAATAGAAGTGTTAATAGTTTATTTTTATCAATTAACAAAATGCAAAGTGAATGAAAAAAGAGAGATCTAAATCAAATCAATATTTGGTGTGACCAGCCTTTGCCTTCACAACAGCATCAATTTTCCTAGGTACTTTTGCACATAGTTTTTTAAAAGAACTCGGAAGGGAGGTTGTTCCAACCATCTAGAACTAACCACAGATCTTCTGTGGATGTAGGCTTGTTCAAAATCTTCTCTCTTCATGTAATCCCAGACAGACTTGATGAGGTTGAGATCAGGGCTCTCTGTGGGGCCATATCATCAGTTCCAGGACTCCCTCTTGGTTCTTTACGCTTTTACGCAGATAGTTATTAATGACATTGGCTGTATGTTTGGAGTTGTTGTCTGGATGCAGAAGAAATTTGGAGACAATCAGATGCCTCCGTAATGGCATTACATGATGGATATGTGTCTGCCTATATTCCTCAGCATCCAAGACACCATTAATCCTGACTAGGGATGAGCGAACTTTTGAAAAGTTCGGTTCGGTTCGCTTCGGCGAACTTTCTTGAAGTTCGGATTCGTACGAACCGAACCTAAAACGAACCTTATACGAACGAATATACGCATATTTGAGAATCTACACTAATACGTACGCTAATGCGAACATTCCCGCACAAATAACGAACATACAGTCTAGCGTTGTCAAAGGTACGCTACTTAACTGAATATGTACGCATTTGATGTGCCGTTTTTATTTTAACCAGATTCGTCTTAAAAGTTCTTAAACGAATCTGGTTCGTTACGGTTCTGTTCGCTCGTCCGAACGAACGTTCGGACGAACGAAAATAATAAGTTATTATTTTCGTTCGTCCGAACGTTCGTTCGGACGAGCGAACAGAACCGTAACGAACCAGATTATTACCCATCTCGGCCATTCTCCTCCCAAAAGGGTGGTTTGACACGAGGGTCACACCAGGATACAAGGGATTGTAGGAGTAATAAATAATCCCTTGTATCCTGGTCTATTCTGTGGAAAAAGTAAACTTTATTTACGAACCTGATTCATACGAACTTGACGAAAGTTCGGTTCGGGGACGAACCGAACTTTCGGTAAAGTTCGTAACGAATCTGGTTCGTTACGGTTCGGTTCGCTCATCCCTAATCCTGACCATATCCCCATATCCTCCATTTGCTGGAATGCAGCACTAATCTCAATGTCATCAAGTCTGTCTGGGATTAGATAAAGAGTCAGAAGATTTGAGCAAGCCTACATCCACAGAGGATCTGTGGTTAGTTCTTCACGGTGTTGGGAACAACGACCCTGCTGAGTTCCTTCAGAAACTGTGTGCAGTTGTACCTTGAAGAACTAATGCTGTTTTGAAGGTGGTCACACCAAATATTGATCTGATTTATATTTGTTTATTTACTTTGCATTTTGTTAATTAATCAAAATAAACTATTAGCACTTTTTTTAAGCATTCTTACTTTGCAGCATTTTTTCTACACCAGCCTAAAGGTTTTGCACATTACTGTATAAATATTACTAGATAGATAGATAGATAGATAGATAGACAGATAGATAGATAGATAAATTTCACAGTGACATTTTGCTGTTGCATATTTGTATAGAGTGTAATAAATAATGATAAGTCAGCTCTGAAATTTATAGTTCAAAAATTCCCATGTTTGTCTAGAGAACTAAAGCTTCTCTTACTACCACCTCCGCAATCATTATGGTATCTGGAACCATTAGCATAACTTGACAGGTCTCTGGAGGGTAAATCGAGAGAGCACAGTAATGAGAAAATATGCCTTCTAAATTATTTTATTGTGGGAGTTTGGGAAGGATACCAGATACTCTACTTAATCTCTCTTAAAACTATGCCTGTCAGAGCCCCCCTGAAGAACTCAAATGGTGCATGTTAACAGTTCTAATATTTCAAAACCCATGTATACAGAATATTTGTAAATAGATGGATAGATAGATAGCAGACAGCTAAAGATTTGTCAGATATCTGATGCTAATAAAAATAATGTTACTAATAGATAATAGGAAGATTGCGGTTCATAACAAAGGAGTACAAAGGATGGTCAAAGAACAGCAGATGGAATGGCAGGAAAATAATAAGGCCATCCCATGATACTAAAAAAATTAGTATTTTAATGTTTTTGCTTATTTAACCCTAATTAAGTTCAGTGATACATGTATAGCTCCGCTATTGACCGGATCAGTAACTTATATGTTGATACTCACCCCCGTTCCCTCTGTATCCGGTTCCAAACTGGCCATGGAATGCATTGAAAGGACCTCTCCTGCAGTCCTCTCCATTACGTGTATGAGTCCTCTCGACACATTCCAGGTAGAGATGAGCGAAGCGATTTGTCGATTCGTTGATTCGTATCGAATCTTGGAAATTTTCAGCTGCGAAGCGATTCCGAATATTAGGTGATTCGCTTCGGCTTTGTACGCATTCGCTACGTAGTTGTCCTATAGATTATACGCTATTGCTACGTATAAGTTACTCTATACTCTGTTGCGTACAAATTCAATTCATTAGCAAACTTTTACTGTTAGCTCGTTTATCATGCGCAAAAGCCCGGAAAGAAAGTGGTCACCTGACCTAGTGGGCAGGGCTTGCTCTGATTGGCTCAGGCTCGGTAAGCCAGTGACGCATCACTTCTGCTGCGACTGCTGAGACGAGCAGAAGCACTGTGTGTGAAGTTCTGATACTCTGAGACCTGTTTTGTGAAAATTGGGGTGTAATTGCTCTGGGAATCCATATTACACATATCATGGATTCTGCAGGGCCAGTGCAGGGCCAGTTCAGGGCTAGCAATTAATCAGGCATGGAGAGAGAGACAGGGAGAGATAGGGAGAGACAGGGAGATACAGGGACAAAGACTAGCTGCAGGGCCACAGAGTGAATTGAAAAATGTCTGGAATGGATAAGCAAAAGGGGTCCAGTTCCAGCCAGACCTCGAGCTCTAAAAAAAGAAAAGGTGGCACAGGGCAGAAGTGCCAAAGGACCTGTAGCCGGAGCATCTACTAGTAGTATTTGCAACACTCACCCTGTGTAGATCTTATTAAGCCACTCTGGGCACTTGAACTTCAAATCGGACCATTTCAGCTGGATCTGGCCAAGGGTCCGCACGGTGTTGAAACAATAGCGCAAGCCTCGGATCACCTGCTGGATCACCTCCTTTTTATGCTGATTCGGGTAGCGGTGTGTGCCATCCTAACCCTGCCGGTCCATCAGCTGGATCATGTATTTCAGCTTTGCAGAGCTAAATGCTGATGATCGCCTGGATGCCATTTGTAAAACTTCGCTGTGCCTCTGAGGAGTGCACGCCGCGGCCTGTCAACTCGTGCGTGCGTGCGTATTACGTAATCGCTAGACAATAGTACGCTGAGTATTCATACGCAATTTGTACGCTAATGCGTACGTGTTCAAAGAGGTTGCGTACCTTTTTACCTGAACGTTCGTTATTAGTGCACGAATGTTCGCTAAAAGCCATATAATTACGTATATTTTGTACACAAATTCAACGAATCTATTCGTTGAATATACGAATCTTAGGAAAATTTTGGCGAATGAAATTTTGCATGATTCGCTCATCTCTAATTCCAGGGATACTTTGAAGGCACATGGTGGGGAAATGGACCTCTTCCCGATATTTGTCTGCTCATCAGTGGAGAAAAGACCTGCATTTACATGCAGCAATCTCCTTCACTTTACAGGGTCGAATTATGACTACTGCCATCCCTTGTCTTGATTTATTGTTTCTGGGCAACAGGTTACTGTTTTTTTTCCAAGCTGAACAAACCCTATTTTTAAACCGTTTTATAAGAGAGACCTTCCATTTCATTTAATAATCTGGTTTCTCACCTCTGAACCCTTTCTATAGCTCTCCTATATCCTTTAAAGTATGTGGAGCCTAAAATCAAATCCCATATTTAAGATTAGCCTTAGAAAAGATTTACAGACGGGTAATATTACCTTGGGTTCTCTTTTTATGAACCTTTATTTGATTTTGCAGCTGCTGCTTGACATTGAGTGCTGCTGCTTAGCTAACTTGTATCCAGAATACCCAAATCCTTCTCTTGTTCTGTTGTCTCCAGTCTTATTCCATATAAAGTGTATGCAGTTATATGATTACTGTGGCCTAGTTGCATTATAGAAATCGAATAAGCCTATCAGTATGTTTTTGAAGTGCGTGAGAAATCCCATGCAAACACAAAGAGACCATACAAATGCCATGAAGATAATACCCTTGCTTAGATTGAAACTTAGGACTTCAGTGCAGCTCTACTGGTTTATAAGTAATTTTAACGGTCCTTATAACATTTTCAAACAGGTTTTCTCAAGTAACTTTACAAATAACAGTGTTCTGAATAAAGAGGAATAAAGAGAATATCCTAGACCTTCTTTTTGTCTTGTACACCAGGTGCTTAGACAAGATGAATGTAGTTGTCTGGAGAGTTCAGGCTAATCTAAAGAGTTTCTCCACTTCAGTCATGGATCTTCTTAGCAGCTTGTAATATTCTTGAGTTTCAAATAAATCACACAATAAAGTGGTTATCCCTTAAAAATTCAGGTGATACACAACCAAGATTTCTTTAGCAGGGAACAGTCATTTTATCAGACTTGAAAGGGGTTAGATAACAAAAACATTCATAAATGTATGATCCCTGGAGGCCCCACTACTGGGACCCCATCTATAATTAGAATGGTGGTACCGAGCATCCATGCATATACAGTGTACAGTGTTCTAACAGCATACAGTGTTACATTGTAGATGTAAGGAGTATTCTGGGAGTATCCTAGCACACAACTCTGTAGGGATGTTGAGTACTGATTCAGTCTCGCTCATTCAGAGGGATATAGAAATCTATTGGAGAGGACATGTTGGATTACTTGATGTATAACATTTTTTGTAAGGAATAGTTAGTGATCCTTACAACATAAGAAAGGGCAGAAATTTGAGGAGTAGGAACAATAGGTAGGCCAAAAAATGTTTGTATTTTTTTGTTTTTGTAATGGTATTTCTGTCCATAAATGTAACTTATGTTTTAGACTAATTCATCATCAATCATTACCTAATATAATGTCAGTTTCACATATTTACCGTTCAGAAGTTATAAAGTACTTTTCTTCCCCTGTTACCCACTGTGTTCCTCATAAGTTACCATGGCACCGACCTGTAGTTCTGAGCCTTTGTCAGGTCAGGCATGCTCAGTGTGTTGCTATCAATTCTCTAGCTAAATGTCAGTGTGCTGCAGCTTACTGAGTAGAGGGGGCGTGTCTGCACTGTGATATCAGGCAGCAAATCAGTAATCATCAACACTCATGAACAATCAGAAACTCACAGCAGGAAAGCTAGGCATTGTGGGAATTGTAGTTTTGTGAGGAAAGATCAGAAGCCATGATACTCTCATGTGTTGAAGGCTCACACAGGAGCTAGACAAATGGATTGCAAGGTAAAATGAAGCTCTGGTTATATGTATAGGTGTGGGTTCTGGTTGGGTCACAGCTTGCAGCCTTAATGCAGTTTATAAAAAATTAAGTTACGTTACCGGAATACCCCTTTAAGCCTTGATGGTTGATCTTCAGGATGGGCTATCAATTGTTGATTGCTGCAGAAGCCCCGCATTCTCTTCATTGTTTAGACAGAGGGTGCAGCTTGTCCATATGAGCGAATGTGCCTGGTACAGTAGTTCACCCCATTAACTCCATCAAATATTAATGGTCTATCCTTAAAATGTTTAGGTCCTGGAGAACATTTTTAAAAGCAGTGAGGAATACTTTTGTAGTACTCCAGACCTGGGGGTGCCTGCAATTCTTTAATGTTTTATATGTAATGTTTTGTAATATAAATTGATGCTATGACATTTAATCCAGCATGGGAGGTAATTGTTGGCAATGGTTGACAGGAACAGAGCTAACCACACTGTTACTCCTCTCTTGGTAGGAGTAGGCTCGTTCTGCTTTTTGCCATGAGGCTGAAGTTCCAGTCTACTGAGACAGATAAGGGAGAGGAAAGAGAGTTACTGTTCAGATACTGTGAAGTGAGGAAGCTCATGTCAGAGCTCCCACTACCAAGAACTGTATGTTATTCCCCTGTGAGACCAACACTCCAGAGGGAAACCTAAGATTCAGATATTCTTCTCCTGTGAGAACAACTTAACCCTTTCACTCCCGGAGGGTTTTTTTGTTTTTGCGTTTTCGTTTTGCGCTCCTTGCCTTCACAGAGCCATAACTTTTTTATTTTTCTGTTCACATAGCTGTATGGGGGGGCTTGTTTTTTGCGGGACAAGTTGTACTTTCCAACGCTACCATTTAATATTGCATATGATAAAGTGGGAAGCGGAAAAAAGATTGGGTGAAATTGCAAAAAAAACCACGTAATTTCGCTACCGTTTTACGGGTTTTTTATTTATGGCATTTGATGTTCATTAAAACTGACCAGTTACTTTCATTCTACAGGTCAGTACGAATCCGGCGATATCTAATATGTATAGTTTTTCTTGCGTTTTGATAGTGATAAAATAATTTAGAATTAGTTGGAATTTATTTTTTCGGCACCATATTTTGACCCCTATAACTTTTTGGTATTTATGTGTACGGAGCTGTATGGGGGCTCAATTTTTGCAGAGCGATCTGAACTTTTCATTGATACCATTCTGGTGTGTATGACTTTTTGATCACTTTTTATTTAATTGTTTTTAGAAAATAAAGCGACAAAAAAACGCAAATCGGCCATTTTGACGCTGTTTCGCTGTTTTCCTTATGGGAAAGAAATTTTTATATTTTTATAGTATGGGCATTTTCACACATGGCGATACCCATGATGTCTGTTTTTTTATTTTTTTACTACTTTTATTTTTATTTTGGGGAAAGGGGGGTGATTTGAATTTGTATGCTTTTTTAAATTTTTAAATACTTTAATTATTTTGCACTTTTTTATAGTTCCCATAGGTAACTATAACAAGCAATCATCTGATTGCTCATATCATAGACTCCAATGCACTTGCATTGGAGTCTATGGTGATTTTACTAGTTTCCTATGAAGCCCTATTACAGTCAAGGGCTCCATAGGAAATACTATACTGCAGCCTTCTGCCATTCACAAAGGCAGGGGTTGCTGCATACATGCTCCGGCTCCTCTGAGGGACACACGGGGGAGTAGGTGCAACACCGGAAACGCGCTTCCGGTGTTTGACGCGTCCGAGGGGTTAAATATCCGGCATAGGCATTACTGACGGTTGCGGACATCAGCTGCGGGTGTCTGCTGTATTAATCAGCAGGCCACCCACGGCTATGGAGTCCGCTCTGCTCAGTAGCGGGCGCCATCTTTAAAGACGTGCCCAGCACCGTACTATTATGGCGCTGGGTGTGAAGGGGTTATTCTTGCCTCAAGAAAACACTTGAGAGACAAGACAGCAGAGTGATCAGCAAAATACAGCTTTATAGACACTACTGCACAGTGAGGGACAACGGATCAGACCCCCACCTACCTAAACCATCACTAGGCCAGACTAACATTAAGCCTTAAAGGGAACCTGTCATCTCCGAAACACCCCCTGAACTAGAGTAATCGGTGTATAGTGTAAGTGATGCTGAATCCGAATATGTAAGTTTTATCTTCATACTCACTTCCATTCCGACGCTGTGCTCCCACAAACCAGCAGTAAAATACATTCACAGGACTCTTCTTTGAGTCCTTTCCATTATGTGAGTGAGCACTGGAGTCCACTGAGTGCATTTTACTGCTGGTTTGGGGGAGCACAGCGTCGGAATGGAAGTGAGTATGAAGATAAAACTTACATATTCGGATTCAGCATCACTTACACTATACACCGCTTACTCTAGTTCAGGGGGTGTTTTGGAGAAGACAGGTTCCCTTTAAGTAGACACTTATATCCACAAGTGCTTTCTTGTGCCAACCTATTGCCATCCAACCAGCCAACATACCTCCTTTTCTAGTGCTAGAGAAACTGCACTTTGTATTTATTGCTGCTGGATGTGCACTAAGTAAAGAGACTGTTACATGCTTACATGTGGCCTGTTTCTTTAAACTATCCTTTCAGTGCACTTAACCCCAGGGAGCAACAGCCTGAGGAAGTACACTTTGACACAATATCTCATCAGGGCCACTGCCACTTCCATCCTCTGCACTGGCTCATCAGGGGCTTGCTGTACTTTGGGATTAATTTACAAAGACCAGCTTTTTACACCAGTCTGTGATTCTCCTCTGTGCTATTGGAGGATTTGCTTAATTTATGACGATGCCTAAGCCCTGTCATAAATTAGGTGCATCTAAGGCAGTCTATGTGCCTGGAGTGAAAAATGACTCCACTCCATGACTGGAGTAGTTTTTTTTGCCAACATTTACTCTGGTTTTCAGGTATTAATGACCCAGACCTGCCCACTGCTGTGCCCTTGTCACTCCCAAGTGGCAGCAGAGATCTGAGAAATGAAAGGTGGAATCTGATTGGTTGCTCTAGGCAACTAAGCCAGTTTTCCTTTACACAGGTTTTGCTAAATCTCCCCCATAGTGTTCACCTTACATAAGACTATGTAACTATCTACTAGACCTGTGTTTTCCAGCCTGGGTTCCTAGTAACGCTGGGGTCCCTTGAATCCTAAGGTGTTACCTAGAACTCAGCGACAACACCTGTCAATTTTACAGTCACACTCATGTCATCCTTCTGAAAGATACCGTACAGAGCAGTGAGCATAACTGAGCCAAATTATAGCACTGGTCAAGAATTATAGAATGCTTTAGCTTTTCCTTCCCCAAGCTTATCTAAGGCAGGAATGGCATTGAGGTACCCCAAGAGTGGAAATCTTTTCCATGGGTTCCCTTCAGGGGCGGACTGGCCATAGACCTTGCAGGAAAATTTCCCGGTGGGCCAATGCCCAGGGGGCCACCCTGGGGCAGCAGTATTTTGAGCTGTACTGCAGTATTTGGTTCTGCTGGGACTCTATTCTGTGCTACACTACAGTATTGTTGGCCCATCATACTTTCGTTGTCTCTATCCACTGGTATTGCCCCACTTTTGGTCAATATGGACCCGCCTGCAACGTGGGACCACTTTTAATTTTTTTCCCAATTCACCCCTGGTTTCCTTGTAGTTATGAGGTTGGGAATCTTTGCACTAAAACAAACTAAGAGGTTGTAATTCTACAAAAACCACCGCTAAAATAATCTCACAGCATTTCTAGGGCAGAAGGTTACAGTCACCTTGGGTGTGGCAGATTTTTAGTCTTCCACTCCTGAGATGGAAAGACTGATCCAGGTGTCTGTGATATGAAAATCACCTTAAACTGAAAAAAAGCTTTCCACTTTCAATGCTCGGAAAGACCTGGAGGCTAGAGGCCCGCGTGTAGACAGAACGAGCTCCAGAGATGAGGTCAGATCTTTGCCTGGACATGCCTAGCTTGAATGTAGGTGATTTTTCAAGCTTTGTATAGTCTGCTCAGCATATCAACATTTACCAATCAACACTGCTTGAAATCTATAAAGTCAAACGCAAATATCACATTTTTGGGATGACATGCTACTTTACTAGACTCCAAATTTTTTTGGTGGGAAGTGAATAGTTGTGTCTAGTTGAATAGACCCTTCTTTACATAACAAAGAGGATTATGGTCAATGACCCCGAGCTGATCCCACAGTGCCAGCTCATTGAGAAAGGACTCTTGGGATTAGCTCAACTAATATTAAAGTCCATCCTGGGATCCCACACACACTTGCAACTTTCTTAGGGTATTTCCTGTTCTACTTGAAGATGTCAAACTTCAGAGCAAGAACGGTCAAAGACTAAGACTATATGCCATTAAGAGCTGTTCACAAAAATCCTGACACTCTGCAATGCAGAATAGTAATTAGTATTTCTTCTATCCCAGTGCTTTTATATTGAGTTGTGATGTTTTCAATTTTTTTAATTTAATGTATCACTGACAAAATGTCTTACTTTTTGATACTTGCCTGATGACTTGTGTCTAAACCGTACAGGCAACTGAGTCAGATTGTGACTTTTGACACACACGCCCTGCTGCTTACTTATTGTCTCTGTTATTTTGGACTGAGTGGACACCCACACAGAGCTACATTATATATGTATAGCGTAAAGAGGACCTGTCACTGCTCCTGACATGTCTGTTTTAGTAACTACATGCATTCCCAATGTAATAACAATTCTAGAACATCTTTTCATATAAAGCTATGTTGAGCCATTGCTCAGTCATTGCTAATAGAAATTTCTTAAAGGGGTTATCCAATGAGTAGTGTAAAAAATGAAAATCAGACATTATATAGTTGTCACGCTCTGGTGTGGGGGGGGGGGGAAGCCACACCGAGCGTATGAGGGATGGGAACAGACAAAACCAGGGAACCGGTCACCTCCTGCAGGGGACCCTGAGACTAGGCCCTGGCTGACTACCAGTATGAACACTCCTGGGTTGTAGGAAAGTTCATACACAGGAACCTGATCTAAATGCACCCTAGAAAACCCTGCAGTCTAGTGACACAAGAGAGTAAACCCATTCCTCCAAGCGTAAGGAGGAACAGGAGACTCCAAAAGGAAAACAACAAAAGGAACAGAAGAAACTTAACTTAAGCAGATAACTCAGCAACTGGATCTCAGCCGAGATCCACTCCACTCTCAACCAGGTAAGCAGAAGATATAAACCGCAAGGGATACTGGGAGAGGAAGGGGTAAATAGGAGAAAGCTAATTGCCAAGCGGCAACAGCTGAGGGGAAGGGGTGTGGTGAACAGCACCCAAACAAAGGGAATAGCCTGTCAAATATGTCACTTAGAAAGCCATGCAGAACGTCTGATTCCAGACGCAAGCCTACTCGTGACATTACCCCCCCTTTTACGGGTGACCTCCAGGCACCCAGGACCAACTTTATCAGGATGACACCTGTGAAAGGCTTTCACCAAACGACTGGCATTCACATCAGATGCCGGTACCCATGACCTCTCCTCAGGACCATAACCCTTCCAATGAACAAGATATTGAAGGGTCCCACGAAGAACTCGAGAATCAATGATCTTGACAATCTGAAATTCCAAATTACCATCCACCAAGACAGGCACGGGTGGCAAGGGAGATGGCTCCAGAGGTTCAACATACCTCTTCAACAAAGATCTGTGAAACACATTATGGATTTTCAGGGCCTGAGGAAGTTCAAGACGAAATGCTACAGGATTAATAATGGCCATGATCTTATATGGGCCAATAAATCTTGGACCAAACTTCCAAGAAGGAACTTTCAACTTAATGTTCCTAGTAGACAGCCACACAGAATCACCCACATTTAGGTCCGGACCATTCATGCTTCTCCTGTCAGCCACACGTTTGTACTTGTTACCCATATTTATCAAGTTATTTAGAATTTTTCGCCATATGGAAGACAATGATGACGAAAAATGTTCTTCCTCAGGAATACCAGAAGTATCAGAACCAGAAAATGTGCCAAACTGCGGGTGAAAGCCATATGCACCAAAAAATGGTGACTTACCAGTGGAGCCCTGTCTGCGATTATTTATGGCAAACTCAGCCAGAGACAAAAACGAGGACCACTCCTCCTGGTTCTCAGAGACAAAACATCTCAAGTAAGTCTCTAGATTCTGATTGGTACGCTCAGTCTGTCCATTCGTCTGGGGATGAAAGGCAGAGGAAAAAGACAGTTGTACCACGAGCCGAGTACAGAACGCCCTCCAGAATCTGGACACAAACTGAGTCCCACGATCAGAGACCACGTCAGTGGGAATGCCATGAAGTTTCACAATGTTGTCAACAAACACTTGTGCAAGAGTTTTAGCATTGGGGAGTCCGGGTAATGCAATAAAGTGCGCCATTTTACTAAAACGATCTACAACCACCAGAATAACTGTCTTACCAGACGACTCAGGCAGATCAGTAATGAAGTCCATGGATAGGTGAGTCCATGGTCTGGACGGGATGGGTAATGGAAGTAGGGGTCCAGAGGGACGAGTATGTGTCACCTTAGAGCGTGCGCAGACACTACAGGCTGACACATATTCCTCAACACACTTACGCAGACCTGGCCACCAGAATCTACGAGAGATGAGGTCGACAGTGGATTTACTCCCAGGGTGTCCCGCAAGCACCGAAGAATGATGCTCCTCAAACACCTTATGACGCAAATCAGAAGGAACAAACAACTTCCCAGGAGGGCAAGACTCCGGCGCATCTCCCTGGGCCTCAAACACTTTAGCCTCAAGATCAGGGTAAAGAGCGGATATCACCACTCCTTCAGACAATATAGGGCTCGGATCTTCACATTCTTAACCCCAGGACGGTATGTGACAATGAAATTGAATCTGGTGAAGAACAAAGACCATCTGGCCTGCCTCGGATTAAGTCGTCTAGCCGACTCCAGGTAAGCCAGATTTTTGTGATCAGTGAATACCGTGATTGGATGAATCGCCCCTTCCAACCAATGACGCCATTCCTCAAAAGCCAACTTAATGGCCAGTAACTCTCTGTTACCCACATCATAATTTCTCTCCGCCGCAGAGAGTTTTTTCGAAAAAAAAGCACATTTACCAGGTGACGGGCCCTGTGATAACACAGCTCCTACCCCCACATCGGATGCGTCAACCTCCACAATGAAAGGTTGTGACACATCTGGCTGCACCAATATAGGGGCAGAAGAAAAGCACTCCTTTACAGCGGAGAAGGCTTGCAACGCTGCATCAGACCACACAGAGACATCCGTCCCTTTCTTAGCCATGTCAGTTAAGGGTTTAACTATAGTCGAATAGTTCTTAATAAATTTTCGGTAATAGTTGGTGAACCCCAAAAATCGCATAAGAGCCTTCAGATTTCCAGGTCGGTCCCAGTTCAGAACAGCACCGACTTTCTCTGGATCCATACGAAAACCTGAAGATGAAAGCAGGTATCCTAAGAATTGCACCTCATGTACAGCAAAAGCACATTTCTCTAATTTTGCATACAACTTGTTATCTCTTAAGATTAGCAACACCTGCCTCACATGATCCTGATGTGTCACAATATCTGGAGAATAGATTAGTATGTCATCTAAATACACGACTACAAACCTCCCCACAAGATGATGAAAAATGTCATTAACAAAGTGCTGGAAGACAGCAGGAGCATTGGTCAACCCAAAAGGCATGACCAGGTTCTCAAAGTGGCCCTCAGGAGTGTTAAAGGCCGTCTTCCATTCATCCCCTTCTTTGATCCTGACCAGATTATATGCCCCCCTTAAGTCCAACTTGGAGAACACCTTGGCATCCACAATCTGGTTGAACAAGTCAGGAATCAAAGGAAGGGGGTATGGATCACGGACAGTAATCCTATTGAGTTCACGGAAATCCAGACATGGCCTAAGGGTTCCGTCCTTTTTTTTAACAAAAAAGAACCCTGCTGCCACAGGAGATTTGGAAGGTCTAATATGTCCTTTGGCCAAACTCTCAGCAATATATTCCTTCATGGCCGTTCTCTCAGGTCCAGAAAGGTTATACAGCCTAGATTTAGGCAAGTTTGCTCCAGGGATAAGATTGATAGGACAATCGTATTCCCAGTGAGGGGGTAAATCCTGACATCCACCTTCAGAAAATACATCAGAAAAATCCGATATAAAAGAAGGAAGAGTCTTAGTGGTTAAAGCAGAAAAAGATGTATTAAGGCAATTGTCAACACAATAATCACCCCAATCCACAATTTGTCTAGTATGCCAGTCAATGGACGGATTATGTTTGCTTAACCACGGTAAACCCAGAACCACAGGGGCAGGAAGACCTTCCAACACAAAACATGAAATAAGCTCCTGATGAAATTCACCCACTCTTAATTTGATATCATGCACCTTCTGAGACAAACACTTCTGAGAGAGAGGAGCAGAATCAATGGCGAACACAGAAATCCTCTTATCCAAAGAACTTGGTGACAATCCATGCATATGGACAAACTGAGCATCAATCAAGTTCACCCCTGCCCCGCTGTCAATAAACACCTCAATTTTCACAACTTTTGACTCTAGCGCCACCTCGGCAGTCAGGAGAAAACGGGTACTACAGGATGAAGACAAATGCACATTTTCAGTCTCCCTACCCACCCCACCAAGAGTGAGATGAGAATTCAACGCCTCCTTTTCTTTTCTCTCTTTTAGAGATAGGAAGCATGGACATACATTGATAAAGTGTCCTTTCTGACCACAGAAAAAACACACTCCCTTTTTATTACCAAGATGTTGACGAGTGGCTCCCCCTAATTGCATAGGTTTATCCCCAGACATCAACCTAGGGGAATATTCACCCAAAGTGTCATAGGAAGCCGGTACACTATGTGATAGTATGTCCTGAGAGCGGGGGCCCCTAGATCGCTCTCTCAGGCGCCTATCCATGCGCACAGCAAGAGACATAGCGGCCTCCAAAGACACAGGAGTTTCCTGAAAGGCCAAAGCGTCCTTCAGCCTTTCAGACAAACCTTGACAGAATTGGCTACATAAAGCCGGATCGTTCCATTCAGTATTGGTCACCCACCTCCGAAACTCAGAGCAATAAGTCTCAACCGGCCGCTCACCCTGACAAAGGTTACGTATCTGGGTCTCAGCCAGGGAGATACGATCCGGGTCATCATAGATAATCCCTAAAGCCTTGAAAAATTCATCTACTGTTTGTTGCGGTTTATAATGTCACGCTCTGGTGTGGGGGGGAAAAGCCACACCGAGCGTATGAGGGATGGGAACAGACAAAACCAGGGAACCGGTCACCTCCTGCAGGGGACCCTGAGACTAGGCCCTGGCTGACTACCAGTATGAACAAGCCTGGGTTGTAGGAAAGTTCATACACAGGAACCTAATCTAAATGCACCCTAGAAAACCCTGCAGTCTAGTGACACAAGAGAGTAAACCCGTTCCTCCAAGCGTAAGGAGGAACAGGAGACTCCAAAAGGAAAACAACAAAAGGAACAGAAGAAACTTAACTTAAGCAGATAACTCAGTAACTGGATCTCAGCCGAGATCCACTCCACTCTCAACCAGGTAAGCAGAAGATATAAACCGCAAGGGATACTGGGAGAGGAAGGGGTAAATAGGAGAAAGCTAATTGCCAAGCGGCAACAGCTGAGGGGAAGGGGTGTGGTGAACAGCACCCAAACAAAGGGAATAGCCTGTCAAATATGTCACTTAGAAAGCCGCGCAGAACGTCTGATTCCAGACGCAAGCCTACTCGTGACAATAGTACAGGACAGTCTCTTTCTAACAAAGCTAGAAACAGCCCTGTACCTCATATGGATCCAGAGATCTCCCCATTGCTCTGCTAGCTTTATATCAAGCTGGAAGCTCAGGGGGAGTGTCTTTTCTGCTACAGCTAAGGGGGCGTGTCCATGCTCTCCCTATCACAGCTCAGGAGGCAGTTGAAGGATGAAACTGAGCATGTGCGGCCATCTCAGTGAGCAGGTCAAAGAAATAAGAAAAAAACAGCAGATGGCTCTTTAGAGATACATTTTATTGAAAACCTCAGTGGCTTCGCTAAATTTTTAATTACATGCAAAAGTATTCAGATCAAGGTGCTGGTTTGAAAACTGTGGAATATTTTTTATGGGACAAACCCTTAATGTTTGGCATTTGGGTGCTACCAGTTGGGGATGTGCCCCATTTTTGGACACTGTCCAATCAGTGCAGACAGTGCAGGGAAATAACTTCAACCCAGTTGTACATTAAACTTCTAGCAGGAATAATAGACGAATGGCGCAACATAGTGTTATAAGAAAAGATGCTCAAAAAGCTAGCTGATAGCTGCCAGCCCAGAGGCAGAACTATGCACACATGGGCTACAACCTGGGAAGATTCCCGTCATCTCACCCCTCCGATTCTAATGCCTGAGTCCTCTTTGCTCCCTCTCCACCACTCCAGAGCCACCATTCCACCAACTCCAAGGATCCCCCCCAACCACCAAGGCCGCCATGACAAAAGAATTGCCTGGCCAACCACCAGCAACCACACTTGGCCCCTCAACCCTCACAAATAAAACAACCTTCTCCTCCACCAAGCTGTGAGTGCACCAATATACTAGGGCGCGTGGGTGGAGACTGTTACCATTACTGTGCCCACACAAAATGACCCCTTTCCTGCCTTCCAGCCCCCTTTTAAACCCACCTGACCCCTCCCACCAGCTACGTCCATCCCAGAGCTGCAATTAACCCCATGCCTGCCAGGTTCCTCCACTCCCTCCAAACCCAGTAATGCAGGATACCCCCCAGACTTGCAGCCCAGGTCTGGCCTGGCCTTTTTAATGTTTCCATACACATTAGAGAATTTCCAGCCGAATCTGCCACTTTTTGTTGTCACTGCCCAAAAAATATGGGAAGTTCCCGACTCTCCCCTGACTAATTTCAGAGGAGAAAAGAATTGGACATGTTGAATTTCAACACCAGATGTTTTTGTTCTCTAAGCAGATGTTCTCCTCTCTCTCCACTGAAAACACATTCACTTGGCTGAGTCCGGAGGAAGGGTACAACTACCCGAATAGCTGTTAAACCACCTTATGGTGTGGACAGAATAATCCAATTAATTTAAATTTAAAGAACCCTGCTTTTGCCATTCCTCCTCACCCACATGATCATAGTGTGGAAGAATGTGAATGGAGCAGTGGCGTAGCTACCGGGGGGGGCAGGGGGGGCGACGGCTCCGGGCCCAGTGACTCAGGGGGGGCCCCAGCAAGGATGACCTTGCCTTCTATCAGGCGAATACAAGTGAGCGCTTCCATTATGGAAGCACTCACTTGTATTTAGGGACCCCCATCAGACCTCAGATCAGCCCACCCAGCCACATAGGATTAAAATAAAAAACTTTACTTACCTGTTCTGCGCTGCGGCTGCCCTCCGGTCCGCGCTCTGCTCTCTTCCCTGGCGGCGCGCACTATGACCTGACGCTGCACGCAGCGTCAGGTCATAGTGTGCGCGGGCCAGGGAAGAGAGCGGAGCGCGGACCGGAGGGCAGCCGCAGCGCAGAACAGGTAAGTAAAGTTTTTTATTTTAATCCTATGTGGCTGGGTGGGCTGATCTGAGGTCTGATAGGGGCACAGTAGGCTGATATGAGGTCTGATGGGGGCACAGCCTGCTGATATGAGGTCTGATGGGGGCACAGTCTGCTGATCTGAGGTCTGATGGGGGCACAATACGCTGATCTGAGGTCTGATAGGGGCACAGTAGGCTGATATGAGGTCTGATGGGGGCACAGTCTGCTGATATGAGGTCTGATGGGGGCACAATATGCTGATCTGAGGTCTGATGGGGGCACAATATGCTGATCTGAGGTCTGATAGGGGCACAGTAGGCTGATATGAGGTCTGATGGGGGCACAGTCTGCTGATATGAGGTCTGATGGGGGCACAGTCTGCTGATCTGAGGTCTGATGGGGGCACAATACGCTGATCTGAGGTCTGATAGGGGCACAGTAGGCTGATATGAGGTCTGATGGGGGCACAGTCTGCTGATATGAGGTCTGATGGGGGCACAATATGCTGATCTGAGGTCTGATGGGGGCACAATATGCTGATCTGAGGTCTCATAGGGGCACAGTAGGCTGATATGAGGTCTGATGGGGGCACAGTCTGCTGATATGAGGTCTGATGGGGGCACAGTCTGCTGATCTGAGGTCTGATGGGGGCACAATACGCTGATCTGAGGTCTGATAGGGGCACAGTAGGCTGATATGAGGTCTGATGGGGGCACAGTCTGCTGATATGAGGTCTGATGGGGGCACAATATGCTGATATGAGGTCTGATGGGGGCACAGTCTGCTGATATGAGGTCTGATGGGGGCACAGTCTGCTGATCTGAGGTCTGATGGGGGCACAATACGCTGATCTGAGGTCTGATAGGGGCACAGTAGGCTGATATGAGGTCTGATGGGGGCACAGTCTGCTGATATGAGGTCTGATGGGGGCACAATACGCTGATCTGAGGTCTGATGGGAGCACATTAAGCTGATCTGAGGTCTGATGGGGGCACAATACGCTGATGTGAGGTCTGATGGGGGCACAATACGCTGATCTGAGGTCTGATGGGGGCACAATACGCTGATCTGAGGTCTGGTGGGGGGCACAATACGCTGATCTGAGGTCTGATGGGGGCACAGTAGGCTGATGTGAGGTCTGATGGGGGCACATTCTGCTGACCTGAGGTCTGATGGGGGCACAGTACGCTGATCTGAGGTCTGATTGGGCACAATACGCTGATCTGAGGTCTGATGGGGCACAATACGCTGATCTGAGGTCTGATGGGGGCACAGTACGCTGATCTGAGGTCTGATGGGGGCACAGTACGCTGATCTGAGGTCTGATGGGGGCACAGTACGCTGATCTGAGGTCTGATGGGGGCACAGTACGCTGATCTGAGGTCTGATGGGGCACAATACGCTGATCTGAGGTCTGATGGGGGCACATTCTGCTGATCTGAGGTCTGATGGGGGCACAATATGCTGATCTGAGGTCTGATGTGGCACAATACGCTGATCTGAGGTCTGATGGGGGCACATTCTGTTGATCGGAGGTCTGATGGGGGCACAATACGCTGATCTGAGGTCTGATGGGGGCACAGTAGGCTGATGTGAGGACTAATGGGGGCACATTCTGCTGATCTGAGGTCTGATGGGGTACAATACGCTGATCTGAGGTCTGATGGGGCACAATACGCTGATGTGAGGTCTGATGGGGGCACAGTAGGCTGATGTGAGGTCTAATGGGGCACAATACGCTGATCTGAGGTCTGATGGGGGCACAGTAGGCTGATGTGAGGTCTGATGGGGGCATATTCTGCTGATCTGAGGTCTGATGGGGCACAATACGCTGATCTGAGGTCTGGTGGGGCACAATACACTGATCTGAGGTCTGATGGGGGGCACATTCTGATGATCTGAGGTCTGATGGGGGCAGGGGACTGTTAGTTTAGTGATGTAAAAACTGTGGACAGGTTTCCTTTAACATAGGAGTCCTCTTGTTTTTTACTCCTATTACTCCTATATTTTACTGCATTATGTGGTAGAGTATTTAGAGTAGGGTATGTAGAAAGTCTATTGTACTGTACTTAGCAGCATAGATGATCTAGCAGTTTATATAGTCATCTTTCTAATACAATATTATAACCACAACTAGTAGTATGTGCCTGTGAAGTTGGAAACGTGCGTTTGGGAAGCCAAGTGGGGGGCCCACTCAAGTATGTTTCGCCCCCCCTGTGCTGAACCTCTAGCTACGCCTCTGGAATGGAGTCTGGGACAAGCATGAATACTGCAGTTCCATTCAGACTTCTTCTTACCATGGCAGGTGAGGAGAAGCAAGGAACCTAGAGCCCTATGTAAGGTCCCAGATGGGGACGGACTGGGAACTTAAAGTGGCCCTGGAAAAAAAAACCTAAAAGTGGCCCTAGATACCACAGTGCAGAACAAAATACTGCCTAAATTAATTAATGCTGACAGCATTAGATCTTTTTGTACCTTGCTTTTGGCTTGGGTGGCCCTCTGGGCATAGGCCCACCTGGAAATTTCACTGTAGGGTCTATGGCCAGTCCCCTCCTGGTCCCGGATCTAGGAATTCCAATGATCATCCATGTGTCATCTAACTTGTGGACTGGTGATGACTGTATTCCTTCTGAAAACCTCTTTATTAAAGTCAAATGAGGATTATGATAAATGTACACACAAATTACTTTTATAACATTTCCATCTGATTCCTTAACAATGGTAATGATAAAGATGGGGAACAGGATCAGAACGCTGCCTGTTGCTGCTGGATGGAGATGCAAAGATTAAGAAATTTGCTGGAAGAAGAGAAAAGGAAGAATTATGTTAAAGGAAGGGGGATGGGTATTTGGAGAATATTAACCTTGGCCTTAGGTACTATAAATGTTAGGAATGCCCCTCCAGCTAATAACATTCAAGACATTTTTAAAGGTTTTACAGGCGTACACAAGAGCTGAAGATATCTGAGGTGAAATGATAATATGGGCAAATTGTAAGCATTATATTATCCGGATGCAACATCATTGTACTAAATAAGGTCAATACCAGGACTGAAAGCCGGCGGTGACCTATGAGCCAGACAGTACACAGACTGTTGCTGATCACTTCTGAAACATATTTACCAGCATGTCTGACGAGGATATCTGAGCTGTATTGTATTCAGTGAGTGACGCTAGCTTTATATACAGAGCTAGGACGTCCTTCAGTATTTCAAAATGACCTTCCCAAGTTGTGTTCTGAGAAATATTTAGTAAATGTTATATGTGGCATCACGTATGGTCAGTGACATTAGGAAATATTTTTTTAGAGTACTTCTTGTGAATTTTCATGCCATTTTTTTTCTAACCAAACCCAGAATACTTTGCTCTATAATGTTTCACAGGGCTTCTGTCACCTAGGTTACATGAAGAAGGGGTGGTGTAGGGAGTGTAGAGAGACTAGTGTGGCAAAGCAAGCCATGAAAGCATGCTGGGAGAGGTTATAAAACCCAACAGGAAGCTGATGGAAACAGGAAGTTCTGATTGTAAACATCCTGCCAGAATGCAGAAAGGCTAAGAAATGGGAAAGGGCAGATAAATAAAAATTGACTATAAAACTGTAAAATCCCTTTAAAGAGGACCAGTTGCATCCTCCAACAATGGCAGCTAACTTTATCTTCCTGTAGCCATTGGTCCAAAGATTCTTGGGCTGTTTTTTTTTCTTAAAGTGTGTGTCATCCTTAACATTCCCCCATGCGGTGCTCGTTACAGTTGCCCCTAGAGTGGCTGCCATTAATGCCATCAAATGTCACAATATAGCTGTTGTGGTGATCAAAGTACCAGAAAGTATTCTAAAGTAGCAGAGACCCTTTTGTCTGAAATTATATGCAGTTTAGCTATTCTAGAGAGGGGAAAGCAGTTTTGCAGCAATTATTAATCTTACTTTGCAATATTAATTCAATTTTTCTAAAAAATGAGGGTTCTTTTAGAGCACGGGTGCACAACCTTTTTTGATCTGGGGGCTGCATTGTCACATCACTCTATTTCAAGGGGCCGCAAAAAAAACCCCACAAAAAAACAGGTTAATGAATGCTTGTCATTGCTTCCTCATTCAGTTCTATTGATTATCGGTAGCACTTTCCTGATTACACAGGGAGATGTGCTCACGATTTCCGTACATCTTTCATCGTGATAAAATATGCAAATCAGACGATTCCTTGTCTGATCAGTGGCAGGATTATACAGGCCAGATATTAGGAATGAGCGTATGTATGAACGCTTGTTCCTAGTAATTGTCCTGAATACAGGGGCGTAGCTATAGGGGGTGCAGAGGTAGCAGTCGCTAACGGGCCCAGGAGCCTGAGAGGGCCCAAAGACCCTTGTGCCGCATAAGAAGACACACAGAGCACTAAGGGAAGGGGGGCCCAAGCTGAACTCTTCCACCAGGGCCCATGAGTCTTTAGCTACTCCCCTGCCTGAATATCGTGCAGTGTAACAAGAACATAGAGATTTGCTGATATAAAATTATTTTTAACAGGTTCATGGTCCTGAAACAGAAAATTTATACTTTCCTGCTCCTTGCCGCTCCTGCTGTCTCCATCTTCTGGTTCCGGCGCTGTTTACATCCGGCTGGCTCTGGGCATCGTCACATGCTCTGCTCCAGCCAATGACTGGCTTCAGTGGTGATGTGGCCACAAGCAATGGTCATTTGCTGGAGAGGTGTACCAGGATCGGAAGATGGAGACAGTGAGAGCAGCATGGAGCAGGAAAGTATGAATCTTCTATTTTAGGGTCCATGCTACAGGAATGTGTTAAGAAATCATTTTTACTGGGAAACCCCTTTAAGTGGTGACATTTCCTTCCTGCCTCCTATTCACAAATAAGCTCTTTCCTTCACTGCAGAGGACAGTGCTCACTGGTTCTTACCACATTCTGCACCCCCAGATAACCACGATCAGCTGTGTTTCTGCCCAGCAGGAGAGGGGCCGCAAACCCTGGCTCTGGAGGCCGCATGCGGCCCGCAGCCCGCGGGTTGTATACCCCTGTTTTAGAGTATGTGAATTTATTTATTTTATGCATTTATATATAGCATTGCTATATTCAGCAGCACTTGACAGACATTAGCATCTCACTGTCCCCAATGAGGCTCACAATCTAAGTTCCCTATCAGTATGTCTTTGGAGCGCGGGAGGAAAACAGAGTATCTGAAGAAAATCCACCCAAACACAGGGAGAACATACAAACTCCATGCAGATGATGTCCTTGTTCAGATTCAAACCAAGGACCCCATTGCTGCAAGGCACCAGTGCTGACGACTGAGCCACCGTGCTTGGTGTAATAACAAAATAAACAGTATACTATTCACTAATATAATATGCACAAGTACCGAGCATGCATGTGTCCCGAATGGGATGAGTGGAGAGAGCTCCCCGAGATTTATTGTATCCGTCAGTTGAAATCGTCGCTGACCAGCTTTCCTTACGTCAGGACAAATGGTCATATGATACAAGACAATCTAGCCTCCGCTGTCGCCAGTGATTCACTGTGGTGATATCAAATAAGAAGTCTACATTGAGGAGGAGCGGGGAGCCACAGCTGGGAAGGTTCAGTAAAATCTGGTGTTTTGCTGAAACCCCACCCATTCTTGCCCAACCCCTTTAAAGGCTGTCCCTTGCAAAGTTGGACTCCTGTTTTTCTACAACTTTAGGCATTATGCACAAGGCACAAGGCTATTTTGGTCCACAAACAACAGATCCAAAAAATACAAATACCTTTCTTATTTTTCTCACTCACATCAATAGAAAGGGCTATTCCCTTCTGCAATACGGAGAAAATTAGGACATGTTCTATAATTTGCAGACCAGACACACAGATCCACAAAAAAAGTGGATGTGTTCATGGCCCCATAGAAATGACTTAGTGTAAAAAATATGGAAAGCATACTGATGAAAAATATGGTCGTGTGCATGAAGCCTTACTTAAGGAACTTCTTTAAACTGATTAATATGTTTCATCTATTTTTCATTCACTTCTACATTTGGTGGATTCTGAAGAAGACATACAACATCAGCGTAGGTCACTCTGGAATTTTAGCCATTTTGCCTTTTGCCATTTTTATTTTTTCAGATTGTACATATGTTTTGAATATGCCCCGGAAATGTTGAAAACACCAAGAGAATAATATAAAGTACTGCCAATCTTTAAAATATTTGATGACTTTACCGGATCAAAAACGCCCCATCAAGATAAGTAAATTGTGGACAGACTGCCATCTAGAGGCTTCCTTTGGTAATGGAAGAAACTAGAAGTGAAGATGAACTTTAAAGGGGTTGCTCATGATTAATATGTTTTTTTTTTTTAAATACCATCCCCTCCCTTCCAGACCTGGGAAAGGGAAACATACTTACCTGCTCCCTGCTTGGTTCCGGCTCTGGTTCCGGTCCTATAAACCTACAGCATGGACAAGCTCACTTCCCCCTCAGTGCTGGTCTAGGGTACGGTTACACGGCCACACTGGTCGCATTACATCTGTCACGGCCAGGATCACAAATTAGTGATGATCCCTTATAAATGTATGGGATTACAGTGCGAGTCACAAAAATCCAGAAGTGTTGGATATTTTGTGACTCGCGTTGCGATCCCATTAATTTCTATGAGCTCACAGCTACTCTGAGATCCTGGCCTCAACAGCTGTCACGTGACCAGTGCCGCCGTCTACCGTACCTATTTTCATAGAGATATATAGCTATAGCTTTGTGTAGACAGCGGAGAATGAAATTATTGGGGAATTGCATGCCATATGTATCTCTGGACTATATATCTTGAATAATTCTGTATGCAGTGGAGGAAGGGGTTAATGAGAGCTAATTGCGATGCATCCTGGAATATATTGGTGCATGATAAGCTGCTGCCCACCCACAGATTGGAAAGAAAGTCCTCCAGATAAGCAGATGACTGAGAAAAAATGTTTATATTTTGTGGTTTAACCCCTTTAAAGATAGCAGCCATGGTGGTATTGTGAACAGACTGAGGTGTAATGTGAAGCTCCTGGCTCCCTTTGCAAAATCTGCAGCAGAGCCTCCACCTACTATGTGCAATTTATCATACTGGTGTCTTTTTACATGGCAGAGGGGCCTCTCAGTGCACTTAGGACACTCAGGATACCAGAATCTAGGTGTGATTGCTAACTTAGTGCCCCCTATATCTACAACCCTGCGAACTGAGCAAACCAAATATAGTTGGGATATACTATTGCACACGAGTAGGAATGACTTAATGATTAGAATTGGTCATGGGGTTCAATATGATATGTGTAAAGCGAATCAAATTCCTCAAAGTGGACTTCAATCCGAATTTCAGGATAAATTTGATTAGCTGCGAAACAGAATCTCCTCGTGCTTCATGGTAGCAAATCGATTTGACCTGAAATAGTGTAAAAAATAAAAAAAAATTAAAAAATCATACTTACCTGATCCATTTGCTTGCAACGGGACAGCCATGGCCATCTTGCTTGAAGATCTCCAATGAAATCCCGTGCACGGTGACGTATGACGCCACCACGCTTGCTTGATGATGTCATCACCGGCCGCGCAAGATCTAGCGCCAGATCTCCAAGCAAGATGGCGGCCGTCAGCCCGTTGTGAGCAAAAGGATCGAGTAAGTATGATTTATATTTTTTTTTAAATTTGACACTCTGTTATTTATATCAGATTCTATAGTCATGTATGAACGCGGCATCTGAGGGGTACAATGACGGGGGCGGCACTATTGCAGCTCCCTGTCATTGCACCCACTACTTACAAAAAAATGCAAAAATGCAAGAATTTTTTTTGTAAAATTTGGCAAAGTAGCCAAATCGAACCTTTAAATAATTCGCTCATCACTAATTATGATCACAAAATAAACCTAATTATTTATTTATTTTTTCCCTAATGTTACCTTTATTAGTAATTGAAACCACATGTTTAACAAATAGCGTTTCCTTCTATGTCTATAACGGCATTGACCTTTGGAAATGTGTACAAGTATGTAATCAAAGTTCATACAATTCATAAATGAATACAAGCCTCTGAGATTTGCTATTAACAAAATACCTTCCGTATAACATGGTAGTTGTGACATTCCTTACATTCCAATGTCTCTTTTCCCTTGGGAATGAATGACAACGCTTCTCATTTTCATTCCAGGAGAGAGTTAAGTTATATCAGTAATTAGTACCCTGAGCTTCCTGAGCTGTTCCCATATATTTAACCCTGACATCTGAGATTGTAAAATACTCCTATATTATTTCTATGATTAGTACTTGAAGGGGGGAATAGTTTATACTACTGACTGTGCAAAAAATATCTTCACCTTTACTGGAAAAAAGGAATGAACTGAGTTCAGTTTAGATCCTTGCTTCTGTGCGTTGTGCTTGGTGGAAATCTTTCTTGATTGGTAACAGGAATTTTTGAAACAGTCTGATAAATCGGTGGCAAAAACAAATGTACATTTTTCTTTATAGATCTGTGCAAGTTAGGCCTTGTTCACACATCAGTTATTTGATCAGTTATTTCCATCAGTTTTTATGAGCCAAAACCAGGAGTGCAGGCTACACAGAGATAAGGTATAATGCACCTGTTCTGTGTTTTTGACCCGCACCTGGTTTTGGCTCACAATAACTGATGGAAATAACTGATCAAATAACTGAAATGTGAACAAGGCCTTAGGTGCCTACATAGGAATAAAATACTCATTTACATCATAAATCAAAAAGTGTCTACTCTTTTTCTAATTTGCCTCATTTTCCCGTAACCACCTCCCCATTTGGGACACGGCATTGGAGAAAACAGCAATGTTTCAGCTGTTAGTCAGAGCAGGATCTATTGTGAGCTTTGCAGTATTGGGTTTAATGCATACCTGTGTCTCAACAGGTTCACAAAGGGATAACAGGCACAGACAGGGGAGAGAGCGCAAGATTTAAGGGGCTTGACAGGTGAGAGGACTGGGAAGAAAGGAGGATTTCTTTTTTTCTTGTTTGCTGCAATGACCTGCTTTTTATGTATGACATCTCCATAGGTAATGGCTGCCTGTGGTGGTCAGTAGGCTTGAGTGAATCGAGCTTCCGATCATAGTTTCAAACTCAATTCGTTCCAACACTTTGTTTTCTCTGTACAGCAGTAAATGTATTGCCTCCGTTTAGGCAAAATTTGTTTCAACCAAAGTCGTGCAAGACTTCTGCATTTTTAAAAACATTTAAAATTCGGAATCTGAAGTCAGGTTCGGTACTGGCTGGTACCTCGTTTAATTGTAAGTAGGAATGTAATAACCCCTATTAAAAAAACGGAGAATTTATATTAAACTGGACATAGGGGAAGGAAAGTCCGTATATAACTTGTGAATATGAATTTTTTTGCTGCCGGGGTAAGGCCTCTTTCCCATGTCAGTCAACCATGGATGTGTAGTGCTGTTCGTACACCTATACATTGACACATGTTTCCATTAACTTTAATGCAAGTGTTCACACATCAGTGATTTTCCATGGAACATGGGTGACACAACGGAAGCATACTCTCTATTTTGCTGTAATTATGGAAGCCTCACGCACATTATAGTCCATGGGTCCATCAAAACCACAGACATAACAGATGTCATCCATGTTTGGTCTGTAGTTTTCACGTACCAGTGGAAGGAGATGCTCTAGAAAATAACCTTCAGACTAGCAGTGTCTGTCGAATACAGATGACATGCGGATAGCAAAAAAAATAGACACGCGGACTAAACACGGATTCTTCCTGGGCATTTTCATGGATGTCATCATGGACACAGATTTGTGAATGAGGCCTAAATAGAGATTTTGATTTTCCACAAAGCAACATTTTTAAATGAATTGACAACCTCTAGTAAGCCATATAGATGTCACAGAGGGGAATTCATAGCAAAAGTCAAGAGCCAGGGGAGTAAATACCTTAGCGGCAGACCATGCGACTGCTATGGAGCCCAGGGCAAGAGGGGGCCCAGTCTTAGTTGGGATTATCAGGACGCTACCCTCTAAAGGAACAATTTTAGCAACTGAGGCCATAGAAAAATGGTCCAAGGGTCATTGAAAAGGGTTTAGGCAGAAACCCTTCTGTCCTGTGTGGGGGGCCTGGTTTGATCCTTGCTATGGGGCCCTTACTTCTCTATGTACACCTATGTCAAGACCCATCGAGCAGGAATGGCGATACTGCTGCAGCAATATATGGCATGGTCCACCTATCCATTTGTATGGGTGTCATGAAATACTACATGCAATAAAATGTGGAATCTTCCTCTGGCAGCGTGGTTTCCATTAGCTAGACCTGTGTTGACCAGCTGACGTTTTCAAGACAATAATGTTACAATTATTAATATTCCAAATCCATCCATTTATTTGGTGACATATTGTAATACTTAACACAGAGAATTGCAGGATGTCTTAGCAATAACTTTACACCTTTATAAGAACATCGTACAAAATGCAGTGCAATTTTTAAGCACAAAATAAGTGCACATTTTGTTAATAAATCAAAGGCATATTTATAAAATAATAACATTTCCTATAAACATTATTAAATATCACACGCTGATAGATACTTGAAATATAACCAGTACAGAGTTCAAAACCTAAATTAAGACAGATAAACATAACGAAAACGTAGGTAGACAGGAAAAAACGCTAAATCACAGGTTTAGTTTTCCAGCTCTGTTAGGCTAGTTTCACAGTAGTGCTAAAATCTTCCGGCAGAGGAACATCCTGTTGAATTTTATCACATGCGGCCTTTCCCTGCAGGAGCCCATTAACTATAAAGGGACTTGGCGGGGATCCAGGCTGTTTCTTACATTAGTGCCGGGATTTGGCAAAAAAATGACTAAAAGGCTGCTTGCCAGATCCCCGCCAGGTCCTATTAGTTTCCCACTATGACAGATGTAATGAACTCTGCCAGGCTGTTGTTCTGCCTGAACAGCCTGCTGGAATATTTTAGCACCAGTGTGAAACTAGCCTTACTATTTTTCAAGATTTGGAGTAAACTGTCTCAAGTCAGAACGCTTTCATTACTGACAGTAGTGCACAATGCACTCAGAAAATGGATTTACATGAGTACTGCTTTAGGCCCCATTCACACGACCGTGTGAATGGGGCCGTATCTATCCGCAAAAATGCGGGAATAGATGTGGCCCCATTCAGCTCTATGGGGCCGGGAGCAGCGGTACGGAGCTAGCTCCATGCCGCGGCTCTTTTGAAGCATGTCC
The DNA here is from genome assembly GCA_900303285.1 of Rhinella marina. Taxonomy (NCBI): domain Eukaryota; kingdom Metazoa; phylum Chordata; class Amphibia; order Anura; family Bufonidae; genus Rhinella; species Rhinella marina. Next base: position 177,096 of record ONZH01029242.1, on the reverse strand, counting down.
TATACTTGTCCGTGCGCATGGACCAGTATAGGCATTTTCAATGGGGCCGCACGGCGTGTGTTCCGAGCACTGCGGAACACACGCCGGGCGGCCCCCGTATATATGTTCGTGTGAATGGACCCTAAATGTGATATTTTTTCAGTAATAAAAGAAGCCACAACTCCTATAGGGACCTGTTTAGTGAGGTTTAGAGAATAGTGTTATTATTCTCATCAGCAATACGGACCAGAATAGGACATGCTCTATCATTTGCGGAACAGACATACGGATGTGGACAGCGGGCATCTGCACATATTGTCAATGTTTTTTCAGTCATGGCAGGATTCCAGTACAGACAATTAAAGAACTCACTGTACATCAGAAATATGGATGTAAACAATATTGCTGCATTGACTATTGCTACCTCTGTATTCAGGGCCTTTTAATACAGAAGTAAATAAGCTTGTAACGTCAACTAGTCAAATAGGAAGGTAAATGGTTAAAGGGGTTATGCCATGATTGATGTAAAAATCAGACATCATATAGCACATGATAATCTCTTTCTAATAAAGACAGAACAAGCGCTGTACCTCACATGGATCCAGAGATCTCTCCATTCATTGCTTCTATTGGTCTCCTAAATTTATTTCAGACTGGAAGTTCACAGTGGTCTTAGTCAGGGACATGTCCTTTCTGCTGTATCTCTTTCCTTGTAATTGTCACAGTTTCTAATAGATGTGGGTAGTGGCAGTTGAAGATTTAAACTGAGCGCGTTCAACCACCTCAGTGAGGTGGACAAGAAAAAAGGAAAAAAACAAACAGCAGGTGGCGCTATACAGATACATTTTATCGAAAAGCTCAGTGGCTATGTTAAATATGTAATTAAATGCAATTACAAAAGTATTCAGATTCAGGACTTGGTTTGAAAAATGTAGAATAGTTTTCATGGCACAACTTCTTTAAGTAAGCAAAGATTACTTTCCTAAGTTATTTTAAACCCTTAGGATACCGGAGGGTTTTTTTTTTCGTTTTTGCGTTTCCATTTTTCTTCCCTGTCTTCCTGAAGCCATAACTTTTTTATTTTTTCATTCACATATCCATATGAGGGCTTGTTTTCTGTGGGACAAGTTGTACTTTCTAATGCCACCATTTTATATGGCATACAATGTAGTGGGAAGCGGGAAAAAATTCCAAATGGGTTGGAATTGGAAAAAAAATCCATCTCCTCCACAGTTTTACGGGTTTTGTCCCACAGTGTTACCTATATGGAAAAGCTGACCTGTGCCCTTCATTCTCTAGGTCAGTACAATTACAACGATACCACACATATATAGGTTTTATATGTTTAAATACTGAAAAAAATAAATTACAACTTTGGAAAAAAGTATATTTTTTTACATCACCATATTCTGACCCCCATCCTGCAAAAAATGGGGGCTCATTTTTTTGCAGGATGATCTATAGTTTTTATTGATACCATTTTGGAGTGTGTGTGTCTTTTGATAACATTTTATTCAATTTTTTGGGGTAAGAAAAGCGATGAAAAAATGTCTTTCGCCATTTTCGCTGCATTGGAAAAATCTTTTTATATCTTAATAGTACGGGCGTTTTCAGATGCAGTGATGCCCATGATATTTATGTTTATGTATTTATTTTTGTAGTCTAAGGGGGGTGATTTAAAGGGAGTCTGTCACCTCATTTTCACCTATATAACTAACAGCAGAACTAACACAGAAGATTGCATACACATCCCAGACATACCTGTGTGCACTGTGTGTCTGTATTACATGTCCAGGAAAAGCACTTTTATTCTGCAGGAAAACAGCTCCCAAGTGCCCAGCTCTGCTGCTGCTGCAAACCAGACTGAAGAGGGGAGGGCTGCTTTAGCTGCTTATACCTTCAAATTGGTTGCATTATATCCAGTATATCAGAAGATATAGCTGTTAGAAATCGAGTTTGGAGAGAAAGCTGTTTTTAGTTTCACTTTCAGCTGGCCACTTGGGAGCTGTTTTCCTGCAAAATAAAAGTGCTTTTTCTGGACATGTAATACATACACAGTGTCCCTGTTTTTATTTTTTGTAGCCCTTCTAGGAGGCTACAATGTCCACAAGTTTTTTTTTTTATTATACTCCCATAGGAGTATAGCAAAATCTCTAATTGCTGATCTCCTATGTTGGCCTGCCACCTGCTGGCCAACATAGGAACTGCAGCTCTAATACGCCAGGACTCAGCGTATTAGAATTAATGACCGGCCTCCCTGATGGTATTCGGCTGTTCGGTTCGGTATTTAGATGCCGTGATCATCAAATGCAATTGGCATTATGTCGGTCGCAGACATTAGCTACAGGCCTCTGCTGTTTGAAACGGGCTAGCGCCATCCATGTACAGTGCTGCTAGCGAAGGGGTTAATACATTGTTAATGAGTATGAGTTTAAAGGGGTTGTTCCACAAAAAATATTTTATATTTTTCACACCAGCACCTGGATCTGAATACTTTTGTAATTACATGTAATCAAGGGCGGATTGGCCATAGACGTTACAGGGAAATTTCCCGGTGGGCTGATGCCCCGGGGGCCACATTGGCCCTCCTCACAGCCTCCCAGTGGAAGTTTTTGGGGATATATTTTGTGCTGCTGACAGTATATTGTGGTGGACTGTGGTATTTGGCTCTGTTGGGGTGGTATAATGTGCCACAATCTGGTATTGTTGACCCTACCTTCCATCAATTTGGACCCAACTACAAAATGGGGCCACTTTTAGTATTTTTTCCAGGGCCACTTTAAGTTCCCAGTCCGCTCCTGCATGTAATTAAAAATGCAGCATAGCTACTGAGCTATTCAATAAAATGTATCTATTCAGCGCCACCTGCTGTTTGTTCTTATCCTTATTTCTCTGTTTACCTAAGTGACATTTCTGAGGTGGACACACATGCTCAGTTCCATCCTTCAACTGCCACCACCCTGATCTACTGTTAAAAGCAGTAACAGTTACAGGGAGAGCGCTGCAGCAAGAAGAAGCTGCCAGCTTGAAAGAAATGGTGGCCAGATCTCTGGATCCATGTGATGTACAGGGCTGGTTCTAGCTTTGTTAGAAAGAGATTGTCATGTAATATATGATGTCTGATTTTATTTTTTTTTTTTTTACATGAGATAACTCCTTTAATTGTAAGCAATATTCTATTAAATGCTATATAAAGAACATGACGCAGGTAACATTTATGTGACATTATCAAAGAAAGAAACTAAAATGCTACTAAAAGGCAAAATAATAAACTAGAACATTAGATGAGACTTATTACATATGATTTTGTAAAAATGAATATTCTATAAATAACAATTGCCTTAAAGGACACGTGTAAGTCCATTTGACCTCGATTTTCTAATATAACGTAGTGTTGTACTCACAGTTTTGCTGGTTGCCAGTGGAAAAAGTTGAGTAACTTTTCAGTTTCATTAAGCCTTTTAAACTTATTCTCTTAACTTGAAATACTAATTCATCCTAATAGCCATGACGTAACTGTCTTAGGACTTAATAGTATGTCCACTGGATGACATGAGCTGTGTCTGTGCCATCAGCAGTGGGTACTAGCTGTTATAGACAGCCAATATACTGATGTAATACCTAGGATCAGAGTTATCTCGATCCTGGCTATTTAGGCGTTTCAAATATTTATATTATATATATATATATATATATATATATATATATATATATATACACACCACACACACAAAAAAAAAATAGCAGCATTAAATCCCCCCCTCAAAAAAGGAAAGTGTACACGCGGTCCAAAGCTTGATCAAAACGTAACGAAAATAGCAGCACTTCAAAAATAGAAGAATAGAGCTTTTCTAGGTGGGAACTAAAATGTTGCTATGGAGACAGGTGAATCAAGCACACTGCTATTTTTCATCTATTTTTGGAGTGCTTCATCTATACTGTAAATATATATGTGTGTGTGTGTGTGTGTGTGTGTGTATATATATATATATATATATATATATATATATATATATATATATATTTATATCCAGGCTGTAAAAAAAAAATATATATATATATAATTGATGGACTTGCATCTGAAACCACCTAATAGGTCATTAACATTGACAGAGTGAAAAAAACTCTTTGAATTTTCTTTGTAATCGGCTTTGTATTTTCAGGTATAAGACCTAAACCACACATTTCCATTAATAAGATTGAATTAAACCATTTCAAAAGAATCTAAGATCAACACAGTAAATAAGGACTTTAAGATGCACATAGTGGGTCAAACTGGTAGGCGCTAATAGGATTGCACACAGTTTTGTATCCAGTTCCACTGGAAATAAAGCTGGCTCTCCATGAGTCTTTGATCTTGCAAACCTATCACCCATGATGCTTATGCTTTACCTAAAGACATAACGTTTTTCAGAAAAGAGAATGTAGAGGGATAAGAGTCGGCAAGTGTGAGTGGATCGGTGTAAAAACTGCTGCATGTGAAGGCTGTGGGAGAGGCACAGGGATGTGACAAAGCACAGTGTTTGTAATAATGGGGACTTGTGGTGAAGAACCAAAGGCATCCCTAGTACATAAGTTGGGCTCCATTGTCATATGGTAGAACGGAGTCCTGGAAATACCTTGACTTTGTGGACACAAGAATTGCTGCTGAGGACCCACAAGTTTGACACTGTCAACAGAGGCAGCTGGAAAGGGAGCGGTTAGGTGTTGAGGTAAGGCAGCTAAAGAAGAGGAACATAATGGTGGCTCTAATGGAACTGGATATACTGTGGTACAAGTCTGAATTGCTCCTGCTGGAAATATTAATTTAAACCTGGTGGGAAATGGTTGAGGCTGCAACGTTGGGCCATACCTGGCACACTGATGATACTTAAGTTTCTTAGAGTATGTTCCTTGAAGATGAGTTTGTTGGTAAGGGATAGTGACATGTGACAATAGTTGTTCTGTCGTATATTTTTTAGCAGTCACATGTGTTTCATCCATGGGCATTCCTTGACTTTTTCTATTCTCAAGTTTAGCTTGACCATCGTTGTTCCTTAGGGCATTACAAGCTTTTATGGCCCAAGGAGCTGACTGTCCACCATTGCACTGTGGTAGGTCACTGCTGAGCGAAAGCGAATCTCCATTTTGTTTATTGTGTTTTACTGATGGCAATATATCTTTTTTACCTTCCATACCGAGGTCTTTAATGGACGAGGAAAGGAGAGGCTTATTATTGTGTTTGAAAGCAAGCAAATTCTTACATAACTGGTCCAGCTTGTTTTCTACCACTTTTTTTATTTTAACTATTTTCTTAAGAAACTCCTTTGCTCTCAGCGATTCTTTTGCTATTTTGTAGCAGTTTTGATGAACAAATGTCTTGGCTTTTTGGAAACCCATGTTATTTTTGATTAGTTTACAGTTTTTGTTGCTGCTTGTGTTATTTGTCCTCTTGTTAAGACGTTCTGAACTTTTGAAATATATTGGTTTACACAAAATAGAAAGGTTTTTCTCTGGGAAGAAGACACGCTGAGAAGCTGAGATGGGTCTGCAGAGTTTGGGTCTTTTAAAAGACAATTCTATTTCATCTATGGCAGTTCTTCGGGTTCTTTTGAACGTATAACTATGGTTTACAAAGGTTTCATGATTTCCATGATTAGAGCTTATTTTGTTAGAGCTCCAGCTACAAAATGTGTTGGAATAAGCTACATTTTGAGAGCAGTGATCCAGTTGCAAGATTTGTGATTGGTAGTTGAAAGACCCTGTGTTCTTGCCAAGTTCATTTTCTGTTTCATTGGCAAAACCTCTTTTCTGATCTACGTTCCAAACTTCACACTCTTGTTTGATCTTCAGCGTTGGTCTTTTTAACAATTCTCTTTCTGTGCGATCACTCTCAGCACGTGGCATTGGATGAGAAACTGTTACATTTTTTAATGAGCAAATTGAGTCTTTTGATCCAACATGTTTTTGTTTTAAATTTTTAAAGCCACTTTGGATATCTTCTTTTAGGTGACATTTTTGTCTATATCTTATTCTAGGTTCATGGACCTTACATTTTTGTTTTCTTCCTTTTCGACTTGTGTGATGAAATTTTCTACTGCTTTTTCTCTTTCTAAAGTCAAAATCATTATTCAGGAGATACTTTGAGATATTGTGCTTTTGATCTTCTTTAATGCTGCAAATTAAGCTATAACATTTCAGTTTACCCGAAGACTTTGACATATTGTGACATGTGTTTATTGTATTATTATTGTCTTCTGAGATAACTGTTTCACAATTTAGCTTGAGCATGGTATTTCGATCATTTTCCGAGAAGGCGCTGTCTTGGCTAAAAGGTTGATGGTTTTGATTTATTGCTTTTGACGACCGAAAGTCAAAATGTAGTGGGTTGCAACTGTAGGAAAGTGATGGTTGTGTGCGGGTATACCTTATCATTTCAGAAGGCCATTGAAGAACTTTGGATCCATCTCTATTTTGCACTGGATGAAAAGCGTCATTTAACCTCTTACTTGGCTCCTCATTTTTTTTCATTATTTTTCCGTCTTTGTTGACTGATAAATTTGACACATCTGTGGCACTGTCATCGGTTTTATTGCTATTTCTTGATTCTCCAATTTGTAATACAGGTTGGTCATCATGAATTTCACTGTCTGTTGTTTCTGGGCAAGGCATCTCTAATTGTAGGCACCCTATGGCCAGTTTTTTGTGATCAGTTTTGTGGTCGCCTAAATTGTGTTTTGAGTGAATAAGGGTATCTGAGTTCACATGTGCTTGGACCTCAAATTCTAAAGGCACTTCTAAATGACAAATATCTGAGGTTAAAAAACTAGTCAACTCTTCTTCAGGTAGTTGTTTGTGATCTGCATCTTGGGCAGTGTCTCCTCTCGTAGGCAAAGGTTTTTCAGAACTTGAGATAGAATTTCCTTCCTCATCATTTAGGCATGACACTGTATCTATTGGCAAAGATGATTGAACACTGAACGACCCTGGTAAAAATCTGCTTCTTTTCTTGAACCCATGACCACTTGAAATGTCTTCATTGAATTCATAGAACACTGCAGCTGAAGCTTCAAGCTTAACTGGGGTCTTTTTTGGAAAAGAAAAAGAGAAGCTTATTTTATGTTCGCCATGTTTTTGAATCTTGTTATCATTTTGTGAACTCTCTGGACTTGGTAAAAGTATGGATGCTCTATTTGTGCTGTTATGAATATTTGTGATAGATGCAAGCTGTGGGGTTTCTCTTTCCGCAGTGTGGACAAAAGTACTTTGAAGACTTCCATGAATATGATCGTGAACGGTCACTGTTGTTGATTTGAACATTGGCCCACTTCCTGGAGCACTTTGAACAAAAAGAAAAAGTGATATGTAAAATAGTATTCAATTAAGAAGTATTATTTCAGTGTAAGTATATCTATTTTATATTAAAGTCAACTAAAACTGTCAAGGTGTGATCTGATGTGGATTTAAGCTAATTGCCTGGCCACACTTCTACTTGATATGGTTTCAAATAGCAAGTACAGGTACAGCCTGACAGTTAGCAGTAATCCACTTTCTGAGCATCCAGCTGGACCATATGATATTCTAGCACCCTAACCCATAAAGCATGTTCTTGCTCTGTGTCCAATAGTAGCAAGCATAAAAGGTTTTCCCTGATTTGGCAATGTGATTTAAGGATTAGGTACAAACAACTAGAGCTTAGCCTACTTTCACACTTGCGGTGCAGGACTCCAGCAGGCTGCTCTGGTGGGTGAACAGCCCGCCGGATCAGTGCTGCCGCAGGTGCACGTGTGGGGCCAGAACTGCACTCCAGCCCCATTCACTGTAATAGGGGCGGGCCGCGGATCCGGCCGCAGCATGTTAACCTCTGCTGAGAGGCGGCCGGAACGAAAATACAACATGTATAGGTCTTCAGTATCTCACAGTAGCACCGTGTTCTTCTCACAAGTTACCAAGCACAGTGTATAGCGGCTGTGCTTGAAATTGCGGTCAGCCTCATTCACTTTTATGGGTCTGAGCTGTGCCTAGGTTACGTGAAGAACATGTCTTTAGTGGTCTAGGGAAAGCTGAGAGAAGGCCGGCGCATAGTCAGGGGTCCCGGGTGTCAGGCTCCCACCAATCAGGTACTTACTTATCATGACGATAGGTCATCAGTTATAAAGTCTTCGAAAACCTCTTTAATTTTAAAGAAGCTAGGAGAATTTTTATCTGCAATTTTACGGTCAAAGGAAAAAAAATCTGAGGTGACCAAAAACAGCCAGCTAATCTCATTAATATTACAGCTCTGTACTAACAAGGGTCAGAAATTTCAAAACAGATGGATCTCCTTATATAATGATTCAGGTGTGAAATAAAAAGATTGTTAACCCAGCTAATTGAAGTGTTGATAAGCCAGAATACCTCCACCATGATGCCCACATTGTTTGATAATTACTGGGAACCTTGGCTATTAATGAGTCATCTGCTTGTCTTTCTGCTAGTGTCTCAGGTCCAGTAGGCATCTGCTTGTCCTTTTTTGCTTCATCAATTAATCACGCAAAGAATTTGAAGTAAGTCCATTCTGAGCAGCTAGCAGGAAGCCATGGCCATTGCTATTTATTAAGACATTCCCAACAAATGTAGTTTCAAAAACTACTTTACACTGCAAAATTTTCCAAGGCAAATTTTGCAGTAAATCTAGGTACTGTAGCTGGTACAAGTACTGTCTGACTATTTGATGGAATATGTTCACACATACCCCATTCATCGCAGATTTTTTAATGTGGATTTTGCTTCCCATACAAGGCACAACAATAATATCTTTGACAAACCTAGCCTAAAATAGATCTACCAAAAAATGTGGGTTGACACATGGGGATTCAAGTTCAAAACTTCTCTGCCAGGCCCTCTTTAACCCCTTCCCGACCGGCGCCGTACATGTACGGCGCTCGGGCGGTGCGGGGACATGACGCCCGCTCTCCCGTGCGGCGGGCGTCATGGCCGGCAAGTCTCTGCTGTTTCTAACAGCAGAGACTTGCGGCTACTTACCGCAATCGGCGGCGTCTTCCGATGGGCTTCTTATTTCTTGTGGGACCTTCTGAAGTCTTCCGGTGGCGTCTGAACCCGGAAGCGGTTCGCTTCCGGGGGATGTACAGGCGACCCGATTGGCCAATCGGGCCGTCTGTACACGCTATGAAAGCTGTAATCCTCGCTGGTGAGGATTACAGCTTTCAAAGTGCAATTCTTATTCTGGCCACTAGATGGCAGGCCAGGATAAGAAATGAGCAATCATGAGTTTTAATTCAAGATTAAAATTCAGAGATTGCTCATAGTGAAAAAATAAAAAGTACAATATATTAGATCATATTTGAGCTTTCAAATAATAAAAAAAAATTTAAAAAAATGTTAAAAAATATATAAAAAATAAAAAAAATATAAAAGTTTAAATCACCCCCCTTTCCGTATAATTAAAAAATAAATACCTAAATAAAAATAAATATAGACATCATGGGTATTACCGTGACTGAAAACGCCCGTACTTTTAAAAGAAAAAATAAAAAATTCCAACACGGTGAATTGTGTGGCGGAAAAAAAGCGTCAAAATGGCGATTCGATCAAAAAGTCATACACACCCCAGAATGGTATCAATAAAAACTTCAGATCGCCCCGCAAAAAATGAGCCCCCATACAGCTCCGTATACATAAATGCCAAAAAGTTATAGGGGTCAAGATATGACGACCAAAAAAAAAACAAAACAAAAACCAACTTTATAATTTTTTTATCACTATCAAAACACAAGAAAAACTATACATGTTAGGTACCGCTGGATTCGTACTGACCTGTAGAATGAAAGTAACTGGTCAGTTTTAATGAACAGCGAAAGCTGTAAATAAAAAACATGGAAAACTGTAGTGGAATAGTGTTTTTTTTTGCAATTTCACCCGATTTGGAATTTTTTTCCCGCTTCCCACTACACCATAAGCAATAATAAATGGTGACGTTTGAAAGTACAACTTGTCCCGCAAAAAACAAGCCCTCATACAGCTATGTGAACAGAAAAATAAAAAAAGTTATGGCTGTATGAAGGCAAGGAGCAAAAAACGAAAACGCAAAACCGAAAAAACCTCCGGTCGTGAAAGGGTTAAATTCTTTAAATCCGTTCTCTTTTATATCTTTTGAAGAAAAAAAGGAAGGTCAGATCGCAACATAAAGAAAAGTAGAAAGATTCCCCAACATGTTTTCCTCTCCCTTAGGCCTCATGCACATGCCTGTTGTTTGGGTCCGCACCCGAGACGCATTTTTTGTGGCTCAGATGCGGACCCATTTACTTCAACAGGTCCGCAAAAGATGGGGACAGCACTCTGTGTGCTCTCTGCATCTGTTGCTCCGTTCTGTGGCCCCGCAATAAAAGATATAACATGTCCTATTCTTGTCTGTGTGGACAAGACTAGGCATTTTTATTATGGACGGTCCTTTCCATTCCTTAAATTGCGGAACGCATACAGGCGGCATCTGTGTTTTGCAGTTCTGCAATTTGTGGACAGCAAAGCCTGGTGTGGTTTTGTGCATGTAGCCTTATGTTGAGATCAGATTTTCATTTTTATTCAACCCTTTAGCCCTGGAGGTTTTTTCATTTTGCGTTTACATTTTCCCTCTTTGCCTTTCTAGGGCCGTAACTTTTTATTTTTCAGTTCACATAGGCTTATGATGGCCATTTTGACTTTTTTTGTTTCACCATTTTCCATATGGGACAAATATTTTTACATTTTAATAGTATGTGCATTTTTGCATATGGGTATGCCCATGACATATTTTTTTAATGTTTTTTTTTTTCATTTTGGGGAAAGGGGGGTGATTTGAATTTATTTTTTTATTTTTAAAAATATTTATTTATTTAAAACTTTTTTTATAGTTCCCATAGGGAACTATAACAAGCAATCATTAGTTTGCTTCTTTCATAGACTCCAATACATTAGCATTGGAGTCTATGGGGATTATACTATGTTCCTACAGAGCCCTGCCATAGGCAGGTGCTCTATGAGAACTAATGTGCAGCAACCTCCTGCTGTACAGGAGGACAGGGCCTGCCTCACACACACTCCATCTCCCCCACCTAGAAAAGTGTGCTTCTGGATTTTAGCACGTCTAGATGCCGTGGTCACATAAGACCACGGCATCTGAAGGGCCGTAAGTCTGCGACCGGCATTACTGCCAGTCATGGACATTAGCCGCGGGTGCCTGCTGTATGAGACAGCAGGCACCTGGCGGCTATGGCTCTTGTACGTCGCTGGTCGGGAAGGGGTTAAAAAGAGTTACAAGAGAGTGGAAAGTGAACAGAGAACAGAACAGACAAAATGAGTTAACCCAGTAGTCTAAAATCTGTGATTTGGGATTTAAAATCTGCAAATCATTAATACTTTGATCAAATTAACTTTTTAAAACTCCTTAACAACCAATCACTGTACAGTGCTTTGTTCTGGGCTTCAATCCAGAGCATGATTAAAAAGAATCTGTCAGCTCTGAAACACCTCCCAAACTAGAGTAAGCGTGTATAGCATTCATGATCCAGAGTACAACTATGTAATTTTTATCTTAATTTTATCTTTCAATGCATTTTACTGCTGGTTTGTAGGAGCACAGTGTTGGTACGCAAGTGAGTATGAAGGTAAAAATGACATAATCGGACTCAGAACCACTTGCACAATACACTGCTTACTCTAGTATTGGAGGTGTTTCATAGCTAATAGATTCCCTTTAAAACTTCTGCAATCGAGCAGGAGCAGGTCAGGGTCCTGATTGTCAGTGACTCAAAGGAGAAGACAGAAGCAGTTTATCAAAGCTTCTGCCTTCTCCTCTGCAGGCATAGCATGATAACTTGATTCTCATGTGTCTGGGGTATAGCAGAGCTGCAGGGTCTTAGCATACCCTGATCAGCTGTGCCTTGTACAAAGCCCCCAGAGCGAGTGGTTTTACCCTGTAATTGGGGCTCCTTTGAGTGCTCCAGTTAAGCCTCATTCACACATCCGTGTCCGTGCTCAAATCCGTGAGCAGGTGGTCAGTGAGGCATCCGTGAAGATGTCCGTGAAGGATCCGTGTTGGGTCCGTGGGTCCGTGTTTTGCCATCCATGTTGCATCCGTGTTTCACTGACACTGAACAGCTAATGCTAATTTTCAAAGCATTTCTTCTTAATGATCTGTGAAACACGGATGCAACACGGATGACATCCGTAAGGGATCCGTGGTTTTCACGGACTCATTGACTATAAGGGCTCATGCACACGAACGTATTTTCTTTCCGTGTCCGTTCCGTTTTTTTTTGCGGACCGTATGCAGAACCATTCACTTCAATGGGTCCGCAAAAAAAACGGAAGGTACTCCGTGTGCATTCCGTTTCCGTATGTCCGTATTTCTGTTTCGCAAAAAAATACAATATGTCCTGTTATTGTTCCGCATCACGGACAAGGATAGTACTGTTCTATTAGGGGCCAGCTGTTCCGTTCCGCAAAATACAGAATGCACACGGATGTCATCCGTATTTTTTGCGGATCCGTTTTTTGCGGACTGCAAAATACATACCGTCGTGTGCATGAGCCCCAATGGGCGTGAGGGATCTGGGAAGACGGATCAAGATAGGACATGCATCCGTGCTGAAAACACTGACCCACGGACAGTGATGAAACACTGATATCTGAATACACACATTAAAATGAATGGAGACGTGTGCTGTCCATGGAGAACACGTACAGCACACGTCCGTGAAACACTAGTGCGTAGGCTAGTGTCCCCCAGAGGTTTTTTAGTGATTTCTTGGGTGACATATTCTCTGTCAAAAATAAATTTAAAAATAAGTAAAAAAATTAATAAAACATAAAATAAAAAACCTAAAGCTATTTTGTTGCACAGTTTTTCCAAAATTGAAACTAAAAAATAAAAAAAATCACATGAAAAAATGTTGCAAAAAACTATATTTTGACAGCCCAACAAATTTAAAAGCAAATTTAAGACTGTTAACCCTCCACAGTAAATTGCGGTAAATCACCAAAAAATTGTCTAGTCATTAAGGACTTTCCCAGCCTGGCCATTAAAGAGTTAAAGTGATACTTTCATTCGCTTTAGTAGCAGTTTATATTCATTTGCATGTAGTATAGAGTTGTGTCCACCAGAGGAGGCTGCGCATCTAGAAATTGCATAGCAATTTTCCAGTTTTGAGCATACTGGTAAGTGAGAGAATGCCGCGGCAATGTGCTTAGCTGTCTGAATGCAGTTCCCCTCTGTGACGGTCAGGGTTGACAACTGTCCAAACATTTCTGCAAAGTTCGTAAAAATAATGAACGTTTTTGAAGTGTCCATAAAACAAATTGAAGCATCATGGGTGATCCATATACTCAGGACTGTTGTCTGTTCAGCTAGCTTTGGTTGTGTACTAGTGATTGGCGCTGTCATGTATGTTTAATAGCTAAATCTTAAAGATTGGCGCTGTCATGTATGTTTAATAGCTAAATCTTAAAATTTGGGGTTTTATCTATCAGTTTATAATGCACACTTTGATTCCTCATTGCTCACCAAGTTGGTTCTCTCTTATCTTCAGCCAGTTTGTGGAGCCTTTGAAGATACTTTTTTTGCTTTCTTTCATTCCTTCTTAATTTTGATGCCACATTCCTGGAGAATTCCCTCTGTTTCAGCTCTTTGAGCCTCTGTCGAAAATGAAAGAACACATGACAATAAGTGCATCTGAGTATAAAATACCAGTCTAAGATTTGGAAACACACATACAAAATGTTTTTTGTTATTTTTTCCTTTTTTACACATTTTAGAATAATAGTAGTAAATGAAACCCACCAGAAGTATATAGTTAAGAAGAAAAAAAGGGAGTACAATTCAAAACTGTTATATTGTAGCTACTACAATGTAGCAATCCTTTGTCATGGCATTCTATTAACTAACGTCATAAGGTCGCCAGCAGGGATACTTTTTCCACCAGTCTTGAAGGAGTTCTCATGTATGGAATATATTTGTCTGCTCCTTGATTCCTTATACTTGGCTTCGATGAGCTGTGTTTGCCCTATTGTTGATTACTGCCAATATCTAAGTCCCACCCTGTCTTGACTAGAACTCCAGAAAAAAAACCCCAAAGAGCCCTTAACGTGAGAAATAAATACAATTTACTTCTTCAATTTGTTTAAAGGGGTTCAGGTTATAGAAAGTTATCCCCTATCCACTGTGAAGTTACAGTGCCTGGTTTTGGTGCTGGAACTTCTGAAAATAATGGATCAGTGGGTTTGCTGAAAGTCTAAACCCTGCCGACAGACATCATCCTCCACCCGAACAAAGCCAAGTGTCTCCAGGTGGAGGATGTATCATTGGCACATAAGCAGTAGTCATCTGCAATGCTTGGGAAGCAGATCTACTGCAGATGCACTAATTGTGTAATCTACAGCATAGGCGTGAAAGTACAGGGCCAGACAAGATGCTTAGCTTTGTCAATCAAGGGACGTGGGGGTGACTATCGGTGGAGAGTGGAGGAGCTCTTCTGCTCTGAGGGGAAAGTGCCTGCCCTTCAGTTCATGGAAGACGTCATTTACATACTTACAAAAAGTGGTATTAGGCTCTTCATAATTGACATATTGCTTACTCAGGAGGATCCAGTTTACCAGGCATTGTTCCTGAATCCTGATTTATTAGGGTTGATCTTGCTGACAGATCCATTTTAGTCCATAAGCCTATAGATCACAAAGTTTCTAAATGAAGCAACCCAACATTCAGTCTAGTGAGTCCACATTTTTGGCTGCACTGTATATGTAACATACCGCTTATACTGTATCCATTAAGTTGATTATCATACAGATGGAAGTTTTTGTTCCATAATATCAAGCTTTGCTTTTGCCGTGAGAATATTCATGAGAGAGCCTAAGGGTATATGCAGCTTTAGAAGCCCAAATCAGGATTATAAAATGAGATAAAGTATAAAGGACAGATACAACTTTTCTTTTTGTAATTCAGTCTTGGTTTTGGTTCCCAAAACCGCAAGGAGAAACCTGACTGCGTAGCCATACCATTAGGTATAAGGCATTTTGTATCTACAGTTGTAAACCCAGTAGAAGACTCTATCAGGTCTTTTTTTGCATTTAAAATTCTGCAAAATATTTCAATATTGAGGTCTGGCTACTAATTTTTCATAAGTGGATTACCACTAGTTGCTGGTCTGCACTTCTACTAATCTGATGGACCAAGGTTGTCCACGTATTACATGGCCAGCTATTCATTCAGAGTTATGGGACTTTCTAGTACTTCTATAACCTCATCAGATGATCAGTGGGAGTGCCTTACAGTTCCTAAGAGATTCTAAGCATAGACTATCTGTTTCAAGTTGCCTCCATTGCTCCAGTCTTTGTTCCCGTTGGGCATGGGCACTCACCTGTGGCATCTTTAAGGGCCAGTGCGCATATCTGCAAATCCTTTCCCAGCCAATGTCTACTGGTCCATGGGTAAACAAGACACTCTCTCCAGGCAGAGGGTACCTGAGCTTTAAAGGGGTTGTCCGAGTTATTTTTTTGTCCTTTGTATGTTTCTAACTAGTCAAATACAACAGCTTTTCCATACACTTTCTGCTTCTAAAGCTGCTGCTTTCTCAGGTTTCAATGAGGGTCACATGACCTGTGATGTCAGCTTGCCTCCCTGCTAATCATATATTCGTGCACAGAGCTTGTGCACGAGACGTCACTGTGCTGGCCACAGCCCCCCCCCCCTCACTGCCGCTGCTGCTGCTGCTATCTGCTCTCTCCCTGGATTCTTTCAGATAAAACATTAACCCCTTCATCCAGAACACACTGAAGGCTTTACAGCAGCAGCTGCAGATGTGAAGAGACACAGGATCTGCCCTCCTCACCCTACAGACATAGCACATTACATATGGTGCCCAGTCAGTCGTTCCTATCAGTATCAGTCCTCATGAAACATCAGAATATCTGTTTTACTTCTCATCAGGATTTTTTCATATATTTAATACCACTGGGTGTAATGGGGTGTACTGGCATACGTTAACAACTGCTTTTAGGCCCTGTATCTGTAATAATTCATGAAACAGTCTAGTTTATGAAAGGTATGTATGCCTTTCACAATCCATGCAACACCATAACAACAGCCCTACCTGCAGTGCAAGGTGAAAGCCAGCAGTGATTGTCAGAAATATGTAAATCTTGACCTTTCTGGTTCATGAGAAAAGAAATATAGCATTATTCATGCTGACAGCTTAATGGGTCAGCTGCCTCTATGACTACCACTTTTCTGATCAGAAACTATCAGCCATTTACTTTACTACTAAATGATGTAATTTTGTTAATTTATGCTCTGAGACTCCTGCCAGTTGCCAACTTTGCACAGTGTGCCTTCCCTATAGGGCTTATTCAGACAAACAATTTTCACAATGCACTTAAGGTTCACCAATGAACACCATTCTTATTTTTTAACATAAATAGGTCAACAAATGTTCTGTGCAGAACAAATTCGCCACATCTTTTCAAGACTTATTTTAACTTCAGAGTTTATATTTCTTTTATTGAAGCAGAAAAACTAAACTAATGGCATTGCTAATTGTATCACATCACAGACACCAATGGTGCCCGATAGATCGCATTGAGTGTAATTGGGTTTAATGTTGGGCTTCTTTCATTGCTCTTTTGATGGAATTTGCAATGAAGGCTCCTAAAAGAGCCTTCAGTGCAGTTATGAATGCAGACTTAAAGGCTATGTAAACCTAGGGGGGCAATTTTTTTTTTATTATTGCGTTGTACTCATTTTGATCTAAAAACATTTTTTTCTGTTGATTTTTTATTTAAAAATGTTGATCCCCTTATTCTGTACAGCTTTGAGATTCTCTAGTAGCAGGCTCTGTATTTTTTCTTCTTTTTGTCAGGTAGCTCAGCTGATGGCTCCTTGTCTCTGATCTCTGACTTAATAAACACTCATTATAGCTCAATTCTTGGCTAATGGTCCCTTTACACAGGATGGCGATCTAGCAGATTGTCGGGAAGGAAGCGTTCTTTCCTGACAATCTGCTGATCGCTAGAGGAGAAGACATGCACAGATCTCCTCCAGCATCTCCAGAGTATGGGGAGAAGTGATTGCTAATGCCATCACTCTTCCTCATACATTCCCATGATCCTTTGTGCTGCACAAACCATGATCTTTTGTGCTGCACAAAAGATATAATTACCTGATGAATGAGCAGTTTGCTGCAGAATCATTGCTAACCAGCATTACTAGTAATGCTGGTTAGCGATGATCATTTCAATCATTGGTCCTTGTAAAGGGGCCATTAAATAAGTGTTTATAACCTTTTAGTAATTTAGAGATAATGTTTATTAGATGACCAGCACAAAGTGAAAGTACCATGCACACAGCTAGACAAACCCTTTGTGACAGAACAGCTGAATATTTTTAATAAAGAAAGATCAATTGAAAAAAACTGATTTTTTTTAGCCCAAAATGAGTAAAATATAATCATAAAAATTTTTCCCACTGAAGGTGTACATAGCTTTTAAAGGACTATTTTTTTTATTAGAGGGCTTTGAATCCCACCATGTAGCCACAGACTTAAAGCATACCTCAGTTTTCAAAAAAACAAAAAGTTTGCATAATCACTGTGCTTCTGTTATGTGTGGGCTTCCCTAAAGTCTCTTTTAGCGACATTATATTTTTCCCCCTTTAGCTGCGCAGCTAGATGTATTTCTCTCACAAGCAGTAGGTGTCTCCCTTCTGCCAGTATTGTATGCAGTGACCACAAATCCCATACTTTTGACTGTGTTTGTTTTCTTCTAGGGAGCTCAAAAAGCTGATATGGAGGGATAAACCAGACTTACAGAAAAGCAGGAGGTTTGTGTGATGGCGTGCAACAATATTTGCAACTGTTTTCTACCAGAATTCTGCCTCAAAGGGATGATAAATTCTTCTGTTACTTATTTTTTAAAAGTGTTAATTGATCAGTTTGTTTTATGGACAGTATGTTAGTGATGTGAGTGATTATTTTATTATCTGCCTGCATCTTGCTTTATGTTACTGCATACAGTACACTGCATCTTTGGTATGAAGGTGGCCAGGTATCCACTTTGAACATAGACCTCTTGTACTGCTTTATCTTTGCTGAAAACACTTTAAATTTATCACCAACATTAGCATAGATATAAAAACCAATATGCTAGTGAAAGTTGCTGGAAGGCTAAAAAGAAATAACAGTGGTGATACTGTAAAGTATATAATTTTTTATCAAAGCAAAAGCTGTATATAAATGCTGATATTTTAGGTTACTTTGGATTATGTATACTTAAAGAACATAAAGGTGTTCTTCCATCGTATAATCATGTTTTTTAATCTGCTCAGAGTACCCAAACACTGCATATTGTTCCAAATACATCTGTTTTTCATGTCAGCACTTTCCTTCCCCTGTTCTCAGCGTAAGTGCATTCTGGCAGGATGTTTACTTGCAGAACCTACTGTTTTCATCAGCTTCCTGCTGGGTTTTCCAGCCAAACCCAGCATACTTTGCTCTGTAATGTTTCCCAGGGCTTGCTCCACTGTTTCCTCTGCAGTAACCATGTCCCTACATTTCCCCTCTCTTTGTTAATTAGGCGTACCAAGCCCTATGGAACATTCCAGAGCAAAATATGCTCATTATGTTATTATGCTCTGTATGTCAATATGTTTCATTAACAAACCCAGCAGGAAGCAGATAAAAACAGGAAGTAAACCATATAAACATCCTGCCACAATGCAGCAATCCTGACAACAGGGGAAGGAAAGTGCTGTAATGAAAACCAGGTATATGGGCCAAAAATATGCAGTCTTTCAGGGTACACTGGGTATGCAAAAAATTCCATAATGGGACTGGAGAACCCCTTTAAAAATTAGGTAAACTAATGTTTTATTAGAGCTTGAATAATGGCAATGTTATGTACACAGACCCTGTGTTGAGACACGCAGCCTTACAGGCCTGTTATGCAAGATGCTGTGTGTTGCATGTATCAAGCATCATGGTCTCATATGCTTGTAGAGGACATAATCTTATTCATGCATATTTCTAGGAGAGAATACCTACATAATACAGCAGATTAATGAGCATGTTATTACACATTTGTACCACACACCAGTTAGGAACAGAAGTACTTGAAAATGAATTATTCTTCATTGGTTGAGTTAGTCATCTGATCTCAACCCAACTGAGCGTGTTTTTCACTTACTGAAGACAAAACTTAATTCAGAGAGACCCACAAACAAGCAGCAACTAGAAGGAAAGACGTAAAGAGACAAATCATCTCAAGAGGGAAGATTCATTATTTCCGTCTAACTGTAATAAAAGGAAAATTCTTATTGTGGATGAAAGAGGGCTAATTCACACAGAGGTTTATAGAGAGAGTACTTCAGTTAATACTTTGTTATGTACATCATAACATACTCTTTGTGTCATCTTTAAACACTAAGGGCTAGGGTTGAGCAAACCTAAACTGCAAAGTTAGGGTTCATACTGAACCTTGCGAGTTCTGGTACCTGGACCCGAACCTGGACCTTTTCACTGAAGTCGGGGTTTGGGTTCAGTGTTTGGGTGATAACATCACCGCGCTCACCACGTGGGGGAGTGCGATGACGTCATTGCACACATCGCAGGTGCTTTGGCAGGTCCTGCTGAATGAAGAACGAAGAGACTGCTGCAGCGAGATCAAGTGGATGAGGTGAGTTGTGGTTTTTTTAACCCCTAAATGGCCATATTCTTTTACATTCTGTCTGTCTTGTTATAACGGAAAATAATAGTGAAGTTTGGGTCTCCATGACTTCAATGGGGTTTGGGGTCAAGTTCGGGTCCCATGGAAGCTGCATGGGTTCACTCATTGCTACTATGGACACCTTTGGGGGCATTTTTTATTTTTGCATTATACTTATTTTGGGATTTAAAAAAAAACATTTCTACAATTGCTTGTGACCATTGGTTTCAATCATTTGTCTTCCATAGCCTTCTGGTTTTACTGACTCTGCCCGAACCCGAACTTTGACCTGAAGTTCGGCTGCATCTGGCGAACCCGAACTTCCATGGGTCGCTCATTGCTACTAAGGACACCTTTGAGGGCATTATTTATTTTTGTATTATACTTATTTTGGGATAAAAAAATGCATTTCTCCAATTGGTTGTGACCATTGGTTCCAACATTTTGTCTTCTATAACCTTCCGGTTTTACTGACTCTGCAGGCTGTTTTTTCCTTCTCACTGAAATCCATTGGAGAGTTAATCATTTGGCTCAATCTGTAGCCCTTTTTTCTACTTTCCTGACAGCTCATAAAATTCTGAATTATGATGAAGAGTTTAGCTTAAATGAGTTTTTTTGAGCTGTCAGTAGCAAAGGGCTATATAGCGAACTGACAAAACAGCTCTCTAAAGGATTTAAACAAGAAAGATTACAAAAAGTCTGCAGAATTATTGAATCCTGAAGACAAATTGGAAATTTTCAATAAAAATAAAAACCATTTGGAAAAAATGCTTTTTAATCCAATATAAGTACATGAATAGGCATTTTCTATATAGTACCAGCCATGGGCGGTCCGCAAAATGTAGAACGCATGCAGCCAACATCTGTGTTTTGCGGATCCGCAATTTGCCTTAGGAGGTTAAAGTTCACCATAAAAATACTTGCTCCTTAGACTACGCTACCTTCCCTACATCATGCTCCTTACAGCATGCCTTTCTCACAACATTCTTCTTGCATTATGCTCTTTATTTCATCCTCCTTGGAATATCTCATTTAATTAAACAATGATCATGGAAAGAACAAGCAGTTCTCTAATAATCCCTGTTGTAATTGTAATATGCTTTTAAAGAACTATTTGCCATGATAAACAGTTTTAGTTTTTCTTAGAAATCCAGTTGCACCTGCAGTATGCAATGCTCTCCTGAGATATCTATTCATAAACAGAGGCATGCAATGCCGTTGTTCTCTTGTTTCCTTTCCTGTATAACTTGGGAAGATGCCCTAAGAACTTGACTTCAATACTTTGACGGTTTGAGAGTGAATAAATAAGGATTGAGTATCCATCTATATACATTAGCCTCTTCTGCACCATTATGTGAATTGTGCGTTCTAGACACTTGAAAAGAGGAATTAGACTCTTCATTCTCCACTTCGAAATAAAAATGAGCTGCACTCATGAGGGCGAGATTATTTGAATTAGTAATGATCATTTATGCAGCGTCGTGCACAGGGTGTATTCACTCAGATCAGTCACTGTCCCAAGCAGGACTTGCCTTTCGATATTCCTCAGGCACATAAAGACTGGGGCCAGTGTAATCGAAAACATTTCATGTGTGTTTTTTGCATTGTAAGTGAGAATTCAAATGACAGAAAAAAACTAAGAAATATGGAAAACAATACATTCCATGATAAATACTATCATTCAGTGCACAGATATTATAGGGCCCCAGTAAGATTTCCGACAAATTCATAATATTATTTTTTTATTTTATTTTTATTTTTTATTATCTTTATTCCTGGAGGAATCTTATATTTAAAGAAAAAAACACACTTTCATCCCCTTTTCTTGAACTCAACGGGAACTGCAAAAAAAAATTGTTATGCACTAAGCTCCCCCAAGTGGTAGCTGAAGGAAAACACCATGGGTTTATGTCAGGAAGCAGAAGAAGGAGTTCAGTGCTGGACCCCATAGTGGTGGCATAGATCGTCCATGGTAAGTATGCCAATGCCCTGACTGGATTCACACTCAAAAAGAATATACTTTTTTCATACTTGTTCTCTATTACCTTAAAAGTTATATAGAATCTGATAGCAGACTGATCACAATGTACAACAACTGACATATTCATGATTGTTAAGGTCCTCATACACATTAAACATAACTTTCCCAAATCAACCAATTTCACAGTAGAGAAAATTCCACATCATTCTCTAATATTTGCAATTAAATCACAAACTTCATTTTATCACATCCAAGCTGAAGCAATATAAGCAACACAAGAAGGGCTGCTTCTGGGTTAGAAATGGATGTTCCTGTCACATAGGACCTTCTCAGCAGTATATCTACAATTTAGACAACCTGTATCACATTGTAGGTGAACCTGATCTTACATTATACACAACCAATAGAAATAATCTCAGTGTGGATGTGAGATACAATATACTCTGCAAACAGTGGATAATCACATATAGTGACTCCATTAGCATCCCACAGGAATTGGTGTGCAGTACAACTTATTTCATACATGATTTCTGCCAGATTGGTAAATAATTTTATTATTACCAATAATTATTATTATTATTATTATTATAGTATGAGGGCCCAACTCTCCTTCAGTGGGAAGCTTTGAGGGAAAGACACTGGATCTCAACATGCCAACATGCTTTAGTCCCACAAGATAGAGGGGTCTGACAACAGATTATACCTTTCTTCCCATTGAAATAAATCAAAGAAAATCGCTCTTTGACAAATGAGCATTCAACCAGTAGTCATGTAAAGGGGTTGTCTCATCTAAGATATACCACCAATGTCAGATAGGTGCAGGTCCCATGTCTGGGACCCTCATTTATCTCCATGAAAGGTGGAGACTGCCTAAAATAGCTGAGCACTGGTTCTGCAACATCCGGCAGTTCCACAGAATTGAATGGAGCGTTGGCAGTGCTTATGCGGTGCACTGTCCTTTCATTTCTATGGTACTTCAAAAATTATCTAGCAAGCTCACCTGGCTATTTTGAAAACGCCCATAGAAATGAATATAAAGCATACTGATCATGCGTGGTGCACTCTCCTTCACTCTCAGGGGCCTGTTCTGGTAGGTGCAAGTCTCAGACATGGGGCCCTCACCTAGCAGACCTTGATAGCATATCCTAGTCTATCAAAGTCTAAGATGATACAAGCCCATTAATGTATGATAGCCTTTAGAATCCATATACAAACAATACTTTTACAAAAGAATAGCTGTGTAATACGACATGCAATAGATGGACCATGCCACCATTTTCTGTCACAAATTCCCTATGAAGTGACAAAAAACCTATGTGTGCCTCCATAAGGAATCAGAAGCTCCTGGAGTTATACTATGGTCCCATGGCAGTCTATGCATCGTATTACACATCTGTACTGCATAAGTCTCATTTTGAAAATATGAGAAAAAATATTAACCACATAAGGATGTCTCACCTGTTTGTGTGCGTGATCGTAGGAATTTATATGGTTGTCAAATTCCTGATGTTTGTAATATTGCTTGCTACATAGCTCGCAGTAAAAATTGGCTTTCAGGGATTCCAAAGCATTTCCTCTTGAAATTTCCTTTTCAGACAAGTCCTTTAAGAAAAGAGGTGAGAAAATTATTGATTTGCTTAAGTGATGAACATGGCAACTTGCTAAGTAACAGTAATTAAGCCGATGCTATCAAAGTTGGGTTGTTTTTAGCAGTTCTTCATGAATTGTATTGTGCCATTTAGTAGGATCAATGCAGGGTAGCACAGCTATTTAGGACAGCAAAGTATGCCCACACAAGTACATGGCCAAAAATTGCACTGATACTGGCTCACCTTAACCCTAACCCAACAAGAAAGAAAAAGACATACTGTATATAGACAGTGCAGCGCAAGAACTAATCAAAGATTGACCATGTGGTCTTAGCAAATCCAATGTCTTTCTATATTCTACACAAAACAGCTATCTCTGCTCCTCTCTCAGCAGGAACACCCAGAATAATGTCAAGCATCAGTCAACAGCTGAGCATTTAGAGATTCAGCTACAATGGCCAAGCCTTGTCTTCATTTGAAACCAGAAAACAAGCTCCCAGAGTAGCATTCAGCCGCCAAATACTACTGCCATGAAGGAGGGTCATATTTTATTATTAATAGGAAGTAAGGACTCTAGAAAGAAAGGTATTTAAAGTGCACAAAAGGTCATTTTTGGTAGAAAGATGACTAGTAGGGCTAATGTTAGTACCTGGCAAGATTATGCAGATGTCAGGGTCCATTGCTGTTCTCTATGCACTCTGCATAAGAGAAACTGCACAGGAAAGTAGGAAATACTACGCAGAACAGTGCTGTGCTGTGTTCTTGTCAGTCTGGTGTGGTGTCTACTACACAGGAGTTGCGGATGGAGCCTTCCCAACTTATTTATAGGGGATAAGTCTGTATATTTAACTTTTATTAGACAATTCCTTTCACCAGGTCTACCCTGGGTCTCAACCCAGTACTTGCTGCATAGGAGGAAGACATATTAACAGTGAGCCACAGCTCCACTGATGTCTATGAGTGGATTTTCTCTGACTAAAATCATCCGTCGTATTATTCTTCTTCACAGGCACTGGTATATGCAGATATGTCTATCTAAATGCTAATATATTTTAGGTATAAAAAATATATAAAAGTTCAATTTTATTTCTGAGAAGTTAATAAAAATTAAGTGCAAAAACAATTACAACCATCACATATTTTTAATATACTTTATTAAATCAGTTTCACAAAACAGTAAATAACAGAGATAAATTGATATTTTAATAACTGCAGCAACCAGAACAATATGATAAACACATTATTTATGGTGATCTGTAAATGTCATAAATCAAAATGGCGCAATTGTTGTCTTCTACATTTTACTCGCAAAAAATTAAATTAGCACCAATGATTAGTTATGTCTATGGAAACATGATGCCTTCATCTCACAAAACACAAGACCTCATATAGTGATGTTGATGTGAAATTTAAAAAGGTATGGCTTTTATGGCTATGAATATGGGAAGGCAAAAACAAAACAATTCTGGCCATCTGAAAAAGTGCTATATTTTCCAGCATTCAAAGGACTACATTACAAGCATCCAGCTACCTCTCTCCTTCTTAGGGCCCATTTACATGACTGTATGGTCACCCTGCCTATGTTGTGGACCGCAAACAACGGGTCTGCAAAACACAGGCACTGCCCATATGAACTCCACATCATTGATGCGGACCCATTGACATGAATGGGTCAACAATTTGCAAGATACAGCAAACACTCAGAAACACTCAGAAACGCTTTTGAGTCTGTGCCAATACACCGCATAAGATAATGTCCTATCTTTTGCCGTATCTTGCAGATCACAGACTCATTCAAGTTAATGGGTCCACCCCATAATACGGAGTTCACGTGGCTGGTGACTGTGTTTTCCAGACCACTCTTTGAAGTCTGCAGCACGGGCAAGGCGACCATATGTGAATGGGCCCTTAGAGTATGCTCACACTTGGCATTTTTACCTTCTTTGCTTAAAACGACAGGTGACATTGTTGACAAGTAATATTATTGTTGCATATGCAGTACCCCAACTACTACTAACTACTTCTGCCACAGAAAGAGCAAGAGAGAGAAAGAAATAATAACTTGGAATCTGCATTGCTAAAGCGTAGGAGTCAGCAAGGTAATTTGCATCTTCAGCTTTTACAGACTTTGCTGCTTGTGAGGGACTAAAGTTAAGACACCCTTCAAACTTAACCACGGCCTGGCCAGATGTGCCTCTAAAATATACAGCCACAATTACCATATTACAGTTGCTAGCCAATGATTCTAGACGAGTGCCATTATTTGCCACTTTGCCAGACCTTATACTTTGCCACCTGGGAAAAGGATTGCACATGTACAGATTATTGCTGGATGTACTACGACTACTATTTTGCAGACAAGTAAAAAGAGACATTAATCCTTCTACCTCTGGACTTGTTTCCTGACTCCTACCACACACCTAGGAAGCAACGCCTGATGGAAACTACTGTGACGCATCCTATTGTCAGAGCCACTACTACTCCCATCCTCTGCTCCTGCTCCTGCTCCTCACCTCAAGGGCTCACTGCACATAGTTTACTGAGAAGATGAATGCAATTAGGGCATAAGAGTGCATTTACATGCTGTAGATTCACTTATAACTTTGTGGTCCTTTTACAGCTTTAAAAGTAACTTTGTAACTTACATTCCAGTTTAGTTAGGAGTTTCTACTGTGACACAAGATCTAATATTGGCCTTATGCCCAAAATACACTCTGTACTACAATGAAATTATTCTTTGCCAGCTTAGCAATTTTGATTACAGAATAGATAACTGGCACTTTGCCTTCATACCAAAAAGGTGTTTTTTGAGCCAAAGTCCAAAATCTCTATTAAATATTGGCAAGTTTTCTCAATAAGGTGATTAAATCTATTATTCAGTCTGGATTAGTTATGCTTTAGACTTTGCAAAGCCAAAGCTATCAATCTATGCATAATAATCTAATTACGAGAATGGAAAGCATAGCGTTGGTAGAATGGTTTATGATTTGACTCCATCACGCTGTGGTGGGTGCAACATTTATCATGAAAAGTAGTTTAAAAGAGACTTAGAGAAATTAGAGAAGCAAAATGATAAAACACAGAAAATAGCATGGAAAATAAGGTTAAAGGAAGAGATAATGGCATAAAATGTCCCTGCAACTTACCGTATTAATTCATTCTGGGACTCTATGGGAAACTAGGAATTGGTCCCAAGGTGCACAAAATATCACCGAGAATAATAAAAAAAAGTAGGATTAAAGAAAACCTCTTCGGGGATCTGTGCAATACACAGTACAGTAATAATAAAAGATGTCCTTGACTGATGTCCAAAGAAGCAGTAAAGAATAGTTTTCCCAGTGAAATGGGTGATTTGGCTGGATCTGTCAACCAGTCACATCTGAAGTAGTAAAAAAAAATGTTAAAAAAAGTAGGATTCAAAGGGCACTTCTGAAAACATGAATTAAATGAATGGTGGACTACCTTCCTTCCTCAGTTGGTAGATCTGGACTGACTGTAGCATTGTATGTCAACTATAGTTTCAAGTAAAAACCATTATGTATTGAAAATATTCAAACCAGAGGCCATTGTAACTTCAGGGGTTTGGTTTTTTGGTTATTTTTCAAACTTTGTCATTTTTTGTAAACTATAGATAAAAAAACTGCAATTTTCCACAGGCTGCTGTTCCCTGAATTTTGAAACGCAGTCTTTGCTGTGTAGACTAGGACAGGGTCAGCAAAGTCATCTTATTATCATTAGAGAGCAGGGTTACATGACACATAATAGCTTTACTGTAGTTCTGGAGGCTTTGATAAGAAATTATAGCAACACATCTAAGATTCTTTTTGTAGCTCCCCTGTCTTCACTGGTCTCTAGAGGAGAAGCTGTGATCCATCTCTTCCTGGAAACTCTATTAGTTATTGACTCCCTTTATTTGCAGCTGTTATAAAGCAGACACATCCTGCTGCATGCATGGTCTATTCAGACAATGCAGGACAGAAGTGTGTACCTCCATCGTGGCGTCTGTAGAATTTTTTTTTTCAAAGCGAAAATCACTACAACAAAATACAGAAATATTAAAATAGTTGCAGTGATTTTTGTTTAACTTTCTAATAGATATAGAGTAGAAGTGAGCAAATTTTACTTTAAAAAACAAAGTGTAAAATTAACAGAAAAAAAAAATTCAATCATACTTTCCTCCGTTTGCTCGCGATGGGCCGGCCGCTGCCAACTTAATTGAAAATCTCAGCCGAAATCTCGTGTGATATTTTGAGCCAGACCTTCAAGCACGATGGTGGCGGCCGACCCATCGTGAGTAAATGGAGGCGGTGAGTATGATTGAATTTTTTTTCTGTTTATTTTACACTGTTTTTACTCTCAGATGCCGCGATCATGTATGAACATGGCATCTAAGGGGTAAAATGATGGGGAGCGGTGCAGCTCCCTGTCATTGCACCAGCTACTTACAAAAAGATGCTTGTCATGATTAAGTAATTCATCACAAAGCAAAATTTGGCGACGCCAAACAAAATTTTCAAAAACTTTTCTCATCTCGGTGCAGCAGACTCTGTACCCCTGCTGGGAGGATGAAAAGGTCAGTAAGTATTCTTTCCTCCTTGCACAGTGCTCTCCCCCTTCCGCAGAGGCTCCACTGCCACCAGTGAATCCCTACATATTGGCCATAGCACATTAGCAAAATCATGTATTCCTAGGGAAAACCATAATAACGCAGGACTACTAATGACTAAGAGCCACAGCTCTTCATAGTCTTCAGAGCTCTATTTAATAGAAAGTTCCAAATTCCCTGAAGCCACCACTAGAGGGAGCGGACTGCATACAGTTTTATTGTTGATTTCAAAATTTCAGAAAAAGGAGTTCTGAATAGTATAAATATATATTAAGAGATTATATATAATACAGAATACAGAAGATAATCATGAGTTACATGACACAATGTTTCTGAGATAAACTTCAGACATATAAACTTATAGATTAAAAAATACATTTTAATTTAGAGACTTTTAATTAAATAATTTCTGTGATGAAAATCAATATACAATTTAAGCTGACATGATTACTCAGCATATTAAAACACAGAAGAGTCTGATATAGTGTGGTGTGACATAAACCTAATAGACCTACTGACTTTTCGTAATTATTCATAAATCTAAATATCTGTCGGTTATGGATTGTGTCCAGGCACTTACTGCAACACTGCAGAATGGAAATTAAATTTGGAGAGAACATATCAGGTTCTGACTGCTTGTTTATTACATCTATAGAGGGTTTTGCTTTTCCTCAGCAGACATTTTCATGATGCTGCATAATACTGAACATGAGTGCAATTTTAGCGGTAACTACTAATTTATTAAACCCATGTTCAATTCCAGGCTTCCCACAAGTAAAAAGGGTCCAGCAGGTCCTATACACTGTATATTACAAGAGCTTGGAAGGACTACACCAAACTGAAGAAGTCGATGCTCAAACTTCATTACAGACTATATTGGGAAGACCTAGTGATATTACTGCTTCTCCTAACCAAGCTTGTTTGGGTGGGGCCTGTGAATAATCCATCTTGAATGGTAAAATTGGTTTCTTAGGATGGAATGTATCAAGACTAGAGTTTCTAATCCTAGTTATTTTATGAGAGGTAATTATTCTGGTGCATCTCTAGGAGGTCCATGCAAGAAAACTAAATATGTATGCCAGCAAGAGACCTGGCCAGTGGTGTACATAGAGAAGTAAGGGCCCCATAGCAAGGATCAAACCAGGCCCCCCACACAGGACAGAAGGGTTTCCGCCTAAACCCCTTTCAATGATCCTTGGGCCATTTTTCCACTGCCTCATTTGCTAAAAGTTGTTCCTTTAGAGGGTAGAGTTCTGACCAAGTTTTCACCCCCAGTAGAAGAGAGGATGATCCCAACTGGGCCCCCTCTTGCCATGGGCCCCATAGCAGTCGCATGGTCTGCCACTATGGTAGTTACACCCTTGGACCTGGCATAGATTTGCAGTCTAAAATGCACCTTTTTTAAGGCACACATGTCCATCAGCGGGGATCATTATCTATGGCCCACCTCCTCTTGCTCACGCTCTACCCACTTTTTGTAAAATGATGAGGGTAGTGTAAAAGATAAATGAGTCCGGTCATGGGGATTACATGTGTGGCTCACCTTCTCTTGTCAACGCCTTGTGAGGGTAGCGGAAAAGTTCAAAAAGTTGCAATTTGTGGAGCAAAATGTTACATTCTCTCCTTGGTTTTTTGCCTCTTAGCAAGTTCCAAGGTGAAACTTTTTTTTTAAGGGCTCCAGTGCAATATCTGTAACTCAGCCTTCAACTTACCATGTGCCATCTGTGGCAGAAGGACCTTCCATACAAACTAATATGACTGCTACCTTAGCATCCTTAGATATCACAGGGAAAACCGTTCTTCATTGCAATCTATGGGACAGGACACATGGTAATATCTTGTAGCTATTTAGTATTTTGCTTTGCATATTATGCAGAAGACAGAATATCAAGGTATTGTTATTGTCTAAGGGCCAGGATTTGGGCATGGGCCGGGGATCGAGGCAATTATTGGCAACAAATGTTTATGTGAATGCTTATTCATGATAATTGTCCTATGTAAAGATGCTTATGATAGCCTAATGAATGAGCAAAGGCTTGTTCGTCAGGTGATCGCACCTTTAATGTGACCCCTAAAATTGTTTGCCTGCAGCACATCAGCCTGTGTAAACAGTAGTCATAGTTCATCCTCCTACAGAGGGAATGATTTCTGCATGTGAATGCAACACACCTCTCTGCAAAATGATCAGGCAATTATCAGGATGGAGCAGTCTGTTCAAAATAATTGCCTATGCATCGACCTTTGGAAAAGGACCCTGTTGTTCTGATGTTTCTAGTATCCCCTGTAGAAAATATCAGCCAGAGTTAAATGAACAGTCAGATAATATATCAGAACTTCTTTTTGCAATCTCCCAAGATACTAATCACTAGCTGTCCTACTGCTGGGATTCCAAGCAATTAGCTGTAAATTGTAGGTAAACCCAGCAGCAAGTGTTCAGATCCCACATGTGTCACAGGGAAATAGACTACCGTCAGGGGTGCACCTAGCCTTTCAGCTGCCTGAGGTAAAAACTGAAACGGCATACCCCCTCATGCTAATTTCTTAACCTAACCCCTTTGCCACAATGAAAGTGTTCATTCCCCATGGCCCTTCCGCTGCACCATCTTGTCCCTCTCGCCCCACCTGGCCTCATTGGTGGTGCACCCCTAACTACAGTGCAGTTCTCTGAATCTATGGGTTGTCTGTGTATCCACATTAATGTTGGTTTCTACAGATAGACAGTCTTCGTACCTGCTCTAACTCTGGGTTATTGATGAAGGCACCAAACAAGGGTCCCATAATGTGTGTGTTAACACAAGGTTGTGCTTTTTTTAACAATCCCATTTTATAATGGCTTCCCCAAAAAATAAGTTGACCACAGGACGTCCCACTTCTGGGGGAACACAAACAAACAAACAAAAGATGTCATTTACACTAAAGCCCATCAGACAATGGTTAATTCTACCATACTGCCACCACAAGGAAAATTAAAGGGGTTATCCAGTAATTAATGTAGAAAATGAAAATCAGACATTATATAGTACATAACAGTCTCTTTTTAACAAGGCTACAAACAACCCTGTACCTCACATGGATCCAGAGATCTCCCCATTTATTTCTCCAGTTAATCTGCTTTATTTATTTCAAGCTGGTAGCTCAGGGACATGTCCTTAATGCTGAAGCTCAGGGACATGCCCTTTGTGCTAAAGCTCATGGGCATGTCCTTTCTCAGACGCATGTTCTTTCTCAGGAGACATGTCCTTTCTGCTGCAGTTCTCTCCCTGTAACTGTTACGGCTTCTAACAGTAGATACAGCTGTGACAGTTGAAGCATGGAACTGAGCATGTGTGTCCATTTCAGTGAGGTGGACAGATAAATAAGGAAAAGAACAAACATCAAGTGGCGCTATATATATTTTGCTGAAAAACTCAGGGACTACACTACATTTTTAATTATGCAATTACAAAAGTGTTTAGATATTGAAATCAATGAGCCATCCTCCTCTATAGAATGAGAGAAAGAGAAAAAGAGACACTCTTTGCAAATGTGGCTAAATTAGGGTGCCAAAATGGGAACTTTCTTTGGGCAACATTTTATTACCTTATAACAACATTAAAGAATTAGTCTATTTGATCATATTTTATTTACTGGGTGACTAGGTGAATAAACAACTTTACAAATCACTTCTCTTAAGAAAATTTTTTGTGTAATGCCTTTAGTTGTTCAGAAGACTGCAAAACTAGACTTCACGTGATTGTTAATTCTCTGAGCCCAAGGACGTAGGTCTGAAAGAAAAATACAATTTGCAAAAATTCTTAAACTGGGCACTATCACTAGAGACAGAGTTTGATAAATTTGTATGAAGTTCTGGGAAGTCTGCAGGAGTAGCAGCACCACCCTGCAAACCCTTCATCAATTAACTCAAAGCCTGAATCTTGTAAGCTACATTCAGCACAGGATTAGTGTCAGACATGATATGGCTTCCAGTATCCAGTCATAATGTAACTATGACAGTTGTTCAGAAGGCTGCAGAATTTCACTTTACCTATAGCAGTTGGCTTTCCTATAGACCAGGGGTAGGCAACCTGCGGCACTAGTGCCAGAAGTGGTACTCGCACCGCTTTCTGCTGGAACACCAGCTGTCACCAAATGACGGCATGAATTTTCAGTTTGCCATTTGTTAGATGCCCCGCCGCCACACTGTACCTCATAAAGAATTTTCAGATGCGTCATGAATGACGTGTCTGCTAGGCCCTCCCCTAACGCTTTCCGCCCCGGAATCCATAGAGGAGCGATAGCAGAGAGAGGCTGGTTATGAAGGGAAAACAGCTTTCTGACTACTTTGGGTGATTGGAGGAAGGAATGATGAGCCTGGAAATGATTTCTGGGGGCGAGATGAGGAACAAGCTAACTGACTACTTTGGGGGATTAGTCTATAATGATTAGTCTATAATATCTAAGTTCAATTGGTGCAGCTCTGTGGGGGTCACCAGTATATAGGGGTACCAATGTATGTTGGACAGTGGAGGGGGAAGGCAGTCCTCAGTCACTTAAAGTGAGTGAGGGCTGCTCTTCCCCAGTCAGTAAGTGTACGGTTGGAGAATTTTGGGACATAGCTAGTAAATACCTGGTTTATGTCACATATTTGTGTTACATTACTCTCCCGTATGGCTTGGCACACCAAGCGCTTCAGCTTTTGATTTTTTTTTTAAATCGGCCCTCCGTACAAAAAAGGTTGCCGACCACTGCTATAGACTAACATTGGCTTTGCTACTCAGATGCCCCAAGGACTTACAGTAGGCACAAGAACTGTGGTCACAAGAAACATACTGTATATGAAGCATGTATCAACACTGGCAGACAAGGTACTGAAATAAACTCAATGATAGATGACAGGACTCGAATGATGATAGTCCCTGATGAAGTAGAAGAGAGTCTTGCAATAATGTAGATTCTCAACATTACTAGTAAACAGGTAAGCGTGAAACAATAGAGAAGTCCTTGATTGCTCATAATATTTACACATTAAATTTTCACTGTCTTTTTTTGCTAATATATTCCTATGAATAATTATATTTTATTCACTTTTTATGTATTAGTAGGCTAAACTTAAAGGGCTTCTCCAGTTTAGAAAACACATTGTCATAGTAGGGAATACTGACTGAATAGTGCAGGTGGTTCGTGTTCAGTGGAAGACCTGTCCTCGGTTACACATGTAATCCATCAATTTGAATGGGCACTGTGTAATGCCTAATTTCCACAGTGGTACTACTGCAGATATGTTGCACACTTAGGCCTAGTTCACATCTGTGTTAGGAGATCCAGCAGGCTGGTCCAGCACAGAGTAGCCTGCCGGATTCAATCCTCACCACCGGATTCCTATTGACTGGAATGAGGTCGGATCTCCTTAACGAAGTTGCGAACGAGGCCTTACAGATGTGTTCCTCCACAGATTACAACTCATTGCTAAGGGGGCCCAGTTAGAGTTAAGCGAATCGAATGCAACGAAGTGGAATTTGATCCGAATTTCAGGATAAATTTGATTCGCCATGAAGCTGAATTTCCTTGTGGTAGAGAATCAATTTTACCTGAAATAGTTTAAAAAACAAAAAAATCTTACCTCCTCCCTTTGCTAGCCATGGGTGTAGTGCCCTGAAGGTAGGAGCACTTTGAAATTTGGACATTTGTCTATTTTCCCTATGCAAAGTTAAAATGTCTTAAAGAGGACCTTTCACCACTCCTGACATGCCTGTTTTAATAGCTCCATGCATTCTCCACGTACTAACAATTCTGGAACATCTATTCTTATGGCTCTATGTTGTGTCATTCCTTTATTATTTGCACTAGAAGTTATGAATGAATTGCTATTTGCCTTCAGTAAAGGAACAGAGGGGAGGTAACAAGTTTGGGGTGTGTACCTGCACAGACTGACTCTAGCCAATCAGTGCTGCCATGTTCAGACTGTGCAGATACACCCCCCCCCCCGACTTGTTACCTCCCCTCTGTTCCCTTATTGAAGACAAATAGCAATTCATTCATAACTTCTAGTGCAAATAATAAAGGAATGGCACAACATACAGACATAAGAATAGATGTTCCAGACTTGTTATTACATGGGGAATGCATGAAGCTATTAAAACAGGCATGTCAGGAGAGTTGACAGGTCCTCTTAAATTTATTTCACCTAAAAGGGTTAACGTGCACTCTTTAATACTGTGTAACTGCATTTTATATGTGTTTTGATATATATTCTGTTCATTATCACTGTACTTAAATGGCTATGTGGAAAGGGTTAAATGAATACTGAGAAACTGTTGGGGCTTAGATTGAGAAGCTGGTAATTTTTCATAGCTGCCATAAGGTTTAAAGACTTGTTTACCACCTTTTTTTGGGAGGGAAAAACCCAGACTTGTTTACCACCATTTTGTGGAGGGAAAAACCCAGACTTGTTTACCACCATGTTTTGGAGGGAAAAACCCAGACTTGTTTACCACCAATAAGCAGACAGCCTGACCTTTTAAATGTCTGGTTTTAGCTATGTTATGTCTCAAAACTTGTTTTTGGCAGGAACACCTGCTGTGTCATTGCTATTGAACTGAAACATTGTATCTGTTTGTGCTGAGCTTCTCCACTCCACCCCTCCCACTAGAAGGTTCTAGTCTAGCAAAAACTGTATATAAGGAGAGCAGTTAGAGCCCCTAGTGTTCTGCAGTTAGGGACCAGTGCTTAGAGAGGAGACTCTGCCAGACTAGTGAAGGACCAGAAGAAGACGCTAAGATGGGGAAGCTGAGCCACAGACCATGGGTCACTAGCCCTGTGACCAAGGAGCTACCCGGACTATTGAGCTACAGACCGTGGGCCCTTGACCAGGATGCAAGCCTTCTGAAGAGAGAGAGGGACAGCTAGCTTAGGCCTTTCCTCAGCATCAAACCCTTCTTCTGCCCGGGAGGAGACTGGAGAAGCCAGCCCAATGCCTTGCCTATATAGTTTGGTACCTGAATTCCTCCAATAAAGAAGCACCCTGGTTTACTGCAGACCCTGACTCTCTGGACTTATTTCCCATTGGGGTGCACCACACCTTACCATCCTCTCCGGAGAGCAGCAACACGTGGTGACACCTCGACGGTGTCCAGGGGACCCAGCCTAGCGTTGGGACCACCCCAAACCCGGACACTGCATGGGCCATCTCAGGCCCCTCGAGATTTTGTGCCAGATCTTCAAGCAAGATCGAGGCAGGCGGCCCATTGCGAGCAAATGGAGGTGGTAAGTATGATTTAATTTTTCTGTCAAGTTTATACTGTTTTTACTCTCAGATGCCTCAATCATGTATGAGCGAGGCATCTGTGGGGTACAATGATGGGAATGATGGGGAGCGGCGCTATAGCAGCACCCTGTCATTGCACCCTCTACTTACAAAAAAAATTACACATTTTTTGAAAAATTCGATTAAGCAGCCAAATCGAATTTTCCAAAACTTCGCTCATCTCTAGTCCCAGTAGGACACCTTCTAATAATGTTATCATCAAGGGACCTTTCTAACAAGTAGTAATTGTCCAAGGTAGAGAACCTCTATAAAGAAGTTGTCAAGGATTAGAAAAAAAGTGTCTCATTTTTTTCCAGATTTTTTTCAGACTGCGAGGCTGTGTTTGGTACTGCAGCTAAGCCCTATTAAAGTATATTGCTTCAAGCTATGCCTCTAGACGTGTAGAGGTGTACAGTAGCTCTAGTGTGCATGTGGTCTAAGAAAGTCAACTGGGTATGTGTTCTTTTCCTCTGTTTATGATTTATTGTATGCCTAAAATAAATCATAATCCTTCTAATTCTTATGAATAGGATGCGTTTTTCTTTAAAACAGCGGTCACGAGAATGAAATTTGACATACTGTGAGACTATCTGGTGAACCGCTTAAGGCACAGCACACAAGACTCAATATTATATATGGGGTACGTGAGATAACGCCAGGACACTATAAATAAGTTAAACTGCCTTCTCCTTGGAATGACAATAGATATTAAATTGTTTCCTAGCTCTTGTCATTTATCACTTCTAAAGTGATTGTAACTGCATGTTGTTTCCAAGCAGGAAGTCAGAAAAAGATGATACAGACAACAAGCTCAGCGGGGATTTTATATTTCATTTTTCCTATGAATATCTTCTGTGCCTGTATGATTGGAGTACAACGAAATGATCAAAGGGGGCCTGCAGCCTCATGTTGTGAGAGTTGAAAACACACACATTTTGGAAATCAATAGGGTCTACTATGACATCTCTGTACTTTTTGTTATAAAATTGCACAAATATTTAAAGCCGCTCTTTGATAACCTGTCACTTGCAGCTTAGGATCCATAGAGAAGAATGGAATCAATATAATACACCTTGCTGTAATCACTGCCCTTTGTATATAAGCTCTTTAAGCTCTTATTATTGTATATTTGTCACGTTGAATGACTTTTGATCTTTTTATCAATTATTGTAGGTTTATTTTTGTTATTTTAAACAAAATATGCAGTAGCTTTCCTTTTAAAAAAAAAAGAATACCACTGTATGTCTCTGTATGGAATAGCATAGTCCGAATGCCCAACCTGCCGGCCTCCAGCTGTTGCAAAACTACAACTTCCAGGATGCCTGGAC
The DNA here is from genome assembly GCA_900303285.1 of Rhinella marina. Lineage (NCBI taxonomy): Eukaryota > Metazoa > Chordata > Amphibia > Anura > Bufonidae > Rhinella > Rhinella marina. Next base: position 140,624 of record ONZH01029242.1, on the reverse strand, counting down.
AGCCTACAGCTATTAGAGCATGCTGAGAGTTGTAGTTTTGCAAAAGCTGGAGGGCCGCAGAATGAGCATCCCTGGCATGGTCAATTGGTCTATTTCATACAGTTGGAAAAAAAGGTATATTGACATATATTGGCATCTGTGGATGAATGGGTATCTTAACCCTTAGAAGACTCTTTGATTCTCTGTTTTTGCATTTTGATTTTTCACTCCCTGCCTTGCCAGACCCATAACATTTTCATTTTTCCATTCACATAGCCATATGACAGCTTGTGGGACAAGTTGTACTTTATAATGACTCCACTTAATATTGCATATGATGTAGCAGGGAGCAGGAAAAAAAAATTCCAAATTTGGTGGAATTAAAATAAAAAACACAATTCTGCCAGAGCTTTATGGGTTTCGCTTTTATGGAGTTCTCTATGCGGTAAAAATTACCCATTACTTTCATTCTCTGGGTCAGTACGATTATCACATTTGTATAGTTTTTTTGACATTTTAATACTTAAAAAAAAATAAAAACCTTGAAAAAATATTTTTTTCTTTTCATCACCATATTCTTACCCTTATGGGTCTGGAACTGGGTGAGGGTTCATTTTTTGGAGGGTGACCTGTATTTTTTAGTGATATTTTGAAGTGTGTGTGACTTTTTGATTTGTTTTTGTTCAATGTCTTTGGAGAGGTAAAAATGACAAAAAAAATGGGGAATTGGCCATTCTGATTTTTGTTTCCATTACGTCATATGCCATATGCTATAACTTGTTATATTTTAATAGTAGAGGCATTTTTTGATGTGGCGATGCCTATAATGTTTTTTTTAATTGTTTATTTTCATTTTTATTTTGCGTAAAAGGGGGTGATTTGAACTTTTATATATATTTTATATTTTAACTTTTTAATCTTTTTTTCAATCACCCTAGATGACTATGAACAGCAATCATTAGATTGCCAATTGTATTCTGTAATGGGTATATATCCATCACAGAACCCATCATTCACTGTATTCCAATACGGTGCTGCCACCTGCTGGTCTGTACTGGAATATACCAGTGATAGCTATCGGAGCCTGCTTGAAGCTCAGGGCTATCACTGTAACATAACAGCTTCCCCGCATGCTCCCATGTCTTCACTGCTCAGATGAGCGGTTAAATGTCTGCAATCAGCCATGTTTGAAATAGCAGAAACCTGGTTGCTATGGTGCCCACTGCATTCACAAACGGGTTCCATCTTTATAGTGCCTACTTCCGACGTACATTCACAGCGAAGATCGCAAAGGAGGTATAGGCTATGTGCACATTGATATATGACTGCATTTTACGCAAAAAAATATTCTCATATAGGTTATTAATATGTAATTTTAAAAAATCACAAAATTACATGAAAGTGTCCTTTAAAGGCTATGGACATCTTTGTGGATTTTTTTTATAATTGCACATTACTTATTTTGGGCTAAAACCATATTTTCAATAAGTCTATATTAACAATGTTCAGCCTTTTCTGAAATATATGGTTTAAATTTAATTTCCAGGCTGTTAGTTTCTGTTTTCTTTGAATCTTGTCATCTGATGGCTCATGTGTAGCTCTTATCGCTGATCTTCTGGCCTCATAAATACTTATATCAGCCATGTTCTTATCATTTTGATAAAAATTGAGCTATATTGAATGTTTGAGGCCAGGAGATCAGAGATAAGCGCAACACATGAGCAGTCAGGTGATGGTATTCAAAGTAAAACAGAAACTGACAGCCTGCAAACTGAATTTAAACGCTATATCTCAGAAACGGCTACACATTTTTAATGTAAACTTATTGAAAAAATGATTTTCAGCTCAAAATTAGTAAAGTGCAATCATAAAAAAATCCCCAAAGATGTCCATAGCCTTTAAAGGACACTGCCATGTAATTTTCAAAAATCTTTTCACATATTAATAACCTGTATATGAATAATCTATGAAATTTGCTAAAAAATGGGTTTCTGGATATAATTGTTCCATGTTACTAAATCAAAACATGCTCTATTACTACCCATTATAGTTAAAGACGTATTCCGAACTGTACGCTGCTGACGCCACCAGGGTAGATTGAAGTCATAAGTCATTGCTGCAGTTAAAGGGTTTGGCCACTTTCTGGCTACTTGTGACCATTATGTATGTAAGATGACTATATAGCACTTACTAATACAGTCCTTGTAGATATTCTTTGCCGTTTGTCATCTTTATGTGCCACGCCCCCTTGTTTAGTCTTTTGTGCTGCCCACAAAGAGGTCCTGTCCATAAAATGGTCATTGACGGAGGGCAATGTGACCAGGCAAATGACCTCCATGTGATGTTTCCTCAATTTAAACATACTGCACCTCCCAACAGTGCAAGTACAGATGGCAGGTGCAATGTATTTGAATAGAGGAGACATCACATGGAGGTGATTTGCCTGGTCACATGATCCTCCATCAGCTGCCATCTTATGGACAGGACCTCTGTGTGGACAGCACAAAAGACTTGTCAAATAGTGTTGAGCGGAGCGAGCTTCGGATGCTTCATCCGAAGTCGCTTAGTTCAAAACTTTAGAATAATACTGTGCGAAGACCCTTCTCCATACAGTATTAGAATATATAGGCTCCGATGAGCCAAAGTCAGTTATTCCCGAAGTCACGCATGACTCAGTTGAATAACTTCGGTAATTGATTTTTAAAGTGGAAAACCAATTTAAAACTTGATAGCGAACTTGACTTCGGTTCCGGGGTGCTAGTCGGAACCAAAGCCACGTTCGGTTTCAAGTTTTAAAGTGGTTTTCCACTTTAAAAATCAACTACCAAAGTTATTTAACGAAGTCACATTTGACTTTGGGAATAACTTAGTTTGGCTCATCGGAGCACATACATTTTAATACTGTACGGAGATAAAGCTTTCACCCAACACTATTGGCAAACATGGGGCATACTTTCTGAAATAGAGAAAACGGTGCAGAATTTCAACAAGGACTATATTAGTAAGTTCCATATAGTCATCTTATGAAGACATTGTTCAACAGTCACCAGAAAGTGGCCAACCTCTTTAAGCGAAGACTACCTGGAGCCCCGAAGCAACAGAGTTGAAGTGGCAGCAGAGTCGTCAGGTGAGTACAGGATCTTCTGTTGTTTTATTCCATTTCCAATCTCGGAAAACCTCTAATTAATTTAGCTTAAATTTTTGTCTCCTATTTCTCTAATCTCCTTGTCTCTTTCTAAATTTGGCAATTAACAGTATTTTACCGGAAACACTTTGCAAGTCATCACTTGTAACATCATACTTGCACAGTTTCTGCCAAAGCTTGGCGTGAACTGCTTAATAAATGTGGGCTAATAGGTGTAAAAAGCACCTGTTAATCTACAGCTCTGCTGAAAAGTTGACAGCCCTCCAGATCCAGAGAGCAGGACGTGATACAGCATATAGATGCATTTAAATAATAAGTATGCTGGCATTCATATTCTGCTCCATTCATGCACACATGCTTTCAAAGAGCACAAAATGCCTCTGATAAAGGAGGGGGGGGGAGCTCTTTCAAAGTCTCCAGGAAGCAAATGAACAGACTGAAAATCGATTACATCAAGATAAACTAGACCATGAACAAATGTTCTTCATTTCTAGATAAAACTATTTAGTCATAGGCAATTCATTTTAAACTTCCACCCATTCTAATGTGAATAGTAGAGTAGATGCAAAAGGAACCTAATATTTTTCTCGGAATGTGAAATAAAAAAAAAGTCAATTTTCCATCAGTACTTCTCTTAGCAGTTAGACGCCTTGCTTAGAATTTATATGGTTTCGTGGACTACTCAGGTAGCTTCCCCCTCTCCCGTTTTGTCAGAGCATCTGTTTTATTAGTTGTTACACTCTTCCTATAAAATAGCAATTTTCAAGATTTACTTTCTCTAAAATGGTATTTTAGAAACTTTACTTCTGCATATTGACATATTTATAGCCACATGCATTTTCACCACCGGAATGATTTAATTCAGACCAAAACTAAATAATATTTATTATTCACGGGCACTAGGCTTTGGAGAATACAAAACAGCATTCATACTTTCTCGGCAAAGGAAAAAAATATTTTCAGGTACGGCCCCGGCATGACAAGTGTGATAAAGTGGCACATAAAATAGAAGTCTCATTTGCATTTCTCGGGAAATGCTAACTTAGAAAAAAAACTCTTACTTTATTAGAAGTGCGATAAGTTTTGGTCGCAGACTATATTTAAACAGTTTGCTCTGTAAGTCGTCAACGCTAATGTCAACCATTTGTTTTTTGTTTTCACATAATATTGATTCTGGGATACACTATTATTTTAGCAATTTTCACTCTGACTAAAAATCTATAGTAAGCCTCAGCAACCTCCGGAACTCCAGCTGTTTTCAAACTACAACTACCAGCATGCACCACTGCTCAAGTGTCCTCTGAACCCCTCTAGAAATAAATGTAGCATGGTTGGAGTTGAAGTTTCATAATAGCTGGAGTGCCAAAGGTTGCTGACCCCTGATCTATAGGATTGGTGTCTATGTTGAAAGTGCAGCACAGCCCAAAGTAAGCCTACTTTCACATCAGCGTTTTCCTTTCCGCTATTGAGATCTGTCATAGGATCTCAATACTGGAGGAAAACACAATGGGGAAAAACTGGACTGAAGGGAACAGAGTGCACCAGAATGCATTCTGTTTCATTGCGTTCCCATGACGCACACAAAAGCGCTGCAAGCAACGTTTTTCAGTGGGTCCTGGGATACGGAGCAAGACAGATCCGTCATGATCAATCTAAGTCAAAAGAGACAGATCTGTTTTCTCAGACGCAAAATAAAACTGATACATTGATTGACAATGGTTTTAGAGAAGAATCCATGATGGATATTTTAGAGATAATACAACCGGATCCATTAATAATGGATGCAGACAGTTGTATTATTAGGGGCCATTCAGATGGTTGTGGTATTGCGGATCCGCAAAAATGCGGATCTGTAATACCACGGATGACGACCAGTGTGTGTTCCGCAATTTGCAGAACACACGGCTCGGCACCCCATTCAAAAGGCCTATTCTTGTCCGCTATTGCAGGGAAGAATAGGACATGCTCTATTTTTTTTTTTTTGCGGAGCTGCAGCACGGAGCCGCGGCTGCCCGCTCTCATTGAAGTTAACGGGGCCACATCTATTCCGCAAAATTGCGTCATAGATGCAGATCCATTCACACGGTCGTGTGATCGAGCCCTTAGACAGAAGCACTTTTGCTGATCCATGTTGGATCCAGCAAAAACGCAGATTTGAAAGTAACCTGAAAGAACTATTTTCTGCTCTCTTTAGGTAGATCTGACCATGAAATAATCCACTCGTAGATGATTTAAACACAACAAATAAAACAATTCATCCCTTGGAAAACCATTGTCAATATCATCCTCCTACTCTTCTGCCAGCCTCTGCAATAATTAAAACTTTTGCACCACGCAACCATTTAATAGGCACTTCTTAACATGCAATCCATACCCCTCTCTCTGAAGCCTTTTATCTCTAGTATTATCGACAATCATTCACTCTGACAAATGGTTAAGAGGTGAAAAGAAACCGATTTTCGATTTTGTGTGAAAGTGGGCAATTAAAATAAAAAAAACCTCACTCATCACACACAGTTTCGAGTTATATTTTACTATATTTTTACTATATTTGTCTGTGTACTATTACAGGTCTTCATTTTACTATTTATTATCTGGAGCATCAATGACTGGCTTGTAGGTAATAAACCTATATCCAATAATATACGATTTAGTATAATGTCCTCCCCACAGATATCCTTGTTTCATATTTTATATGTTATACAATATATCATTGAACCTAAGTGTACCGGTGAAGGGATCATTACTGTAAGGATCTACAATATCTTGAACTTGCAAGTTATGTATTTCCATACCTGTCCAGATCTTCTATCGTATTAGATCTTTGGTCTTGTAAATACAGGTATGTCTAGTTCTTCTTCCCGTGAGTTTCTGCTATCTTGTTGGTCCTCTTCTGGACTCTCTATGACTATCATCCAGCTGTTCTTTTCTTGGCACTGTTGTACATGCCTTGGGAAAACTCATTGCCAGTAATCAAATTTCCATATGGCACCCAAAATGTAACAAATCTATGACAGCTGTGGATGGTTGCTCATTTTATGCTTGCAATTCATGAAGTGCATTTGTCATAACAATGTTACATTGATAACTGTTAAGTGTTTCTCTTGCCCATCAGTCATCTTCTCAAAATAAAGTGGATTAATACTGGATTATTATAGTAAGGAAGTAAAATTGTGTAGAAGAAGACGTTTGGTAGCCTTCATGCATTCATCTTCCCTCGGACCACACTTTAAAGGGAATCTGTCACCAGGATAGTCGCTATTGAAGTAAAGCCATAGCCTAATAGCACTTATTACCTTATTTCCAGATGTGCCTTTGTTCCAGCAGTAGATGTTTTCTATCTTCTGAAAATCCAGTTTATTTGGTATGCAAATGAGACAGTAAAGTGCCCGGAGGGGTGTCACTCTCGCAGAAAGGAGCCCAGGCACGGCTCTTGCTAGTGCCCAAGCCCGCCCTCATGCTGGGAGCAGGGAAAAGGAGGCAGAGTTATGGCTTGAATATGATGTAGGTGGGTGGGCTCCTTCCTGCAAGAGTGACACCCTTCCTGGCACCTTCCTGGCTCATTTGCATATCAAATAAACTGGATTTTCAGAAGATAGAAAACATTTATTGCTGGAACAAAGGCACTGGAAATAAGGTACTAAGTGCTATTAGGCCATGGCTTTATTTCAAAAGTGATTATCCTGGTGACAGATTCCCTTTAAGTCGTGTATGGGTTGTAAATATGCAAAACTTTGCAGTGCATTTTTCACCTCTCTACAGCCTTCACCTTCTCCCTCCCTGGTCGTTCATCCCTCACTCCATAGTACTGAGATCATATAATTAGAATATAAATACATACTCCAATCAGCCATAGCTTTTGGGGAGTTTGTCACTTAGATTAAGGCTTCATTCACACGGATCCGCAAAAAAAACAGATGACGTTCCGTATGGCATCCGTGTTTCCGTTTTTTTTGCGGATCCATTGTAACAATGCCTATCCTTGTCAGCAAAACAGACAAGAATAGGACATGTTCTATCTTTTTTGCGGAACGGAAATACGGACATACGGAAAAGGAATGCACACGGAGTACCTTCCGTTTTTTTTGCGGACCCATTGAAATGAATGGTTCCGCATACGGTCCGCAAAAAAAACGGAACGGACACGGAAACAAAATACGGTCGTGTGAATGAAGCCTAAGCCTTATTAACTGCAGTACTACATGAGATAGGGAGTCTGGATCTCTAGTTTTTTATTTTCCTACCGAGCTCCATCCCCTCGCTGTGCACACTCATAGCTCTACTGTACTATATTGGTAGGACTGCTAGGAGCCCCTCTCAATTATGTGTACAAGCTCAGCAGTCCTGACTGTTGTACAGCAGAGCTATGAGGGCGCACTTGGCCGTATGAAAATAAAGTTGCCAATTTGGACTCGTAGTAATGCAGATATAGGGCTTAATCTGGGAGTCAAATTCCCTTTAAAACCATTGACATTAGAAGTGAAGAATATTGATCATACAGTGACATTGCCACTTGTCAAGGGTTGGGAAATATTAGCCAGCGAACAGTCAGTTCTTGATTTTGATCTGTTGGATCTGTAGTTAACATGGGAATGCAAAAGGATCTGTGTGATTTAAACAAGATGCAAATTTTGATGGCTAGACAACAAGATCAGAACATTTCCAATACAGTAGGTCTCCAAAACTAGTGGTGTATACCTACCAAATGTGGTCCAAGGAACTGGTGAGAGGGTCATGGACGCCTAATGTGTAGTTTTATTCCGGCATGTTTGCTACTCCCGGCTGCACGATGCACTAGCAGTAGCATGAATTCGGCAGGCTTTTCGCCTGCCGGAACAGCCTGCCGGAGAAGGCTGCCGCTAATGTGAAAGTAGCCTAAGGGGGAGTTCACATCAACATTTCATTTTCTGTTCTTCTGATCCATCAGAAAAACAAAAAAAAGAAAACAGAATCTTGTAAAAAAAACTGATCCTGTTTCATCAGTTGGCATCCGTTTGAGCCATTTTTGTCAGAGATCCTGCATGCAGTACTTTTTTCCATCTATAAAATGGATGTCAGGTGGAAATGGCTCAAATGCATGCCAACTGATGCAACAGGGTCTATTTTTTTACAGGCTCCTGTAACCTGTGAACTCTCCCCAAGGCTGGGTTCACATCTGCGTTTTTAACTCCAGCACTGTAATCTGGTCACTGTATCTGGCATACATGCTGGCTTTCAGCCAGACAATAAGCATGCAACATTTTTTGTCTGGCCAAAGTCAACATTGGTGTTGGGCGAGCATGCTCGCCCAAACACTGTATTCGGCCGAGCATGGCACTGCTCGGCACAGCGCCATGCTCAAGTCCCCTCCCCACACGTTTCCTGTTACAATCAATGTGCGGGGAGGTACTGGCATTCACTGTAATGCTGTAGCGATGTAGGCTACTGGCATTACAGGGATTGGCTGTCTGGGAACGCGGCATCGGGTGCTATATAGCGCCTGGTGACATGTGACCTGGCTCAGTCTGAGTCAGGGAGAGCTGCTGCAAGAAGAGACAGATAGTGTAGGGATAGGAATTGGCTAGACAGGGCTAGTTTTTCTGTTTAAAAGACCCAAAAGGCCTTTTTAAGGACTATTGTTATATCTGGCTGCAATTTTTTTTGGGGGGGGCAAAAATAGCGCAAGTTTGCCTGACCTAAACACCACCTTCGCGGCGTGTGCTGTATAACATTTGTGTATCCCAAATACCTGACATCCGGTGTATTGTTTTCTGCTGCTAATCAAGGCGACGTTACCTGCGAAGCATCTGCTGTATAACGTTTGCGTAAGGAGGGACAGATAGTGTAGGGAAAGAAATTGGCTAGGCAGGGCTAGTTGTTCTGTTTAAAAGACCCAAAAGTCCTTTTAAGGACTATTGTTATATCTGGCTGCAATATTTTTTTTTTTTGGGGGGGGGGGGGGCTAGGGGCGGATTGGCCATAGACCTTACAGGGAAATTTCCCGGTGGGCCGATGCCCAGAGGGCCGCCTGGGCCCTCCTCAGGGCCGGCCAGTGGAAGTTTTTGGGGCTGTCAGTATTTTGTGATGGACTGTTGTATTTGGCTCTGTTGGGGCGGTATAATGTGCCACAATATGGTATTGCTGGCCCTGCCTTCTATCAATTCGGACCACACTACAAAACGGGGCCACTTTTCATACTTTTCCAGGGCCACTTTAAGTTCACAGTCCGCCCCTGGGGGGGGGGGCAAAAATAGCGCAGGTTTGCCTGACCTTAACACCACCTGCGCAGAGTGGGCAGTATAACGTTTCTGTATCCCAAATACCTGACACCTGGTGTATTTTTTCTGCCGCTAATCAAGGCGACATTACCTGTGCTGCGTGTGCAGTATAACGTTTCTGTATCCCAAATACCTGACATCTGACATCGTTCCTTGATTTGGGCCTCTCGCCAAGCCCGCTTGAAGAGGGACATGAGGAGATGTTGTGCCCTGATTCCCAAACTCATGAGCATCCACAGTCTGAAGAAGATGACGGTGGGGAACGGCAATTAGTGTCTGACGAGGTGCATGATGAGGATGAGACGCAGTTAAGTCAGGTTCTTGTTAGGTCACCATATCAGGAGGAGGACCAGAGTGAGGAAGTCGAAGAGGAGGTGGTGGACAATAAAATCGCTGACCCAACCTGGGAAAGTGGCAAGCCGAGCGAGGAGAGCAGTACAGAGGGGGAGGGATCCGCAGCACCACAACAGGCTGGAAGAGGCAGTGGGGTGGAAAAAGGGAGAAGGCAGGCCACGCCAACCAGGCCCGCAACTGTTCCCCGGAGCACCCCCTTGCGGCAATCTCCCTTGCCAAGGGGTAGGTGTTCTGCAGTCTGGTGCTTTTTTGAGGAAAGTGCTAACGATAAAAGAATTGTAATTTGCAACCTGTGCCGTACCAAAATGAGCAGGGTCGTGAACACTAGCAACCTGACCACACCAGCATGATCCGCCACATGGCAGCAAGGCACCCTAATAGGTGGGCCGAATGCCTGGGTCCACGATCGGTGTCTGCGGGTCACACAACTGCCTCCTCTTCCCCTGTGTTACATGCTGTCCAAGACGCAGGCCCAGATGCCTCCTGCCCTGCACCTGGACCTTCGCAAGCAGCATGCACATCCACTTCAGTGTCTCAGCGCAGCATGCAGATGTCCTTACCCCAGGCATTTGAATGCAAGCGGAAATACCCAGCCACCCACCCTCACCCTGATGAGCGGCCTATTGTCACAAGGAGGGAAAAGTTTTGGAAGATGGTGAAGGAGTACCTAGCTGACCGTGTCAACGTCCTCAGCGATCCCTCTGTGCCCTATAATTATTGGGTGTCTAAGCTGGACACATGGCACGAACTGGCGCTCTACGCCTGCTGCCAGCGTTTTGTCAGAGCGGGTATTTAGTGCCGCTGGGGGCATAATAACTGATAAGCGCATCCGCCTGTCAACTGAAAATGCTGACAGGTTGATGCTTATCAAAATGAACAAGGCCTGTATTGCCCCTGACTTCTCTACCCCACCAGAGGAAAGCGGCTGAAAATAAAGGAACTTTAAATGTGCCTTTTAGGGTGTATTGAATACACTGTATTCCCATGTACCCTTTCCTCTTCTCATCCTCTTCCTCCATCATATCAAACTGCTTATTAGGCTGCCCTCGACGGTCACCAGTAGGCCCTCACCTCTAATTTTTAAGACGGTCACCAGCAGGCCCTCACCACTAATTGTTAAGGTGGTCAACAGCAGGCCCTCACCTCTAATCTTTAAGACGGTCAACAGCAGGCCCTCACCTTTAATTTTTAAGACGGTCAGCTTAGCAGCAGGCCCTCATCCATAATTTTTTAGACGGTCAGCTCAGCAGCAGGCCCTCACCCATCATTTTTTAGACGGTCAGCTCAGCAGCAGGCCCTCACCCATAATTTTTTAGATGGTCAGCTCAGCAGCAGGCCCTCACCCATAATTTTTTAGACGGTCAGCTCAGCAGCAGGCACTCGTCCCTAATGTTTTAGATGGTCAGATGAGCAGCAGGCACTCACCCCTAATGTTTTAGAGGGTCAGCTCAGCAGCAGACCCTCACCCCTAATGTTTTTGAATGTCAGCAGCAGGCCATCAATCATAATTTTTAAAGGGTGTGTCTGATGCCCTACTTTATGTGTAATAAAGGGTGTATTGGAGTGCCCCTTCCTTGTAATTTTTGGCAGCACTTGCGCTTTATATACAAGTAAATATATGTTTCCTAACAATATTTCCTCTAAAATCAATTTTATCCTCGGTTTTGGGCGTATTCTTGTCATTCCGTAAAAGTGGCGTAATACTAGGACAACATCGTTAACAGCAGCGACTTTGGAGTCCAAGATGCATCCAGACATCATCCCCATGCTGTTCCCAAACCATTTCAGTGGTGTTTCCATCATTTTCTCACCTTTCCCTATGAACCAGACACCCTCCCCTCTTTAGAGCAGGGGGTGCCTGGTTTAGTGCTCTGGTTCTCCCATTGACTTCCATTGTGATCGGGTGCTCGGTAGTGCACTCGAGCACCACCTAGTGTTCTACCCGAGCACCTGAGCACTACGGTGCTCGATCAACATTAGTCAACATATATGCTGAAAAGTGGCCGTATTGCCACCAGATACTATTACAGTGAATGGGCATCCGGCAGTGCACGGTGCTATCCAGCTATGCCGGATATGGTGAACTCTGGAAGACTGCCAGAGTTCACAGCGAAGATGGTGATGATGAACAGGGTGATGGGCGTCCAAGGCTCAATGATGAGCATGGCCAGCAAGAGCTAGTGTCATGGACATTCCTGTGACAGGTAACAAGAGGTCTGTCAGATTGGCAACACATGGTATAATCTGACATGTTTTCCTTTTTTGTTGTTGGTATTTACCACACCCTTTTTCCTCACGTGTTCCTGGTGTGGTAATTGTCCCTCCCCTATTTATTGCTTCTTCTCCCACTATTCCTTGCGGCTTATAGCTTCAGTTGTTGTTGTGGTGAGCAGTAGTCTGGTTCTCAGCTGAGATCCTGGAGCCTCCATTTCTTCATTGAAAGATGAGTTTCCTTTTCCCTTCTGTGTGTTTTGTTATTATGCCTAAGGGAGACTCCTGTTCATCCTTCCTTTTGGAGGAACAGGTAGACTCATTCCTGTCATTAGTTCCAGGGTCCTATAGGGTCAGTTCGGTGTTTAGGTTCCTGTGTATGAACTTGCCTACCTTTGAGGCCTGTTCATACTGGTAGATGGACAGAAATTGAGCCAGGGTTTCCTGTAGGGGGTGTCCATCTTCCTTCTTTAGTTTCTAGGCCTAATCTCCTTTCCCTCCTATGCTCAGTTTGGTTTCCCCCCCACACCTGTGCTTGACAGCTAGCCTGTCTAGTCTGATACTGCAAAAGAGCAAGTGTAGCACAGATTTGCTGGATATTATGGCAAAGTGCCCGAGCACATAATTCATTGCAACTTGCTGCACATGGGGCTGTGTAGTTGTAGACCAGTCAGAATGTGCATGTTGACTTCTGTCTACAGCAAAGAGCACTTATGTTAGGAACATGAGATCAGGGTCCGACTGGGGCTCCTTGGGCCCACCAGAGAAAATTATTCTCAGGGCCGAAACCACATATCAACAATTAAGTTTAATAGATTGTGATTCAAAGAAATAGACCCCAGTGACAAGATTTATTTTTTTTTCCAAAGGTAGCTCCAAATGTTTTTTTCTCCTGGATTGGGTCCCGCTATAGTACTATTCCCTATAGGAAGAAAATGAGCCAGTGAAAGCAGTATGTGATAATGTGGGCAATGTTCTGCTGGGGTACCTTGAGTCTTGGCATCCATGTTGTTACTGCATTGTTGCAGACAAAATACTTCATGGCAAGGGTATTTCCTAATGACAGTGGCCACCTTCAGCAGTTCACCACCTTCAGTGGTTTGAAGAACATGACAGAAGAGTTTCAGGTGTCAACTTGGTCTCCAACTTGCTTAGATCTCAATCTGATTGAGCATTTCTGAGATGTGCTGGAAAAATAAGCCACATTTATGAGGGAACCACCTCTCAACTTACATAACTCAATGGATCTGCTGCTAATATCTTAATTCCTGGCACTACAGGACACCTTCAGAAGTTTTGTGAAGTCTATTGCATGCTCAGAGATAGTTTAGCGACACAAGACCATGTGAATAAACAGTGGTCAGTGTGTTCATATGTGGCAGATAAATGACTCTTTCCTCACTATCCAGTGGCTCTAGGATCTTCTTTTCTACTGCATGTTCTCTGTTAATGTTCAGTAACCTTATCAGTCACCCAAAAATTCTCTATAGTGGGAAACTAGAGAGGGAGAAGGAGGAAGCTAAAATAGTATCTCTCCCTCAGTGTGTGACATGTTACAGTCTCAGAATCTGCCTGTGGGTAAGACGTATGCTGTGAGAAAGGAGTGTGAGGAATAGGAGACATCAGAGTGAACAGCATTGCTCTCCAACTCCAGCCACTATCCGCAATTGAAGGTTTATAGCAAAGATGAAGATCAGAAGAGAATACCCCAGACTCTACATCTGACTGCCCAAAATATTAACACTTTCAGCTACTTAAAGAGGTATTAAATATTTGTATCAAAAGTTGTGTTTCAGTTGCATTTGTATTTTCTTGTTTTTCTTGACATCTGCAGGAGTACTGGGTTTATTTTCTTGTATTTTCCTTTCCAATTAACACTTTTAAAGATTGGCTTTTTTCTTTGTTTGCACGAAAAAAAAGTGACACCAAAAGTTCACAGCCTACAATCAGATTTGTTTGGAAAAGTAATTCAAGAAATACCAGAAGGCGATTTAACCCTCTATTAGCATTATTATTATTTGATGAATTTCACTTAGAAATAGTCTTACTTGTCTCTCAGTCTTGCTTTACAGATGTACAACAATAATTGCACAGTTTTTATTTTAGATACTGGGGGGTTATCTATCTATCTATCTATCTAGAAAAACAAAATTCCACAGCACCACCAAAAAATGTGCTAACAGTGCGTGTTCTTTATTTCACCAGCGCAACGTTTCAGTCCTCTTACTGGGACTTTTCTCAAGCAGTCAAGTGAATTACAGTAGTGTTCAGTGCATATTTAAAGACATAATTGTGTAATTGACATAATTCCATCATTATTACATGATTATACTGATAAATAGTAATAGGAAAATAATAAAGTGTAAAATTCCACATCATATATTTACAAAAACATGATTGGGGTATTTAAATGTATAAAAAGATAAAATACACATAGTGAATAATCAAAAAGTACATAAAATCCATAATTGTGCCACAATTGATAATAACACATACCCCTAAACCATCTGTGTGAACCATGTGTACATAATTAAAAATAAATAATTACAAAAGAATTAACTAACTGGCTGGTTAGTTAATTCTTTTGTAATTATTTATTTTTAAATACCCCAATCATGTTTTTTGTGAATATATGATGTGGAATTTTACACTTTATTATTTTCCTATTACTATTTATCAGTATAATCATGTAATAAAGATGGAATTATGTCAATTACACAATTATGTCTTTAAATATGCACTGAACACTACTGTAATTCACTTGACTGCTTGAGAAAAGTCCCAGTAAGAGGACTGAAACGTTGCGCTGGTGAAATAAAGAACACGCACTGTTAGCACATTTTTTGGTGGTGCTGTGGAATTTCATTTTTCTACATTTGAGGATTTGACCAAGTCCCTAGCCGCTGGCACACCGCTATACATTTTCTATTTGCTGTGCTGCTTTCATTTTTTCTATCTATCTATCTATCTATCTATCTATCCAGGGGCGTAGCTATAGGGAAGCAGGGGAAGCGGCTGCCTTGGGGCCCAAACTCAGAAGGGGCACACCCATGAGGAGGACTAAAAGATTTTACTGTCAGGTCCCCCTCAACAGTGTTATAAAATTACATTATATACATAGACACTGTAGAAAACGGACAGATAGCAGCTGTTGGGCCTGGTCTGAGAGAGCGATTTTGATTAGCCACAGGAGTGGGGGTTGCAAGGGAGGTTGCGAAGAAATTCCTGGAGGGGTGGCCACGTTCAAAAATTTGCTGTGGGGCCCAGTCATTTTTAATTATGCCACTGTATCTATCTATCTATCTATCTATCTATCTATTTCATTCCTTCAGTCTGTCCCTTATAGATGCCCTTGTTGAAACTGCCGCAGTAATTGAGGCAGTTGGAAATCTCACCGTCAATAGCAATTTAAATATTGCAACAACTATTGTATATGAAATGTATATATTTTTATTTATAATAATATCACCTTTCCGCATTTTGCATGTGGGTTTGATGTTTCAAATTAGTGGATAAAGCCGATAGGGAATGATTATCTCTGCTGGAGCCGCACAGATGGTCAGTGGAACTTAAAAACAAACATGAAAGCCAGAATACTTATGTGTTAGACATCAAATGTATGAATGTTTATTTTAATACCCTAGAAGAATCAGCAGACGTTTGATAGCAGGTCTGATAAGGTTAAAAAGATATAAAACTGTTTCAGGGATTTTATAACATTGTATTAAAAATCCACAGTCTTTCCATATACTTATAGAATAAATGATTGCATAAACAAACTAGATAGATAGATAGATAGATAGATAGATAGATAGATAGATAGATAGATAGATAGATAGATAAAGGGGGTCAGTGAGCACATCCCAGTGTGCAGGTGCCATGGCTGGAAACTCAAAGGGAAAAAAAATAAATACAATGCAACAGCACTCTGCAAACCAAATAAAGTACAAAAATGCCATAGTAATAGAAAATATTCTGGAGCTAATGCTACACTTATTTAGTAAATTTGAGATTCTTGGCAAATATATTTTGTACAAAATTATTTGGGCCCGTCTGCCAAACGTCAAGGAGAGCTCTGTAAGACGGGAACCTAACACTAAATAGTACCTGTTATGTGCCATAACAGCCACCATAAAATACAGGGAGTGCATGCTGGGTCCACTCTGCTTTTTGTCATTTTTGGTGCCAAAATGGCCTCCATTCAATCCAGGGAATGCTGATACCAACATGCATGCTGAGCCCACTCTATAGCTCTCCTGGTGCCAGATGGCTACCACTGAATACAATGAGAGTCCACTCTATACCTCTCCTGGTACCAAAAGGCTTCCAGTGAGTGCAGGGAGAACAGGCTACAGCTTTATACTTACACTAATTAAAATCAGCCCAAATAATTTTGCACAAAATATATTTGCCAAGAGTCTCAAATTTACTAAATAAGTGTAGCATTAGCACCAGAATATTTTCTATTACTATGGTATTTTTTGTATCTAATAAAAATTGTATAGCTCTAACAAGTCAACTAAAAAAGACAGTATTATTAGGCAAATTATAGAGACTCCTATGGTCAGATGTGGGGATCCTCTGCCACAGGCTGATAGAACCACATTTTCCAGTGGCGTAACTAGAACTGATTGGGTCCCACAGAAAATTTTTGAACAAACACCTCCCCCCCAGCACCCTCTGTCAGGACTGGCAGTCATGGCGCCCGTACCGCTGGTCCTGCCTCTGACACTGCGAGTGCCAGGGACGCGGCGGGTACGCAAGCCCACTCGCGTTCTCGGTCACTAGGATCACGCCAGAGAATCTAGCTGGTTCATCCGTCAGCTCTGCTATGCAGACCGGGTCACCTAGGGGTTAATTCTGTGCTCAGGAGTCTCTCCTCCCTTTCACCTGTGGGAGTGGGATTCCTGGCTGCATTTAAACCCTGCAGTAACTATCATGTCTGCCAGTGTTTGAATTTCTCTGCACCAGCTACCCTTGTGATTTTTGTGCTCTGCTATTTTGACTCCTGTTGTTCTCTGACCCTTGGCGTGTTTTTTGACTACTCTTTTGCTTGCTGATTTTGTTCCTGACGTACTCTCCTGGTTTGACTCGGCTTTCTGACTACCCTATTGGTGTTTGTCTGTCTTGTGTGTCTTCCTTCCCCTGCACCTTATTTCAGTGTATCTCGCAGTCATCGTGGTTGTCGCCCCACGGTTTAGCGTGGGTGGGGCAATAGGCAGGGACAGAGGTTGGGGCGAGCTCAGGGCTCACGTTCCTCCGTTGTCTGTGTACCCCAACCCTAACAGAAACACTGGCCCAATAGAGGCCTGCAACCTGCATACGTCCAGCTACTTTCACTCCACCTATGGAGCCTATGTCAGCTGTGGTCGCACAGGTCCAGGCCTTGACCAAGTTGGTTCAAGATCTGGCTACACGCCTTCAGGTCCAGGAAACCATGCATGCTTCGGCCCCGGGGCCACCTCCGGCCGTTCAGTTACCTGCACCTGAACCCAAGATTCCCCTTCCTGACCTTTTTTCTGGCGATCGAAAGACATTTTTTTCGTTTCGGGAGGGATGTAAACTGTATTTTTCTTTACGTCCTCAGTCCTTGGGGACAGAAGCGCAAAAGGTGGGGTTGGTGATGTCTCTCCTGTGGGGTGACCCACAAAATTGGGCGTTTTCCTTACCATCTCACTCTCCTCTGCGCTTTTCTCTGGACTGTTTCTTTTCTGCCCTCGGTCAGATTTATGATGAACCTGACCGACCTGCATTAGCGGTTTCCCATTTATTATCTCTCCGTCAGGGTAGACAAGTGGCGGAAGACTATGGTGCTACTTTCAGACAGTACGTGACGGACTCAGGGTGGAACGATCAGGCCTTGAAGGACCTGTTCTTGACCGGCCTCTCAGACCATGTAAAAGACTTGTTGTTAGCTCATGCAGAACCTAAAACTCTTGATGAAGCTATGACCCTCGCCATCCGGGCGGACCGACGCCTAAGGTCCAGACGACCGCCTCGGGTGTCTCCTGCTCCTCAGCCGACCCCCAGTCCGGTCTCAACTCTACCTGGGCCTGAACCTATGGAGCTCAGCAGCATCAACCCTGAGCAGAGGAGGGAACATCGCCGGAAGAATCGAACATCAGCTTGTTGCCTGTCCGAAGAAACCACAGCAGGAAAACTTCCGCTCCTAGACAGTTGTCGGGAGGACTGTCTAGGAGCTCAGGTACTCCCTAAAATTTCTAAAATGTTCCTGCCCTGCACTATTGAGGTCCAGTCAGCCTCATGTACAGGTCAGGCTTTTCTGGATTCTGGTGCAGCTGCGAATTTCATAGACTTTGATTTTGTGTCTCAGATTTTGCCTTCCCTGATTTCGTTGTCCCCTCCTGTCCAAGTGTCTAGTGTGGATCAGACCCCATTGCGTGCAGGTCTGGTCAAATTCCGCACTCCTCAGGTTAAGTTGGTGGTGGGCGCACTTCATAAGGAATTTTGTTCCTTCTTGGTAATGAAAAATTTGTCTGTGAATGTCATCCTGGGTCTACCATGGCTCCGGGAACATAATCCAGTAATTGACTGGGTAACTTTGGATCTAGTTCGTTGGGGTCCTCAGTGTAAGACCCATCTGTCACATGTTTCTCTCTGTACCACTGATGCTAGTAATGTGGATCTCCCGAAGTTTATGTCTGACTTTTCTGATGTTTTTTCCAAACCCTTGTCTCAAGTCCTTCCTCCTCATAGGGATTTTGATTGTAAAATTGATCTCTTGCCTAATGCCAAACTGCCTAAAGGTCGTATATATAATCTGTCTGTGCCAGAGAGGGAGTCTCTTAAGACGTATATAGATGAAAGTTTGACTATTGGACATATTCGACCTTCTGAGTCACCAACTGGGGCTGGTTTCTTTTTTGTTGAGAAAAAAGATGGTGGGTTAAGGCCATGTATTGATTACCGCGAACTAAATAAAATTACTGTCAAGAACTCTGGGCCACTCCCCCTCATTCCGGATCTTCTGAATCAGGTGTCTGGGGCACAGGTGTTCTCCAAACTAGATTTAAGGGGGGCTTATAACCTGATTCGGGTCCGGGAGGGGGATGAATGGAAGACCGCGTTCAATACTCCTCTGGGGCATTTTGAATATCTGGTAATGCCTTTCGGTTTATGCAATGCCCCCGCAGTCTTCCAAGGGTTCATGAATACCATTTTTCATGATTATATTGGGGTCTTTATGGTGGTCTATTTGGATGACATCCTGATTTTCTCTCCAGATCTGGTCTCTCATCATGAGCATATTCGTCTTGTTCTTTCTCGGTTACGAAAAAATAGTTTATTCGCTAAGCTTGAAAAGTGTATTTTTTGTGTTCAAAAAATTTCATTTTTGGGTTATGTGGTCACTCCTTCGGATGTTCAGATGGATCCGTGTAAGGTTCAGGCGATTACGGATTGGGTTCAACCCAATACCTTAAAATCCCTTCAGCGGTTTCTGGGTTTCGCTAATTATTACAGGAACTTCATCAAGAATTTTTCCGTAATCGCCAAACCACTCACGGATCTTACCCGGAAGGGGGCTGATCCTAGTAACTGGTCCCCTGCTGCGTATGCTGCATTCGATGAGCTTAAGATGGCTTTCTCTTCCGCTCCAGTGTTGTGTCAACCTGATCTCTCACGACCCTTTGTTGTAGAAGTGGATGCTTCTGAGGTGGGTGTGGGGGCAGTGTTGTCTCAGGGGCCCCCTACCCTCACCAACCTGAGGCCTTGTGCATTTTTCTCTAAGAAATTCTCTCCTTGTGAAAGAAATTACGATATTGGTAACCGTGAGCTCCTCGCCATCAAATGGGCATTTGAAGTGTGGCGCCATTTTTTGGAGGGAGCTCTTCACCCAGTGACAGTGATCACAGACCACAAAAATCTTGTGTATCTAGATACTGCTAAACGTCTAAATGCTCGCCAGGCCAGGTGGGCCTTGTTTTTCTCTCGTTTTAATTTTGTGGTTACCTACCGACCGGGTTCTAAGAATGTAAAGGCAGATGCCTTATCCCGGAGTTTTGGTACCCCTGAGGTTTCTGAGTCTGAAGCTGGAAATATTTTACCACCAGGTATTGTACTGGCAGCTGTCTCCTCTCACCTCTCCACTCAAATTCTCGCTAAACAAAATTCTGCTCCCGAAGACCTTCCGGAAGGCAAATTATTTGTTCCTCATTCTTGTCGTTTGAGAGTGTTAGAGGAGACACATTGTTCAGTGCTGGCAGGTCACCCAGGTGTTCGAGGAACTTTAGAGTTATTAAAGAGAAATTATTGGTGGCCACGTATGGCTAATGACGTCCATGCTTTCGTCCAAGCTTGTCAGGTCTGTGCGCGGGGAAAGACCCCCAGGAGACGTCCTGAGGGTCCTCTTCTCCCGCTCCCAGTGCCGGACAGACCCTGGTCCAACATTTCTATGGACTTTATTACCGATCTACCACTATCCCAGGGGTGCACTGTCATCTGGGTGGTAGTGGATCGGTTCTCTAAAATGGGCCATTTTGTTCCATTAAAAAAACTACCCTCGGCGGAGGAATTGGCGGACCTTTTTATCCAGCATGTGGTCCGCCTTCATGGTCTTCCTGATGATGTAGTGTCAGACAGGGGTGTGCAATTTGTATCTAAGTTTTGGCGTGCCTTTTGTTCGAAATTGGAGGTTAAATTATCCTTTTCTTCTGCCTTTCACCCTGAAACTAACGGGCAGACAGAAAGGATGAATCAGGAGCTAATCCAGTACCTTCGTCTCTTTGTCTCTGACTGTCAACATCTGTGGGCTTCATATCTCCCGTTAGCAGAATTTGCAATCAACAACCATACAAGCTCTTCTACACTCACATCACCCTTTTATTGTAATTTTGGTTTCCACCCCCGGTTTTCTTTCTCTTCTTCGTCGGTTTCCGATACCCCCCGGGCAGAATCCATAACCAGCCTACTGTGCACAGTGTGGTCACAAGTTCAGAAGAACTTGCAAAAATCACAAAACCAAATGGTCCATCACTCCAAGAATAAGCGTACAGTCACGGAAACCTTTTTAGTGGGAGATAAAGTCCTTTTGTCTACTAAAAACCTCAAATTGAAGGTTCCTTCTTTGAAATTGGCTCCGAGGTTTGTTGGTCCTTTTGCTATTACTCAGGTTATCAATCCAGTGTCTTTCAAGGTGGCGCTCCCGCCAGAATGGCGTGTTCACAACACTTTTCATAAAAGTTTGTTTAAGCGTTATGTTGACCCCGTTGTACCCCTCCCTGACCCTCCCTCTCCATTGGTGGTGGATGGAGACCTTGAGTTTGAAGTGGAGAGAATTCTTGATTCTAGATTGGTAAGGAATTCTCTACAATATTTGATCCATTGGAAGGGGTTCGGTCCTGAGGATAGATCCTGGGTTCCTGCTAAAGATGTGCATGCACCTCGGTTGGTAAAATTGTTTCACCAGAATTATCCGTTGAAACCGTCTCCACGATCTAAGGGTCCGGAGGCCCCTCGTGGAGGGGGGGGTACTGTCAGGACTGGCGGTCATGGCGCCCGTACCGCTGGTCCTGCCTCTGACACTGCGAGTGCCAGGGACGCGGCGGGTACGCAAGCCCACTCGCGTTCTCGGTCACTAGGATCACGCCAGAGAATCTAGCTGGTTCATCCGTCAGCTCTGCTATGCAGACCGGGTCACCTAGGGGTTAATTCTGTGCTCAGGAGTCTCTCCTCCCTTTCACCTGTGGGAGTGGGATTCCTGGCTGCATTTAAACCCTGCAGTAACTATCATGTCTGCCAGTGTTTGAATTTCTCTGCACCAGCTACCCTTGTGATTTTTGTGCTCTGCTATTTTGACTCCTGTTGTTCTCTGACCCTTGGCGTGTTTTTTGACTACTCTTTTGCTTGCTGATTTTGTTCCTGACATACTCTCCTGGTTTGACTCGGCTTTCTGACTACCCTATTGGTGTTTGTCTGTCTTGTGTGTCTTCCTTCCCCTGCACCTTATTTCAGTGTATCTCGCAGTCATCGTGGTTGTCGCCCCACGGTTTAGCGTGGGTGGGGCAATAGGCAGGGACAGAGGTTGGGGCGAGCTCAGGGCTCACGTTCCTCCGTTGTCTGTGTACCCCAACCCTAACACCCTCCTCCTCTTGTGCAACCCCCACTCCTGTGGCTAGCTTTCTCACATTAGGCCATGCAGCCGCTCAGTCCGTTTCCTATACGTACATATGTATGCCATGTCACTGTATATAATGTAATTGTATAACACTGTTCAGGGGGCTCTGACTAGAGATGAGCGAATCTATTCCCCACTTTATAGATTCGTATCGAATCTTACAAATTTTCCATTCCGAAACGAATCTGGATTTTTTGAGATTCGCTCCGTTAGATTCAAAAATGTTCTTAAAGCTTTGTACGCATTCACTAAGTAATTGTCTGATAAATTGTATGCTAATGCTACATATAAGTTACTTTATACGCTGATGCGTACGAATTCAGTTAATTAGCGAACTTTTATTGTAGGTTCGTTATTCGTGCGGCAAAAAGCCCGGAAAGAAAGCGGTCACCTGACCTAGTGGGAAGGGCTTGCTCTGATTGGCTCACAGGCTCGGTAAGCCTATGACATCAGTTGTGCTGCTGAGATGAACAGAAGCACTGTCTGTGAAGTTCTGAGAGACAGAGAACTGTTTTGTTAAAACTGGGGTGTAATTGTTCTGGGAATCCATAATCAGGGCCGTTTCTAGAGCCGGGGTGAGGGGTGCCACCGCACGGGGCGCATCACTTTAACATGCAGAAGGGGGCGCTGGCACTGGTGTGCTGATCAGCAGCAGGGCCAAGACTCAGCTAATGAGTGCTTCTTGTGGGAGGATTACCCCACTAGAGGTCGGGATAATGGTGCAACAGCAGTCAGAGACATTAACACGGAAGCTTTAGTCCAAAAACAAGCGTTTAGCCTGCGTTTATTAGTCCAATGACAGCAGGAAAAAACAAACAGCCTTTAACTTCAGGCAGCAAAACAAAACCTGCTCGTCAGAGCACTAACTAAACATGTAGCAGTCCCTCTCTATACCTACGACTAGCTGCTAGCCGTAGAAACACAGAAATAAACAATCCAAGTTTTTACCTTTCAGGTAGCGCAGATCATTTGAGGCCCACAACCTTCCAGCAGTCTTAGCTGCACTCAGCCTCCTCTCTGTCTGCTAGCTCTGCCACTTTATAGGCCTCCTAATCAGTGGCTCCTAGCACCTGAGTGACTGCAGTACAAGGCACAAAACCAGTAGTGGATGAAGGTGGAATGGGCGACCACACTTCAAACCTGTTTTAATATAAGTACCGGCTGTACCTAGGGGAAATATATCGCCCGTCAACAGTTAACCCCTTCACAATCTCACATTTTACAAGCACCCATTAGTGAAGGAGGCTGAAGGAACAGTGAGTACAGCACCCCCTGCACTAGCTGTACTCACCGCTTGCCCTCTTCACTATGGCTGCAGCATTTACCGGCACAGAGCCTGTAAAGAGTGTGTGAGGGAGGAGGCGGGGGGCTGTGGGAGCGTCAGGCAAGGAGGCGGGGCCAGCATGAGGACAAGGCACTGAGGACTGTGTGGAGCTGCATGAGGGAGGAGGCAGAGCTTATATGGGGAGGAGTCACTCCAGATGGCAGCTGACCTGTGAGGAACTTTCTTCACAGTAAGTACAAAACATAATGTAAATGTACTGGAGCCTGTGCATTTGGGATGTGATGTGTATGAGGGTGGGGGAGGGGGGGTGTCTGTACATGAGGTAAGGTGGGGGGGGCTCTGTACATGAGGAGAGAGAGGGGGTGGGACTGTACATGAGGAGAGAGAGGAGGGGCTCTGTATATGAGGGGAGATGCTGTGGGGGGGCTCAGTCTACAAGGGGAGATGCTGTGGGGGTGCTCAGTATATGAAGGGGCTCTGTACATGAGGAGAGAAGGGGGGCTCTGTACATGAGGGGAGATGCTGTGGGGGGGCTCAGTATATGAGGGGGGCTCTGTACATGAGGGGAGATGGGCGGGCTCTGCACATGAGGGGAGATGGGCGGGCTCAGTATATGAGGGGAGATGGGGGGGCTCAGTATATGAGGGGAGATGGGGGGCTCAGTATATGAGGGGAGATGGGGGGCTCAATACATGAGGGGAGATGGGGGGCTCAATACATGAGGGGAGATGGGGGGCTCAGTATATGAGGTGAGATGGGGAGGCTCAGTACATGAGGGGAGATGGGGGGCTCAGTACATGAGGGGAGATGGGGGGCTCAGTACATGAGGGGAGATGGGGGGCTCAGTACATGAGGGGAGATACTGTGGAGGATGGGGGTGCTAAGTGTATGAGGGGAGATACTGTGGAGGATGGGGGTGATCAGTGTATGAGGGGAGATGCTGTGGAGGATGGGGGTGCTAAGTGTATGAGGGGAGATAATGTGGAGGATGGGGGTGCTCAGTGTATGAGGGGAGATACTGTGGAGGATGGGGGTGCTCAGTATATGAGGGGAGATACTGTGGAGGAAGGGGGTGATCAGTGTATGAGGGGAGATACTGTGGAGGATGGGGGTGCTCAGTGTATGAGGGGAGATACTGTGGAGGATGGGGGTGCTCAGTGTATGAGGGGAGATACTGTGGAGGATGGGGGTGCTCAGTGTATGAGGGGAGATACTGTGGAGGATGGGGGTGCTCAGTGTATGAGGGGAGATACTGTGATTGAGAAGTGAGTGGTGGGATCAAAAAAGTTTTACTACTTTTATTATTTTATCACGTTCTCAGCAGTTGGATAGTAAACTAATGTATGCACGTGGGGCAGCAGCGGGCATACTATTGGTGGACATACAGGGTGGTAATGTTAAAGGGGGCAGCTATATAGGGGGTTATTTGCTATAGAGCAGGCATCCCCAAACTGCGGCCCTCCAGCTGTTGTAAAACTACAACTCCCATCATTCCCTGCTGTACGCTGATAGCTGTAGGCCGTCTGGACATGCTGGGAGTTGTAGTTTTGCAACATCTGGAGGGCCACAATTTGGGGATGCCTGCTATAGAGGGTCAGGGCAGACTGCAGAAACAACAAGCCATAAGGTATAAGCTGAATTCCCTGGTCCCTAATGCAGAATCTGTAGCAGACCTCCTCTACCCTGCACCATTTATTAATAGACTTGTCTCTTTATGTGGCAGAGGGGGCGCCGCACCCTTGACCAAAGACGTCTGAGCATGAGCTTCTGGACCAAACTGAAAAGAAAGAAACTGAAATCTGTGGAGACGTCGCCTGTAAGTCACTGGGATTGCCTTGGGTAATTGATTCTTTTAAAATGTGTTTTAATCTCTTCATTAGAAAGTAAAGTCACTTTAAACGCGATTGGGGGGGGGGGCTTTTGTATTTTTCGCCCCATGGGCAAAATTCCCTAGAAACTGTCCTGTCCATAATACACATATCAGGGTTACTGCAGGGCCAGTGCAGGGCCAGTGCAGGGCTAGTAATTAATCAGGCAGGGAGAGAGACAGGGAGAGAGACAAAGACCAGCTGCAGGGCAACAATCAAGTGAAAATGTCTGGCATGGAAAAGCAAAAGGGTTTCAGCCAGACCTCGAGCTCTAAAAACAAGGAGAAGGTGGCACTGGGCAGCAGTGCCAAAGAACATGTAGCCGGAGCTTCTACTTGTAGAATTCGTAATAGTTGGCCACTGTTCCACCAGGCTCAAATATTTTGTTACTTGTATCGCTGCACGGATCTCAGTAAGCCGCTCTAGGGCACTTAAACTTCAAGAGACGCCCCCTCTGACTCCACTGTAGCTATGCCCCTCACTTTTTCGCTCTGTATTCTAAAGGGAGCGCCTCCATTCCTTTATTAGTATCTGGGCGTCAGTATCTAACAGTCCTTTCTGTCAGGTTCATCCTTCAGACGCCAGCTCTTTTGTATCCCCTTTAAAAGACTAAGGAGTGGAGCAGTCCTTGTAAGTCCTGAATTGCAGAGCCTAATAACATTGCAGCCATTCACTTTTCTAAATGCCGCAGCCTTTCAGTGCTGTTGTTGGAATGAAACTTGTAGTTATTTGCTATTTTCTTGTCAGTAAAATGCTTTAAATGACTGATGTGTATTGTTGCAAGCGAGATTTCTGTCTTGGACATATTAACTTGCCATCTTACTTCCAAGCTTGGTAGAAATCCTCTCTTCGATTTGATAGAGGGAGAGCGAGAATGAAAGAGAATCGGGCAGGCATTTGAAAAAGCTTTTCTATGTGCACTGTACGATAAGTGGCAAATGATGCATTGAAATGGAACTAAGACAATGTGTCACAGCGCGTTACGGAAAGCATCGCACTTTCATTAAATTCTAAACCTGTTTTCTATTTCCAATACCAATGTCATTGTTGGACAGCGTTTAATGTGTCTGACAAAGATTGCGCCGCATTGTTGTTTGCTTCAGATAGATTACAGTGCCACAAACTGTATGATTACACGGAGACAAGTGCTAGATGGAAAACTGGGCGCCCATTCCGTTTAATAGGGTTTACTTTATGGTTTGGAAACAAATGATTAAATATTAAGCTGGCGTTTGCAATCATTTTAGATTTTGAATCTATATTTTTCTCTTAAGGAGAAGAAAAAAAAAGCACAACCAGAATCGTAAAAAGTGAGTGTATACAGTATACGATGGGAATCTATTGGAAATACAATTATTTTCTTTAATGATAGGAGGCTCTCTTCTATATCAGACAGCGGTGGGACCAATTTATTGAAGCTTGTTGTCTGATATGCTTCGCTAGCTCAGCCGTACCAAGCAGCTTATCTGAATTTATTGAGGGGCTTCTGTCTGTTCTGTCTTGCTAGGAATGTCTTCTCATGCCTGGGCGTATATATAAAATAGATTACATTATCTGTAATGTATCAGTTATATACGTGTAGTTGAAAAATTATGTTTTTAAAGTATTTAAAGGTGTTTTTCAAGTTTTAATACTGATGGCCTATCCGCAGATTATCAATATCTGATTTGTGGGCACCTAACTCCCAGCATTGCCACCCATCAGCTGTTTGAAGAGGCCACAGTAGTCCGGCTTCCTCACAGCAAACTCAAGCCCCACGCTGTGCATTGTATAATGGATGTTTTTCAGGGGTGGTTTGACCATAGACCTTACAGGGAAATTTCCCAGTGGGTCGATGTCCAGGGGGCCTCCTCATGGCCGGCCAGTATGGTATTGCTGGCCCCGCCTTCCATCAAATTTGGACCCAACTCCAAAGCGGGGCCACTTTTAGTATTTTTTCCAGGCCACTTGAAGTTTTCAATCTGCTCCTGATGTGTTTGGTATTGCAGCCCAGACCCATTCACTTAAATGGGACTTTGCTGCCAATAGGCTATGTGGCCAAGGAACATGACCTCAGTGGCTGATTTTACAGGCAATGGACTATTTGTTCCCCATAATTACCTGATCGTAGAGCAGAGGGGAGTGCTGCATTTACAGGTGCATCTCAACAAATTAGAATATCATCGAAAACTTCATATATGGATTCATAACACACAGAGTGATCTATTACAAGAGTTTATTTCTAATAATGTTGATGATTATGGTTTACAGCTAATGAAAATCCAAAAGTCAGTATCTCAGAAAATTAGAATATCATGAAACAATCGAATATTGTAGACTCACGGTGTCACACTCTAATCGGCTAATCAACATAAAACACCTGCAAAGGTTTCCTAAGCCTTTAAATGGTCCCTCAGTCTGGTTCAGTAGGTTATACAATCATGGGAAAGACTCATGACTTGACAGTTGTCCAGAAGACAGTCAGTGATACCTTCCACACAGAGAGTAAGCCACGTAAAGTAAGAAGATGGCTGTTCACAGAGTGCTGTACGTAAGCATATTAATAGAAAGTTGAGTAGAGGGGAAATGTGTGGTAGGAGAAGGTGGACAAGCAACCACAGCCTTTGAAGGATTGTCAAGAAAAGGGCATTCAAGAATTTGGATGATATTCAAAAGAGTGGACTGTGGCTGGAGTTAGTGCTTCAAGAACTAAGACAGACAGTCATATCCAGGACATGGGTTACAACTGTAACATTCTTTGTGTCAAGCTACTCATGGCCCAGTGACAACATAAGAAGCGTTTACTGGTGTTGGTCCCTTGTGTTATATCAATTCCAAAGTCAGCGCAGCCTTCTACCAGGAGGTTTTACAGCCCTTTATGCTTCCCTCTGCTGATAGGCTTTATGCAGATGCTAACCTCATTTTCCAGCAGGACTTGGCCCCTGGCCCCAAACTCGTCTGACCTAAACCCCACAGAGAATCTATGGGATATTGTCAAGAGAAAGATGAGAGACACCAGACCCAAAAATCCAGGCGAGCTGAAGGCTGCTATCAAAGCAACCTGGGCTTCCATAACACCTCTGCAGTGCCACAGGCTGATCGCCTCCGTGCCACGCCGCATTGATGCAGTCATTCATGCAAAAGGAGCCCCGACTAAGTATTCAGAGCACATACTGTACGTACTTCTCGTAGGCCAACATTTCTGTATTAAAAATCAATTTTAATTGGTCTTATATAATATGAGTTTCACTTTTTGAATTGAATAACTGAAATAAATTAAGTTTTTGATGATATTCTAATTTGTTGTTATACACCTGCACATGCAGCACTCCTCCCCTCTGTATGGGGATGAGTGATCAATACTGTGATCGCTCATGCTCATACAGAATTCTTGATTGTGGGCAGCAGAGCTACAGTATGTTTACACAAGGCAATGTGCTATCAAGTGTAAGAAGGGCATGGTTTGGGAGAACCCATATCTGCCCTTGAAATGGTTAACTGCTGTTTGGTAAGCCTTGGGTGTGTCTCTGGGAACCAACAGGTTAACTCAGATACAGCATAAGCAGGATTGATAGCCTGTTTTGTCTGTGTTAGCCATAGCTAACATAGACAGGTTTGTAAAATATGTAGTGGGCCTGCTTATACTGGAGTGAGTGAGGTTGGCAGTGGGACGCTCACTCCACCCAGGGCTCCGGTCCTGGGCTTCCACCAGCCCACAGTTGAGGAGCACATGGGTTGTTAGGGCCTAATTTAAAGCCCAGTGTAGAACTGAGCAGTGTGGCCATGCCTGGAGAACTGACAGCTGAATGGCAAAAGGTATTGCTTGTGCCACCCAATACTTGTTATTGTACCCGTGGGCCTGGTAGCCGGTCCCACGTATAGTTAGGGATTGTGTTTGGTGTTAGGTACTGGCTCAGCCGAGCATGATTTTGTTTTGTTAAGCCGAATTGTTAAGGCTATGCTTATGTTTGATTCAGAAAGTGTGAAATAAAAAACACTTCATTTGGACTTTAACCTGTCTGTGTCCCTGCTTCCTGCACAACTACCCAGTGTGGTGCTGATTGAAAGAAATGTTCACCCCATGAATGAGCAGTTGCTAATTTGTTGGGCAAATAGTGGCACATTTACACTGGGCAATTATCAGGAATGTTATGTTTCATGTAAAAGAGCCTTTAATTGATACCCACAGAGTTAAATGTTTGGACAAAGCTTGCTTAAAGCTGACCATACATTTTCAGTAGCTGTCTGACCAAACACTGTTCCTAACAAACAGACATGCATGTCCGTTTGTCTGAGCACGTATTTGTTTTCAATGGGGAGTGGGGAATAAGCCAATGCCAGAAGCCTCTGGCATCAGTTTGTTTTCTTCAAGGACAAAGGATCAGGTATGTTGAAAGTCAACAGACCCAATCCCGGGAAATTTAGCTCTCCCACAATACAGTAAAACAGAGCATATAATTGCTGATACCTGGTTCCAGAAGCATCCAGAAGAACTCTTAATTCAGCTCTCATCCATAAAATGGCTGTAACTCAGTAAAGCAATGGGTTTACCAAACTATTAAACTTTTGAAGATAGTTATATTTACATATAAACTCACATGATATGTAATGATAGAAAAAGAGCTTTACATTTGAAGCTTAAACCAACTTTTGAGAAAAGAAATAAGGGAGTTTCCACATGACTGGAGATATAAAGCAGCATGCGCCATGTGCTGCACAACATTTTCTATTGTATTGCCCCACCCATTTATGTAGGACATGTCCCATCATATAGCATTTGAATCACAAAAAGTACTGTACATGTTACCCCATTCAGCACATCCCAACATGAATACAAATCTCATATCAAACCCCCTAAACCCAGACAGACCCCAGACCAGACTTGCTAAACAAATACAGACCCATAAATAAATACAGACTCTCCCAGACCCTCTAAATGAATAGACAGAGCAGAACAGGCTCCAGGAAAAAAAACAGACCCGACACCAGATAATCTAAAAAATAAAGACCCCAGATCCCTTAAACACAGACCCCCAGACCAGGCCCTCTAAAAATACAGACCCAAGATCCCTTGCAGAGCCTAGATCAGGCCACTGCCTGTTTACACAGTCCAGTCAAGACTCTGCAGTTTACAGACCATAGACCGGTCCCTTCTGATGTGGGGTCTGTGGTCTCCATAGAGGAAAGTCATACTACCCCTAGGGTACTTCCCGCTCTGTGTTCCATTTCCCACCGCTCCCAGGAGTGGCCACAGACAAGACGGGAATGGAGCGTGTTGGGTGGTGCCTGAAGTGTCTTTCATGAAATCTTCCCTTTTTCTTTAAGTCTCCTTGGCATTCCATTACAGTTAGCAAATATAACTTAACAACATTGCCATACAGTAGCCCACTTTTTCCCTGTCCCTAATGATATACAGTATTTATACATGAAGTCTAATTGCCACCTTGCAGATCAGATCTTGGACGATATGTTCTGTAAAGAATCATTTGTATATACATTGTCCCAGTGGCGTACATAGAGAAGTAAGGGCCCTATAGCAAGGATCAAACCAGGCCCCCACACAGGACAGAAGGGTTTCTGCCTAAACCCCTTTCAATGACCCTTGGACCATTTTTCCACTGCCTTATTTGCTAAAAGTTGCTCCTTTAGAGGATAGAGTCCTAACCAAGTTTTCACGTCCAGTAGAAGAGGAAATAATTCCAACTAAGACTGGGCCCCTTCTTGCCCTGGGCCCCATAGCAGTCGCCACTATGGTAGTTACACCCCTGCGTTGTCCTATCATGTCTCATCTGAATACCAGAATACGCTTTCACATGGGCTTCCCTATAATTATACATTTAACAGCAAATAAGGTAATGACAGTATGCATGACTACTCTTCATGACCTTTCAATTTTCTAAAAACCACAAACATAATGCTTCTACATTATTTTTACCATTGGAAATACAGACTTTAATGTCACGGATCTCACTTTGAATATAAAATTTCGCCATCAAAATGAAATAGTCATTTGTTAGTAGCCTATTCCTAAGCCATGCAACATTAACCGCTGAATCAATCAGATGAACGTGGAGATATAATATTGCGTTAAGTGTGGTCTTGCCTCGTTTCCACATCACCAGGATGACTCTTGTTTTGGTGAGCGAGGCGACATGTTAATTAATTTAAGATGTTATCAGCAAACCAGACCCTCAAGCGAATATTTCTTACTAGGTAAACATATTTTTCGTACCAATTACATTTCATAACAAAAAGGCTGTCCCGACGTGAGCGCCACAAGGAGTAATATAGCATCTTTTTATCTGGTGTCCTCCCAATGCTAATGTCTGTATATGATCTAATGGAATGTGATGTCAGGTATCCTGGATGTATGAGCTGAACTAAAGGAACTCTTTATATCTGGAGCAAGCCTTTTTGGAGCTCCTCATCCCGTGCATTCTTATTTAACATCTGTGTATTGCATAAATCCCCGCTGTAATTAGTGGAAACGGCAGAGGACATTCGTCACCTTTCTTGCACATTTAATAAATGCTCTGTTCATTTGGGCATGCTGTCTGCCTTTTGTAATTAAAACAAGATGATTACTAGAGAACTACCTTTGTATTTGTTTCATATTAGTGCAATTTGTTGGATTTCACTGTGGACTTGGATCTTCGTTCCAGCTGTCACATGGTGCACCATTTAACGACAGCAACAATGTATCGGACTGTAAAATGAGATTGTGTTGGCAGATGGTGCTATGAACATGGTAGACTGAGCATGCTTGCACATAAGGGCAGGCTTTTGGAATCATACATTGATTTCATGAATAATAGAGAATTTCTGTTGCAATGACGGTTCATGGCCACCACCGTCCTGTGTGCACAGGTGCCAGCTTCCTGTCTGTGAATTAGGGCTTGTATTTATGGTACATTTTCTTCAAAACTGCTAGGGTTAATCTTCTCCTGCATTGTGAGCTGATGCATGGCTGTGCCCAATTGCTAATCAGCTGCTCCCATATATACCTGGCTGTTTTCTTCAGTCTTTGGACTCTATAGATCTTGATAGCTCTCTCTGTTTTGCTGGGGCTTGTAAACAGCTGCAATCCATTTGTCTGCCTGTGTACTGACCTTGCCTGATTGCTTGATCCTCATCCTATTCCGCCTGACCTGACCCTTGGATTGTTTTCCGGATTGGCACAAACTTTGCCTGCCCTGACCTTGGCTTGTTATTGTCTACGTGTATTGCCTGTTCCTTCAGTGCCCAGAACTGGTGTCTCTGATACCTGTTGGTCAGCAGCCAACCAGACCGGGACTATTCCAAGAGGTAGCTGTCTGGTGGCTCCCCTGCAGCAAAGTCCAAATCCCGGCATAGGGGTTAAAGGCTAAATACCGGGGGAGCACCAAAATAATGCCCTTAGGTCTAGCCCAAAGTCAAACCAGTTGGTTGGCACAGTGGATCCACAACCATTGTTTATAACAATTTATACTGCTGCTACCACTGAAAGGTGGGACAGATGATGGCTTAGTCAGTACCGTTGTGACTACATAAAATATGTCATTTACAATAAAGTTTATTTAGCTTGCCATTTTAATTTTGAAAGCTAAGAGTGAGGGAATGGTTCCAAAAGGTGTTCTGAGTGGTTCAAAATGTGAACACCTGAAAATATGCTAAAATTACCAAAGTGGTCCTACTCATCCACTTAAATTCTCATTGTTTCTCTGGTCCTATCTGCCAGTCTTTGTTTGCATGGTTGCAGTGGTGACGTGCACATGTCACTGCTGCAGCCAATCACATCTTTGGCAGTGTACAGCACAAGGTGCTGAGTCCAGTGATTGACTGCAGTGGACAAGCAGGGTACACATCATAGCTGCGGCCATATAACCGAAGATCGTCTGGGAAACCTCCAATGTAGCCCTGGAAGCAGCAGAGAATTAAACTGGTGATTATAGCCTCTTTTTCTGTTTTGTCACAAATCGTAATAGTGCACACATTTTTATATAACTTTTATAATTTTATAATTTTATATTTTTATAAAACCCCTTTATTATGATTATCAAAATCTTCAATATCCATATTACGAGTCCTGTGGTATAATTATGTTAAAATTAATCTAAAGACCAACTTGACAGCATGAACTAGGGGCTTTATAACGCCACCTTATGCTTGTAATGCACAGCAGGGGGCTTCTGGCATGATCCACTGCATAATGTAATTGTGCTCACTGAGCCACCATAGGGAAGACTGTTGTGTTGGAGTCTTTGTGCAGCATGATGGTAAGATGCCAACCATCGCAAGCAAATCTGCATCTGGATAGTCTGGCAACTCCATTAGCAAGGACAGCCTGAAGAGGAGAGTGCAGGGCAATCTGACTTGAATGACCATACACGTTAAAAGAAAATCTCAGGAGGGGAACTTTCCCTGAACACAGTTAGGGATGTAGGGGTGAAGGCTGAGAGTGCCTAGATATCTGCTTCTCCCCTCACTATCCTGCCCATGTTCCTTTAAGTTACAATAGCCAGAGATTCTTAATGGCTGTTGTAACTTGATCCAGGTAGCAGCTCTATATGGATGGACCAAGAGGGAGAAGAAAAGAGTCTGCAGAGAGGTTCTGCCCATCACTAACTCAGAACATTGCTGTTCACTGCTGGTAGTCGTGACAGCTCAGCAGAAAAGTATTTATGTGTGTAACTAAGTGTGTGTGCATATTGTACATGTCAGCAATTTATATGTGTACATAATGTGTGTAATTTGAATGAATACATGTCTGTCTTTGTTATGTGCATTTGTAATGTATATGTCTGCAATGTATGTATATAATGTGTGTGTATATACAGTGCCTTGCGAAAGTATTCGGCCCCCTGGAACTTTTCAACCTTTTACCACATTTCAGGCTTCAAACAAAAAGATATAACATTTCAAATTTTTGGTGAAGAATCAACAACAAGTGGGTCACAATTGAACGAAATTTATTGGATCATTTAAAGGGATTCTGTTAGCTAGTTTAAGCCTATAGAGCTGAGGACATGGGCTGCTAGATGGCCACTAGCCCGTCCACAATATACTTTTCTCATTGCTTTGTGTGTCTTTGTTTAGTCAAAAAAACGATTTCATTCATATGCTAATAGGGGTTATAAGGAGCCCAAGGGGCGGTTACCAATGTTCCTGGATCCCAGCCGTGCCCACTGTGAAGGAGCCCAGCACCGCCCCGCATCCTCTCATCTCCTCCTTGCTCCCCCGACTTCACGCATTCAGAGCTCTGTAATCTCGCGCGTGCCATCTCGCGCATGCGCAGTTCGTTCCCTGATGCTGATGCCAGCACAGGGAAGGAACAGTTTACCAGCACTGACAAGTGGCGTACTCGCGCATGCGCGAGATTACGGCGCTCTGGGCGCTCTGAATGCGTGAAGTCGGGGGAGCAAGGAGTTTTTTACTAAACAAAGACACACAAAGCAATGAGAAAAGTATATTGTGGACGGGCTAGTGGCCATCTAGCAGCCCATGTCCTCAGCTCTATAGGCTTAAACTAGCTGACAGAATCCCTTTAAACTTTTTTTGTAATAATAAAACTGAAAAAGTGGGACGTGCAAAATTATTCGTCCCATTTACTTTCAGTTCAGAAAACTCACTCCAGAAGTTCATTGAGGATCTCTGAATGATCCAATGTTGTCCTAAATGACTGATGAAGATAAATAAAATCCACCTGTGTGTAATCAAGTCTCCGTATAAATGCACCTGCTCTGTGATAGTCTCAGGGTTCTGCATCATGAAGACCAAGGAACACACCAGGCAGGTCCGTGATACTGTTGTGGAGAAGTTTAAAGCCGGATTTGGATACCAAAAGATTTTGCAAGCTTTAAACATCCCAAGGAGCACTGTGCAAGCGACCATATTGAAATGGAAGGAATATCAGACCACTGCAAATCTACCAAGACCCGGCCGTCCCTCTAAACTTTCATCTCAAACAAGGAGAAGACTGATCAGAGATGCAGCCAAGAGGCCCATGATTACTCTGGATGAACTGCAGAGATCTACAGCTGAGGTGGGAGAGTCTGTCCATAGGACAACAATCAGTCCAACACTTCACAAATCTGGCCTTTATGGAAGAGTGGCAAGAAGAAAGACATTTCTCAAAGATATCCATAAAAAGTCTGGTTTACAGTTTGCCACAAGCCACCTGGGAGACACACCAAACATGTGGAAGAAGGTGCTCTGGTCAGATAAAACCAAAATCCAACTTTTTGGAAACAATGCAAAACGATATGTTTGGTGTAAAAACAACACAGCTCATCACCCTGAACACACCATCCCCACTGTCAAACATGGTGGTGGCAGCATCATGGTTTGGGCCTGCTTTTCATCAGCAGGGACAGGGAAGATGGTTAAAATTGATGGGAAGATGGATGGAGCCAAATACAGGACCATTCTGGACGAAAACCTGTTGGAGTCTGCAAAAGACCTGAGACTAGGACGGAGATTTATCTTCCAACAAGACAATGATCCCAAACATAAAGCAAAATCTACAATGAAATGGTTCAAAAATAAACGTATCCAGGTCTTAGAATGGCCAAGTCAAAGTCCAGACCTGAATCCAATTGAGAATATGTGGAAAGAGCTAAAAACTGCTGTTCACAAATGCTCTCCATCCAACCTCAAAGAGCTCGAGCTGTTTTGCAAGGAAGAATGGGCAAGAATTTCAGTCTCTAGATGTGCAAAACTGATAGAGACATACCCCAAGCGACTTGCAGCTCTAATCGCAGCAAAAGATGGCGCAACAAAGTATTAATGCAAGGGGGCTGAATAATTTTGCATGCCCCACTTTTCAGTTTTATTATTACAAAAAAAGTTGATCCAATAAATTTCGTTCCACTTCACAGTTGTGACCCACTTGTTGTTGATTCTTCACCAAAAATGTAAAATGTTATATCTTTTTGTTTGAAGCCTGAAATGTGGCAAAAGGTTAAAAAGTGCCAGGGGGCTGAATACTTTCGCAAGGCACTGTATGTGTGTAATGTGCATGCATTTGAGTGTGTGTGTAATACTTATCTATATGTGCATGATGTGTGTATAATGGGTATGATTATGTGTGAGAAGTGTGTAATGTGTATGAATATATGTCTGTCTTTCTCATGTGTATTTTTAATGTATATGTGTGCAATGTATATGTATGTATGTATATAATGTGTGTATATATTTGTGTAATGTGTATGCATTTGTGTGTATGTGATACTTATCTATATGTGCATGATGTGTGTATAATGTGTATGATTTTGTGTGTTAAGTGTGTAATGTGTATGAATATATGTGTATATATTTATGTTTAGTGTATATATCTGTTTGCAATGTGCATACCTGTATGTCTAAGGCATGTATGTACAGTATTTGCATTCTGTGTATGTGTGTATCATATAGAATTGCTATATACTGGAGAGGCATAGTGGCACTATGTTTGTGTGTGGCATAGTAGTTTTTTTAATGTGCCTGGTGTAAAGCATTTTTATGTGAACTATAGCGGTACTTTTAATGTGTGGCATAACAGGACTATGCATGTGTGTCGTATGTATGTTACTTTGTACCTTATGGTGGAGCAAGTTTAATTGTGTCAGAGTTTCTGTGTGTGTGTGTATGGGCGTGTGTGGAGAGAAATGCCACACTGAATATTTGCCCTCCGAGACGTGATGTCTAGCTACAGCTTTGCTTTATAATATATCGCTATGATATTTACACATTGATTTTTAATTTTGAATATTTATCTCCAAATGTCTATATGGCTCCACTGATATGTCAAAGTCATTAAAACAGCAAAGCCTTCATGTGTAAGTTATAGCATATCGGTAAAATACTGTTGGTCTAATGTACCGTATTGTGATAGACAGAAATGCTGTTGTAGCTATTTGGCAAGGATCCCATCCTAAGGATTCCAAGCAATAAAAGAGAAAGGAAGATGGCACTCACCCAGATCTTCTTTAAACTTCTATCTTTATTGTAGAAACTTACATTGAATGGGGTACGGGCGGACGCTCCACCAAGCACTCAGACCAGCAGCGACGGCCGTTTCGCGCTTCCTCTGGCCACTACGTCATGACACATACGCGTCACCGCCTCAAATACCCTCGCTGCCCCGATCCAATGTAACGGAGCTTCAGTGAGTATAAACAAACACATCTTACAAAGTACTTAAAAACTTACCAAAATACAGACATATTAAAGCAATAAGCAGCATGGGAGTATTTAGGTACCAATGAAGACACTTAAGTCATTTTTATCGTTCATCCCCAATGGTCCCATTGCATTTGACCTCATTATCCACCTGGCTTCTCTTTGCCGCAGCAGTTTATGTCTATTGCCTCACTGTACTGGTGGAGGTACTAGTTCAATGCCTGAAAAACTCAATACTTTGGTGTTACCCTGATGTTCTTCTCTTATATGTTGTATTAATCTGGGACATCCCTTACCAGATGCTACGGAATTTATATGTTCCCTGAATCTTTCATATATGCATCTAATAGTTTTGCCAATGTAGAAACGCCCACACTGGCATGAAATCAAATAAACCGCAAATTTACTCTTACAGGTAATCAAATCATGTACCTTATGGTTCAAACCACCAAACATGAGATATTTCTACTGTGAATTGTGTTTACAAAAGGAGCAACCTCCACCTTTATAATTGCCCGGACACATTAAATCCCTAATCCAATTGCTACAATTTTTTTCCACATATTGACTCCTCACAATCCTATCTTTTATAGTATGACTCCTTCTAAAAGTTATACGGGGTTTTTTATTTGTTAATGCACTCAAACCTACATCTTTTGCCAGGATGTCCCAATTATTGAAAATCGCCTGTTGGATCACTTTTGCCATGGGGCTAAATTTAAAAGAGAAGGTGAAATGTTTTTCTGGGTTTTTTCTTCTAACCTTTTATATCCCTTTTTTCTACTCAGCAACTCATCCTGAGTCAGTAAGGATGCTCTAGTGAGGATTCATCAACAACCTTTTCAGGGTACCCTATTTTGGGTAGTCTATCCTTTAATTCAAGGGAATATCTTTCTAGCAATATTTGAGAATAAGTTCATTTATTCAGTTAAGAACCCATTCTTAAAATATATCCAGACATTTCTACGCTATGTGGATGATGATCTTTATCGTATGGTCAGGGACAGAGTCACAGGCCCAGGAATTCACACAATATTTAAATAATCATAATGATATGAATATGAGGTTTACACATAAATTTGGAGGTAGACAATTAGAATTCTTGGATGTGGCTGTCGTGGTGGAAGGCGACGCGTTGGTCACGAGGGGCTATAGAAAGCCCACCGCGACCAACTCCTTGCTCCACTATGACAGCTTTCACCCGGAAAGTGTTAAGAGGGCAGTCCCTTATGGCCAATTTGTAAGACTTAGGAGGATAAATGACACTTAAGAGGGTTTTAAACTCCAGTCCCTTGAATTAAAGGATAGACTACTCTAAAGAGGCTACTCTGAAAAGGTTGTTGATGAATCCCCCACTAGAGCATCCATAATGACTCAGGATGAGTTACTGAGTAGAGAAAAGGGATATAAAAGGTTAGAAGAAACAAACCCAGAAAAACGTTTCACCTTCTCTTTTAAATTTAGCCCCATGGCAAAAGTGATCCAACAGGCAATTTTCAATAATTGGGACATCCTGGCAAAAGATGTAGGTGTCAGTGCATTAACAAATAAAAAACCCCGTATAACTTTTAGAAGGAGTCAAACTATAAAAGACAGAATTGTGAGGAGTCGATATGTGGAAAAAAATTGTAGCAATTGGATTAGGGATCTAATGTGTCCGGGCAATCATAGATGTGGAGGTTGCTCCTTTTGTAAACACAATTCACAGCAGAAATATCTCATGTTTGGTGGTTTGAACCATAAGGTGCATGATTTGATTGCCTGTAAGAGTAAATTTGCGGTTTATTTGATTTCATGCCAGTGTGGGCGTTTCTACATTGGCAAAACTATTAGATGCATATATAAAAGATTCAGGGAACATATAAATTCCGTAGCATCTGGTAAGGGATGTCCCAGATT
This sequence comes from Rhinella marina, assembly GCA_900303285.1. NCBI lineage: Eukaryota > Metazoa > Chordata > Amphibia > Anura > Bufonidae > Rhinella > Rhinella marina. Next base: position 101,374 of record ONZH01029242.1, on the reverse strand, counting down.
AATACAACATATAAGAGAAGAACATCAGGGTAACACCAAAGTATTGAGTTTTTCAGGCATTGAACTAGTACCTCCACCAGTACAGTGAGGCAATAGACATAAACTGCTGCTGCAAAGAGAAGCCAGGTGGATAATGAGGTCAAATGCAATGGGACCATTGGGGATGAACGATAAAAATGACTTAAGTGTCTTCATTGGTACCTAAATACTCCCATGCTGCTTATTGTTTTAATGTCTGTATTTTGGTAAGTTTTTAAGTACTTTGTAAGATGTGTTTGTTTATACTCACTGAAGCTCTGTTACATTGGATCGGGGCAGCGGGGGTATTTGAGGCGTTGATGCGTATGCGTCATGACGTAGTGGCCAGAGGAAGCGCTAAATGGCCGTCGCTGCTGGTCTGAGTGGTTGGTGGAGCGTCCGCCCGTACCTCATTCAATGTAAGTTTCTACAATAAAGATAGAAGTTTGAAGAAGATCTGGGTGAGTGCTGTCTTCCTTTCTCTTTTATTGCTTGGATTTATGTAAAGACTAATTATCGGAGGACAGAGCACCACATTATGTGTTTGAAGAGTGCCTAGTCGCCATCCTGTTTGCCGTTATTTTCTTGGCTGTGAGATGCAGTGCCATCCCTGAGTATTCTTGCTATATGGTCTTGAACCTTTTCATCCTAAGGAATACTCAGCAAGTTATTTGGCAGACCCGGTGAATGTAATAATTCAGTGTATCGAGTCTTGCAGCCTTGATAAATCTGTTAAACCTGCCCAGCATAAAAGTGCTAATAAGTCACACTACCATTTGTATTCATCTTGATCCATTGATTTAATCTTCCATTTTCTATGTGTTTTTATAATTTAAACTTAGATGGATAAAAATATTCAATATTCTTGATGTACAAAAAAGATGAAAAGTTAAACCACTAAAGGCAGCCTAACCATGGTAGCAACATAACCAGGTAAAGATGTACGGTACTTGCCATAAAGCCTGGATACTAAAATCTGTCTGACTGTGTTGTGAAAGCTAATTTACATTTCATTTGCATCAGTCAAAGGTATAATCCTCTGACCTTTTGGTGTTACATTAATCTGTGACAACTCCATACAAAAGATTGGGTGAGATTTATCAAAACTGGTGCAAAGGAAAACTAAGTTGCCCATAGACACCAATCACATGAGTAGTTTTTCTTCACACCAGTTTCGAAAAATCTCACCCATTATTCCAGTCTTTATACCAGAAGGGGTAAATGGGTTCTCCAGCAGATATTGATGACCTATCCTCAGGAGATGTCATCAGTATTAGATCAGTGAGGGTCCAACTCCCGGCACCCCCACCGATCAGCTGTTTTGGGCTGCCATGGCACTGGAAAGTATACAGTGTATGGAGCTGGAGGCTGAGAGTTCCATATGCTGTGGACTGGAGTGGTCGTGCGGGGGTACTGCAGCTTAACTCCCATTCAAGTGCATTGGAGCTCAGCCTCAGTATGCTGGTGCTGGAAACTACACATTGCATGGAGCCTTCTGTTTTAACCTAAAATAAAAACAAACAAACTGATCACTGAGTATACCAGGTGTTGGACCCCTGCTGATCTGATATTGACGACCTATCTTAAGGACATGAATAACTGTTGCCCAGACAACTCCTTTGAATACCGCTTTAGAATCAAAATTCATTTTTTGATTATAGTAATTGATACATTGCTAATTAATTTCTTAAAAGTTGAAAATAAATATTCACTTATTTAACCATGTTTTTTTTGTTCCAATTAATCTAAAAAAAAGTATTCATGAAAGATAGTAACACATGACTGGGTGATCATAATACCCACACCTTCCTTAACATATTCAATTGATTTCATTCCCCCTTTTTTTGCTTAAAAAGCAGTTACGTACATGCCTGTATCTGAATACTTTATACTATGAGTCCATGAACAGTCTTACGGTTGAAACGCGTTGATTTTATGCAGGAGGATTACTTGTTTATACATTTTTTTTTAATGAAGAAATAAAGAATCTTTGATTTTACTCGCTGGATCCATTTGGACTTTTTTGCTGCGTCGACATTGGGCGTGAACACAGCTTGGATCCATGCAGATCAAATCAGAGCACCTTCACCACTTGAGAGCTGGACTTTGTTCTATGTACCCACACCTGTGGTCATGGAGATGCATAGATCTTCAAAGGAGCTGTATATACAAAATGTTCAAATATATCTATTTTTGAATATATATTGGAAAAATAATAAAAAAATTAATTTCTTGTCCTAGTTGGAGATCTATGGTTTTCATAATGGATTTCCAAATTCATGTTACCTTGCTTAGACTGGTTGGTTACATAGCAAGATTTGGGTAGCCCATAGCCACCAATAGAGGGGGCACACTGCAGGTAGATCTATACTGCTCCTATTAAAGTGAAGAAGGTTTTTGATTCCTTTAAAACCCGTAAATGCAGTATGAAGTCACATTTGATCAAAATGTAAATTAGCTCCACAGGTAAACTGGGGGAAAAAATACAATACGAGGTAGGTCAGGAAAAAAACTTGGTCCTCCAACCTCAATTATCTCTGAGGTTACACAGCGTACAATTCATTTAGCTTAGAAGGCTTCCCTGACACTAGACATTTACCCTCTTTCAATCTGTAATTTAATTCATCCATGGCTTGGTGTGCCAGGCCAATCTGATTCACTTTATTGCTCCAGCTCTTTGCTGGACATGACCTGCTCCTTGGATCTGACAAAGTTAACTCCCCTGATTCATTTTTTATTCGGCTACTAGGCTATCTCCTCTGTTTGTATTTTCCTTCTAATTTGTTCCTTTGACTCTTACTTCGGGCACTGTCAATCTTTGCAGCTGTTATCGCGGAGCTGAAAAATAATACTGTTTTATTTCAGTTTATTTAAGTGAAATTGTAATTAGAGGGCATCTGTCAGCAGATTTGTACCTAAGATATTGGATGGCCTATTTCATGTTGCATCTGTGTTGGTCCCGTATTCATATGTGTCCACGTTGCTGAGAAAAATTGTTTTAATGTATGCAAATGAGCCTTTAGGAGCAATGGGGGTGTTGTCGTTACTCCTAGAGGTTCTGCTCTCTCTGCAACTGCTGCGCCCGCTGCACTTTGGTTGGCAAGCCAGGTGTGGTGACATCATCATGCCTGGCCCTGTCAATCAAAGTGGAGAGGGCATTGCAGTTGCAGAGAGAAGGTTTTGCTTAGAAGGGATTAAATGTAGGCAGTGCACAGCCCTAACATCTGAGTAGAAGAGCAGTTCAAAGTATACTGTAGATTTAATATAGAAATATATCTATAGATAAATTTCTTTATATAATAAGATATATTTCTACTGTGATAAAATCCAAGACCTAAAATGCCTGAAGTATCTAAAATTGGAAGCACCTAAAATGTAGAGCACAGACAAATCAGTTTAGAAGAGAAAGTACTGTAAAAGATTTCAAAGTGCTGTCTAGTTTTAATTTTTGATAGTTATTCCTCTTTAAAGTGACTCTCAGGTTCAAGAAAAAAAAAATCACAGTATGAGGGGTGTTCAATAAGTTATCTACCCCAGCATGTTCTGACAGGACGACCTGTCGAAGAATCTTCAAAGGAAATGTGCCATAAAGTGGAGGCCATGATTTTGGAAGATTGTTGGGTCAAAGTCAGTTATAGCTCATGAATCTGACATTTCAGTTGCCACAGTTTTCCAGTATCATTCATGATGTTTTGATAATTTCAGAGGTAACTTTCCAGTGGGTGCACAAATCTGGACACCTGAGCAAAAAACACTTGACACCAACAATTTAGCCAAGAGAACTTAGACATGCTTAGAGAAAAGCCTTCTAGTCTTGAATTATTGCAGATGATGAAACATGGGTCGACCACCATGATCCTGAAACCAAACAAGAGTCCATGCAATGGACCCATAAAGGTCACTAACTCTAAAGAAATTTTGTGTGCAGCAGTCAGCTAGATAGATCATGGCAACCGTTTTTTGGGATACAGAAGGCGTGTTATTACTAGAATTCACGCCACACAAGACAACAATTACTGGAGACACCTATGCTTCAGCAATGAAAGCATTGCTTGAGGTAATCAAAGATAAATGCCTTGAGAAGTTGTCAGCAAGAGGGAAGTAAGTTGGGATAGCAGAAGAGAAGCCTGGGCATTGGCTGAGGTGCAGCCTAAAAGATGAATAGGAGGGCACCATGTAAGTGTTCTGTTAATTTCCCAGTTAAGGTGATTTTAGTCGCTTTAAGTATTTTAATCAGAGGTGAGCCTATGCTACCAACTAAAAAATCCCTGGCCATAGCTAGTGCACAGAACATTGTGTTCATTAAATTAAATTCCCCGTTCCCTCTGATGTAATTGCCAGTTATTGCCAGGGTTTTGGGATCTTGATGAGAGATGCATTGTTACTGGGACATGTTCTATTGTGTATAAAATGATGCTAATGTAGAGTACAGTAGTAACACACAAGCTGTGATGTTTTGCACACGAAAACAACTGTTATTTTCCCATATCAAGTGAATGCTTTGCAGAATGACACAGTAAATTGTCTTCATTAACATAAGCCATTTCATTTGCATATACCATTTCCTCTGCAATTCTATTTAAATGTTCAAATTAAGTGCAATTTAAATAATTGAAAATAAAATGTTGTTATATCTAATAAAACATGCATTAGAAAAGAAAAGCTTTTAACGTAGAATTGATAAGCTAAAAGTTCTTAATTACCACTGGAGTGCTATACTTCTTCCTCTTATTAGAAGCCGACTATACGAGTAATTTGGATTCCTCTATTTTTTCAAAGGAATTAATGCTAAAGAAAATCAGTAATTGCTAAGTGCCATCAAGTTTATGACCACAGACATGGGACAAGTTTTCAAACTTTCTTGTAGCATTAAATGATAATCTTCTAAGCTGCCAGATTGCATTCGCTTAACCAAACTATTAATTTCTACCACAATGTATTTGGCTTTAAAAGCTTCTGCCATTTAAAAAAAACTAACAGTCATCACCACAAATACTACATTAAGACCCAATTGTTGTACCCATACCAGCCAATGTGAAGAGACAGTAGAACAGCTGATTAAAAGACAATGCATATAGATTAGCATAAATCTATTTTCATTGATTCTCCAAAATCCTGCAAACCTCATGGAAAATCGATTCTGCTTTTTCTTTCCCCTCTTTCTATAAATATACAGTATATATACATCTCAATATTGAAATTGAAACTCCAAAAAGGAAAAGTAGTGAAATTATAAAAATCACAGGATTAATAGACATGTTAATGATATGAAAATGCTAAAAAATGGAAACAAAATATTCAAACCATGTTAACTTATTTAGTATCGAGCATCACCCCCACACACAGAAATACGTGCACCTTGCATGCTATCAATGAGGTTATTAATGGTATTCTGCGGAAGGTTCTGCTATATCAGTGTTGACACCTTAGCCCATAGCAATCTGCCAGAGTGATAAATCAAGGTCTCTCAGTTCAAGGATTCCCTCTCATTTATCGATAAGTGGCAATAACTGGTATTTCGATAAATGAGAGGAGGCATCACACAATCATCCCACACATCTTGATCCAATTTTTGAGGTTTTATGTGGCTAAAAAACTTTTTTTTTTAAATCTGGCTTTGATGCCCCTCTCACATGCCACAGATTGGAGCTAGGTGCTTGAAAATTTGATCATCTGCAGATCTTAGGAACATCTGCTACTTCCTCGATTTGCATACCCTTCCGGCTTGTGCTTCTCAGTGTTGTAACATCAATGTTGATGTCTATATAGATATACTGTATATATTGGATAAGACAATTTACCAGTCCAATTGCTGAGATATAAGTAATGTTTTAAATATACCATCTTTTTGAACTATAAGATATACTTTTAGCAAGAAAAATTCTTGCTAAAAAATGCCTGCATCTTATAGTTCGCAGTCAGGGTGGTCCAGCAATGGCAGACCTCCCTGTCTGCTTCCACAGTGATACACAGTGAGTGCTTATATAGTCCTTAACCTGATCAATGTGAGCTGTGTGTCTGCACACTTGTGCAGATCTTGCACATGGCTGTAGTTTGGTGTGCTGGTCTTGTACAGTAGAGAAAACCGCCATAAGGCAGATACTGATACAGAGCTAGTGGCAGCCAAGCTTGGCCTAGGTCTGGCATCTGGTCCTGCCAGTTCCTTTGGAGGTTTTGGCCATACGTTGCCTCTGCTCTTTATTTCTTTTTGAATCAAATCGTTTTTTATTAACGCTTTTCGTTTTACATGTTCAAGCAACACAACAAAAAAAAAAAACAGAGGTTCTGCACATTGGTACAAGGATCATATTCATTGCATAGTCTTACATAGATTTTACACATATGGTACATACCAACCAAACCCAAACATACCCTCCCCCCCACCCCCCCTGAACCGCACAGTGATACACCTCGATCCCTCCTAAGCATAACAGACAAATTTCGGTTAGTTGTCCGACTGAGCCGCATATACGATTTATACAATAAGCCCCCTGACCTGTGAGAGCAAAAGCCTCCCTGAGGGCAAACCTGGGACCTCTATCCAAGAACCCCAAATGGAATCAAATTTCTTCAGTGTTCCCCTTTTCTCATATACTCTTCTTTCCATGCTAATTATCACATTCATGCGGGCCACGAATTCCTCTTTAGAGGGCACATTAGTGGATATCCAGTATTTAGCTATAAGTTTCCTAGCTTGATATAACAACCTCTGTATTCCTAAGTCAATCCCTTCATTGGCATCATTTTGAAGTAAACCCAATAAACATATTTTCGGTTCTGCCGGCAGTCTTATTTTATATACTGTGAATATTACATTCAAAACATCTCTCCAGAAAGGTCCTATAGCCGCACATTCCCAGAACATATGCATCAAATGAGCTTCCAGGCAGGCACACTTGGGACATGCAGATGTGTCACGGATCCCCAGCTTATGAAGAAGCAAGGGAGTTTTATACACTCTATGAATGAGATACAACTGGGACAATCTGTAAGTCTCGCAAAGTGATAATGATGGGCCCAGTGACAAAACCTCTGTCCATTGCTCCTTTGTCAATGGTCCTACATCCCCCGACCATTTATCTTGAACCGTCAATGGGAATCTATCCTGATAAAATGACAGCAGGACCTTATAGAATGCTGAGATTGCTCCCCTAGTTCCCTCTCCCTTTCTTATTTGCTCCGCGAATAATGAGACATGTATAGTTAAGTCATAAGTCTTACCCTGTGTAGTAAGGGCGTGCCTTAGTTGAAGGTATTGATAAAATAATGAATTGGGTAGATGAAACTCCTCTCTTAATTGTTCAAAGGATTTAAAGACCCCATTATAGTATAGTTGTGAAAGCCAGTGGACTCCTCTCGTTTCCCATATCCCAAACTCTGTCAAGCTTTTAAGCTCCGGGAGTCTCGGGTTAGACCACAGTGGAGTCAATGCACTACACCCTTGGACTCTAGTTATGTCCTTCAGTTTTTGCCACAACTTAGAGAGAAGCGTTACACTAGGAATAGCTTCTGGTGGCCGAACCACGGAGCCAAGCTCCAAAATATATCCTGGCGGTTTACCTCCCGAGAGGTATGATATTAAAGTTCCTACAGTGCTTAGACCACCCTGCGGACCCCATGCCTTACACTGTTGTGCCTGTGCCGCCAGGAAATATAGCCATGGATTAGGGATTGCTAACCCTCCATTATCCTTATCTCTTTGTAATGTTTCCAAACGTATTCGTGGGAGCTTATTATTCCATATGAGGGACCTGAACAGTCCCTGGATCTTATAGAAATATCGCATAGGTATCCATACGGGGCTATTATGCAATATATATAAAAATTGTGGCATCAACACCATCTTGACTAAGTTGGCCCTACCTATGATGGACAATGGGAGTTTACACCAACTAGCTACCTTCACTGCACTTCTATCTATAAGCGGGAGCACATTCATAGGAATATAATCCTGTGGGCGATAGGTGACCTGGACCCCCAGATATTTAAAGGATCTTGCTACTTGCAACGGAGCCATGTTATCCACAAGAAAGTCTGCCATTGGGCCCAAGGGGAGCAAGACCGACTTGTCCCAATTAATGGACAAGCCCGAATATGAGCCATAGTTTCCTATCAGCTGCACGACATATGGGACAGAGTATTCAGCCCTACTCAGAAACAGCAGCATGTCGTCTGCATACAGGGCAATTTTTTCTGTAATATTTCCATATTTAAAACCTGTGACTTCCGGATCCTGACGGATTAGCTGGGCCAGGGGTTCCACCGCTAGTGCAAACAGCAGGGGTGATAGGGGACACCCCTGCCGCGTGCCCCGCTCCAAGTCAAATGTCGCAGATACCAGCCCATTAGTTTTTATCCGGGCTCTTGGGCTATTATATAATAGTCTTACCCATGATTTAAAGTTGGGCCCGAAGCCCATGGCATCCAGCACTCCCCACAGGAACTTCCACTCGACGCTATCAAAAGCTTTCGCAGCGTCGAGTGAAAGAACCACATCCCCTGCCCCACCACCAGTTCTGGCCATTTGCAAGTTAAGGTATAGCCGCCTTATATTGATTGCAGTAGATTTCCCGGGCATAAATCCGGTCTGATCACTATGCACCAGATGCAAGATCACCTTTATGAGCCTGTTGGCTAGTACTTTGGCCAAAAGTTTAACATCCGCACATAGCAACGAGATCGGACGATATGAGTCCGTGTGTAGGGGATCTTTCCCTGGCTTAGGTAATACGACAATGATAGCCTCTAACATAGAGTCTGATAATTTCCCCTCAGTTGCAGCTTCCTCAAACACCCTTAACAAATGTGGCATCAGAAACTCCTTGTGTTGCTTAAAGAACTCCCCCGGGAGCCCATCCACCCCCGGGGCCTTCTCATTAGAGAGGTCCCTCACTGCCTCTTCCAATTCCTCTACTCTCAGAGGTTCTTCCAGACTCTCTCTTTGTTCCGCCGTTAAAGTAGATAGTTTTATTGGGGCTAGGAAATCCCGGATCTCTTGTTCAGTTCTTTGTAGTCTGGATGCATAAATACCCTGAAAGTATTCGTAAAATACCCTCAGAATATCAGGGCTATCTACCACAACCCCTCCTATATCATTCTGAATACAGCCAATATGCGAGAGACCCTGTTGAGATCTAATAACACTGGCTAGCATGTGACCGACACTTTCCCCTTCCTCAAAATGTTTTTGCTTCCAGAATAGCCTTTTGCGGTCAGCTACTTCCAGCAGATGTTCTTTATACAGTGTTTGTGCCTCAGTCCAATGAGACTTATGGAGTTCTGTGGGGTCATTTACATAAATAGTCTCCGTATCTGTGACCCTAGCCTGCAAAGATGAAGTCAGTTCCCTACTTTTAGCTTTATGACGATGTATACGCTTGATATATAGCCCCCTTACATACGCTTTGAAAGCATCCCACACTATAAGCGGGGACGCTGATCCTGAGTTAAATGTCATAAACTCTTGCATCTCTGACAACACCCCAGCAGAGTCTGAAAGGAGCTGCAACCAAAATGGGTTAAGTCTCCATAGGCTGTCCCCTCGTACCCGACAAGGATCAACACTCAACTGTACCCTGAGTGGGGAATGGTCAGAGACGCTTCTAGGAGCATATTCCACTTCCTGTACTAGCGGTACCAATTGCTGACTCCCCAGAGCAAGGTCTATGCGGGATAAAGTGTTATGGGAGCTAGAATAGCACGAGAATTGTCTAGTACCCGGGTTTCTGGTTCTCCAAAGATCCACAAACGCGGCTTCTGTGAATATTTTGGCCATAGCAGATAGGTGCACCACATCCAATGCGCCGGAGTCCCTATGTCTATCTAGGTTACAGTCAAACACCATATTAAAGTCTCCTATTAACAATGCAGGGACCTCTGGGGATGCGGCCACAAACGACAATACCTGTTTTACCACTTCCCCTGTGTAGGGGGGGGGAATATACAATGCAATAAGCAGTATCTGAGTCTGAAATACAATACAATGCAGACACACGTACCTTCCAAGAGGGTCAATTTTCACCGTAAGGCACTGAAACGGGATTTGTTTGTGGATAAGTACACTGACCCCTCTCGCATGCGTAGAGTAAGTAGAGTGATACATATGCCCTATCCACGCTCTACGCAATACACCTATGGAATCTTTAACCAGATGAGTTTCAGATAAGCATATAATGGCCGGCTGATAGCTTCTCAGCAAATTGAATATAGCATACCGTTTTGCCGCATCCCCCAGGCCCCTCACATTCCATGCTATGACATTAATCCCCATAAGCCAGCGGGCATAATAGTACTTTTCTCCTCTCTTCCTAAAAAAAAGAGAACGATGCGATCACTGTGCGGTTCCAAATAACAAACAGACCCCCCCCCAAAAAGACAGTAGAAACACATTCCCTGCTACACAACAGGGATGGAGGCTATCAGATAGCAATATACCCAACAGCCTTTGACAACGTGAGCTTGCTTTGTAAAAAGGTAAAGTACAAACACTAACACACTATTTTAAGGCAATAGGTTACTTCTTAACTGAAACGTGATTCCCACTCCCTATATGCAAGATATAGTGGGCATCCTGCCTACATTTCAATAGAAAAATCAGTGTACTTATTTTCCTCGCTGAAAACAGAACAGGCAAGAAGAAAAAACATAATACAAAACCATCAGCGGAGAGAATATATAAATCAGAAGCTTCTTATCTGAAAGATCCCGACTAGGTCCAATGCAAGGCTTATTCCATTATAGTCCTGAGTCACGGTTCTCCACGTCGCAGTTCAGATTCGTTAGTGTCCAGCCACAATGCCGCCTCCTGCGGTGAGTCAAAGAAATGCGTGGATCCCTTTGCCGCTACTCTCAACCGTGCTGGATAAAACATAGCATATGGAACCTGTAAAATCCTCAGGCGCCGTTTAACATCCAGGTATTGAGCTCTTTTCCTTTGGACTTCCGCCGAAAAATCTGGGAAGAATGAGATGTTATTGCCATCGATGGTGATCTTGCCTGTTTCGCGCGCTTTGCGTAGGATTATGTCCCTGTCTCGGTAATGTAGAATCCGAATCAGAACTGGTCTTGGTGGGCTGCCAGGCGGTAGCTGTCTAGTGGGCACCCTGTGAGCTCTTTCCACCGCAAACAATGGAGTCAGAGAGTCCTTTCCAAAGATGTCTAGCAGCCAGTTCTCAAAGTACAAACTGGGGTCTCGTCCTTCCACTTTTTCTGGTACCCCTAGCAGCCTGACGTTATTACGTCGCATCCTATTTTCAATATCGTCGGATTTTGCAGCGACAATAGCCACATTATTGATAATCCTCTTCATATCTCTTTTAAGAGGTGGGATGTTATCCTCTATTGTACTCACTCTGCCCTCCACCTCCGACATGCGTTCCGAAACCTTTTGGAGGTCGTGCCTGATAATATTGACGTCTTGCCGCAGGCCTCCCATCAGGTCACTCAGGGATATTATAGCAGAGTTGCACTGGGTAACAGCAGTAAACACATCCTTTAGTGTGGGATCCTCAGAGCTAGGGGCCTGCACACTGACCTCCGATGCTACTTGCTCCGGTGTCAGATCTCTCCGACCGCATGGTTGCACCGCGCCGGCGGCCATATTGGATTTGGGGCCTCTTTGCCGCGGCTGTCGCTCTTCATTAGAATCACACACCGCTCCCCCCTCTTCAGCAGATGTCTCCCCATCAGGGTTCTGGCTAGCAGTTCTGGCAAAGCGCATCAGTTTGGAAGCCACCTCCGCCGCTTTATCTGCACCATGTTTTCCTGGGGTTTGTGTAGGCCGCGGCAGACTCTCCTCTCTGACCTCTTTCTCCTTCGCTCCATCTTTGTTCTTGCGGGTCATATCTGCACTGTAGGATGTCTCTCAACCCCACGGTAGACAAATGAACACTTTAAAGCTGTAGATAGGCAGGATGCCAAGGATATTTTTCGGATGCTGTGCGGGAGCTCTCCTCTGTGTGTCCGCTCACATGCTCGGCTTGGCCACGCCCCGCCTCTGCTCTTTATTTCTAGTGCAGCTACAATCCTTCTCCTCTGATTTCTTCTCCTCCTTAGCACCACGATATATTACTTATATTTCCTGTCTGACACACAATTATTATCATAGTCCTCACCCTCCCCACAAAAGACAGTGATGATGCAACTGAACGGCTTTTCTGGGGGCTGCAAGAAGAAGTAGCAGTAGGAATGCTGTGACCCTTGGTTCCAACACAATACACAGTGTCAGACTCAACATCATCCTGGTAATCCTGGTGTTAATGAAATGAGGAGTGAGCCATTCAGTCCACAATCTCATCCTCTGTCCTCAATGATAATGTGGTGCCTATTGAAAGGCAGGGAGAACTGTGGCCTACTACTACTACTGGCCGGATGGCTGGTGCTGCTACTGCTGTTTGTACTGCTACCCACATTTTGACTCTTGGATGCATTATGTATAGAGATGAGCGAGTAGTGAAATATTCGAAAGTTCGAAATTCGATTCGAATAGACTGCGAAATTCGACTATTCGACCAGATATCGAATCCCATTGAAGTCTATGGGAAAAAAATGCTCGCCACTTGGAAATCTCAATTCGACCACTTGGAGGTCACCAAGTCCACCCTGGAACCTCAGAAAAGGATGCCAACACTGCTGGAATGCAACTGGGACAGCAGGGGAAGCATGTCTGGGTGCATATAACGCGCCCAAGTCGCACTATTACGCCACTATCACAGCCTCTCAACAATACACTCCAAACACAATCTAACCTCTCTGTAAAGTGAGACCATACAAGGAAACCTTCTTTCCTCAACATTGCCATGGACCCCAAGCCAAACTAGACAAAAAAGAAGATAAAATTCTGCACCCCTTAAAATCACGTTGCCTATGACAACCACAGATGGCATAGGCAAGGGGGAAAGCAAATAGACCCCACCCCTAATTGTCATTGTGTGTGTGTGTGAGATGTGGTCAGACATGTCTTCTTTAAAATGTAAAAACAACTCAAAAACACATGCAGAAGCCTTAAAATGCCCAAATTGTTGGCGCTTGAGATGTCAGTGACCCGACCTGGCCCAGTGTCATGTCTAGCAGGTAAAGCAGTGGGGATGTTGAGGGATGCGTAGGACCGCAAAAGGCAGGAAGAGGCCGTGGGCTGGTCATAGGCTCATGGAAAATTTTGTGGCGGCCCAAGAGGTGACACCTCTTAAAAATTATGTGGAGGCCCAAGAGGTGAGACCTCTTAAAAATTATGTGGAGGCCCAAGAGGTGAGACCTGTTAAACATTTTGTGGAGGCCCAAGAGGTGAGACGTATTAAAAATTATGTGGAGGCCCAAGAGGGGAGACCCATTAAAAATTATGTGGAGGCCCAAGAGGGGAGACCTGTTAAAGATTTTGTGGAGGCCCAAGAGGTGAGACGTATTAAAAATTATGTGGAGGCCCAAGAGGGGAGACCTGTTAAAGATTTTGTGGAGGCCCAAGAGGTGAGACGTATTAAAAATTATGTGGAGGCCCAAGAGGGGAGACCTGTTAAAGATTTTGTGGAGGCCCAAGAGGTGAGACGTATTAAAAATTATGTGGAGGCCCAAGAGGGGAGACCCGATAAAAATTATGTGGAGGCCCAAGAGGTGACACCTCTTAAAAATTATGTGGAGGCCCAAGAGGGGAGAACCGATAAAAATTATGTGGAGGCCCAAGAGGTGACACCTCTTAAAAATTATGTGGAGGCCCAAGAGGTGAGACCTCTTAAACATTTTGTGGAGGCCCAAGAGATGAGACCTCTTAAAAATTATGTGGAGGCCCAAGAGGTGAGACCTCTTAAAAATTATGTGGAGGCCCAAGAGGTGAGACCTGTTAAAGATTTTGTGGAGGCCCAAGAGGTGAGACGTATTAAAAATTATGTGGAGGCCCAAGAGGGGAGACCTGTTAAAGATTTTGTGGAGGCCCAAGAGGTGAGACGTATTAAAAATTATGTGGAGGCCCAAGAGGGGAGACCTGTTAAAGATTTTGTGGAGGCCCAAGAGGTGAGACGTATTAAAAATTATGTGGAGGCCCAAGAGGGGAGACCTGTTAAAGATTTTGTGGAGGCCCAAGAGGTGAGACGTATTAAAAATTATGTGGAGGCCCAAGAGGGGAGACCTGTTAAAGATTTTGTGGAGGCCCAAGAGGGGAGACCTGTTAAAGATTTTGTGGAGGCCCAAGAGGTGAGACGTATTAAAAATTATGTGGAGGCCCAAGAGGGGAGACCTGTTAAAGATTTTGTGGAGGCCCAAGAGGTGAGACCTGTTAAACATTTTGTGGAGGCCCAAGAGGTGAGACCTGTTAAAAATTATGTGGAGGCCCAAGAGGTGAGACCTGTTAAACATTTTGTGGAGGCCCAAGAGGTGAGACCTGTTAAACATTTTGTGGAGGCCCAAGAGGTGAGACCTGTTAAAAATTATGAGGAGGCCCAAGAGGTGAGACCTCTTAAAAATTATTTTGAGGCCCAAGAGGTGAGACCGGTTAAAAATTATGAGTAGGCCCAAGAGGTGAGACCTGTTAAAAATTATGAGGAGGCCCAAGAGGTGAGACCTGTTAAACATTTTGTGGAGGCCCAAGAGGTGAGACCTGTTAAACATTTTGTGGAGGCCCAAGAGGTGAGACCTGTTAAAAATTATGAGGAGGCCCAAGAGGTGAGACCTGTTAAAAATTATGAGGAGGCCCAAGAGGTGAGACCTGTTAAACATTTTGTGGAGGCCCAAGAGGTGAGACCTGTTAAACATTTTGTGGAGGCCCAAGAGGTGAGACCTGTTAAAAATTATGAGGAGGCCCAAGAGGTGAGACCTCTTAAACATTTTGTGGGGGCCCAAGAGGTTGAAACCTCTTAAACATTTTGTGCAGGCACAAGAGGTGAGACCGGATAAAAATTATGTTGAGGCCCAAGAGGTGAGACCGGTTAAAAATTATGAGTAGGCCCAAGAGGTGAGACCTGTTAAAAATTATGAGGAGGCCCAAGAGGTGAGACCTCTTAAACATTTTGTGGAGGCCCAAGAGGTGAGCCATAAATATAAAAATTTTTCTGATTTACGGACCAATTCTACGGCGGTTAAGGAGGAGGAGGAGGAGGTGGAGGAGGAAATGGCACTTCATACAGATGGCACTTCACTTTTGGCTGCTTTCCACGGTTGGAGAAGCAAAGTCCGGGTCAATCCACTTGCTGTTCATTTTGATTAGCGTCAGCCTGTCGGCACTGTCGGTTGACAGGCGGCTGCGCTTATCGGTAATAATGCCCCCGGCTGCGCTGAACACCCTTTCTGATAGCACGCTGGCGGCAGGGCAGGCAAGCACCTCCAAGGCGTACAGGGACAGTTCCAGCCACGTGTCCAACTTGGAGACCCAGTAAGTGTAGGACGCCGAGGGATCGGGGAGGACAGGGTTACGGTCTGCCAGGTACTCCCGCAACATCCGCCGATACTTGTCCCTCCTGCTGATAGCGGGCCCCGCAGTGATGGAAGTTGCACGAGGGGGTGCCATGAACGTGTCCCACACCTTGGAGAGTGTTCCCCTGGTGGCTGTGGGCCTGATGGATGTTGTGGGACTCTGGGAGACCCTCTCCTCTCTGCCGCCAGCGATGGTGGGTGGGAAAATCTCCATCATGTTCTGCACGAGTTCCCTCTGGTATTCCAGCAATCGATTCGTCCTCTCCTCTACCGGAATAAAAGAGGAGACGTTATCTTTATACCGGGGGTCCAGGAGTGCGAAGACCCAGTACAGTTTGTTCTCCACTATCCGGACAACACGTGTGTCCCGGGAAAAGCAGCCCAGCATGAAGTCAGCCATGTGTGCCAGACTCTGAATAGGCATGACCTCACTGCCCCCACCAGAAGGATCACTTGCCATTTCCTCCTCTTCCTCTTCCGCCTCCTCTCCGCCCCATCCGCGCTGAACCAATGGGACGCACACAGCCTGACTGCTACCCTCGCCGCCAGCATCCTCCTCCTCTTCCACAGCCACCTCCACGTCGTCCTCCTCCTCTTCATCCTCCTCCTCCTGCAACTGCCACCGTGAAGCAGACAAAAGTGTGGTCTGACTGTGTAGCTCCGTTGCGTCTCCTCCTACCCCCGTCTCCTCTGCGTGCAATGCGTTCTCCCTTATTGCGATGAGCGATTCTTTAAGGACGCCTAGGAGCGGAATGGTTACGCTCACTATAGCGTCCTCGCTGCTGACCTTCTTGGTGGACTCCTCAAAGATACGCAGTACATCGCATATGTCTGCCATCCATGGCCACTCGTGGTTGGCAAACTGAGGGAGCTGAGTTGGAGGCACGCGTGGATTATTAATCTGGTACTCCATCAATGCTCTCTGCTGCTCACACACCCTGGCCAACATGGAATAGGTGGAATTCCAGCGAGTCGGCAGGTCGCACAACAGCCGATGTTGAGGCAAATGGAGGCGTTGCTGGAGTTTTTTTAAGCTAGCAGCAGCTACAGTTGACTTCCGAAAGTGAGCGCACAAGCGCCGCACTTTCACCAGTAGCTCTGCCAGGTTGGGGTAAGTCTTCAGAAATTTTTGGACTACCAGATTAAAAACGTGGGCCAGGCATGGTACGTGATTGAGTTCGGCAAGCTCCAGAGCCGCCACCAGGTTACGGCCGTTATCGCACACGACCATGCCTGGTCCTAGCTGCAGCGGCGACAGCCACATCTCCGTCTGCTGCAATATGGCGTCCCTCACCTCTGGGGCGCTGTGCTTCCTGTCGCCCAAGCTGATGAGCTTTAGCACCGCCTGCTGACGTCTCCCCGCGCCAGTGCTGCAACGCTTCCAGCTAGCGGCTGAGGGAGATGTTAAGGCACAGGAGGAGGAGGAGGAGGAGGAGGAGGAGGGGGGTTTATCAGAACCCATGCTGGCAATCTTGGGCGGGGGTGGTAGGTAGGCCGTCTCTGTTTGCGACCCCGTCCCCGCCTCCACTACATTCACCCAGTGTGCCGTCAGAGAAATGTATCGTCCCTGGCCGCAAGCGCTTGTCCATGAGTCGGTGGTCAAGTGGACCTTTGCGCTGACTGCGTACCTCAGGGCCCGCCTGATGTTACGCGACACGTGCTGGTGCAGGGCGGGGACGGCACTCCGGGAAAAGTAGTGGCGGCTAGGGACGGAATAGCGAGGTGCGGCAGCCGCCATCAGGTCGCGGAAGGCCTGCGTCTCCACAAGCCTAAACGGCAACATCTCCAGGGCCAGCAGTTTGGAGATGTGGCAGTTTAAGGCTTGGGCTTGGGGGTGACTCGAGGCGTACTTCCGCCTGCGGTCGAACGCCTGCGAGATGGACAGTTGTTGGGACGAGGAGTGTGAAGGTGCAGGCGAAGAGGCGGGGGAAGGGGAGGCTGAAGGAGAAGGCCCCAAAGTAGCAGAGGCAGAGGCAGAGGCAGATGTGGAGGTGTCCTGGCTGGAGGTCTGGACCGCAGTGGCAGCACACAACAAAGGGGAAGAGGCAGTGGCAGCAAGACCGGGCGCAGTTTGTATTGCGTTTGCTCTCTCCCACTCAGCCCAGTGCTTGAATTCCAAGTGACGCCGCATGCCTGAGGTGGTCAGATTGCTCTTCTCAGAGCCCCTACTCAGTTTTGAGTGGCAGAGTGTGCAAACCGCGCTCAGTTTGTCATCCGCACAAACATTAAAATATCTCCACACCACAGAAGTACGAGGCCTCGATGGGGGAGCTTCGCGCGACTGGCCGCTGGCGGGAACAGCTTCGGCCCTGCTGGCTGTGGCCTCACTTCTCTGTCTGAACTGTCCTCTGCCTGTGGCCATCCCTCTGCCTGTGGCCATCCCTCTGCCTGTGGACATCCCTCTGCCTGTGGACATCCCTCTGCCTGTGGACATCCCTCTGCCTCTTGCTGCCTTTTTCGGTGCTGCGCATACCACCACCTCTCCACTGCTTTCCTCGCTGGACATCACCCCTGGCCAAGTGGGGTCGGTCATTTCGTCATCCACCAGCTCCTCTTCCACTTCCTCACTCTGCTCCTCCTCCTGCCCACTGGACATTCCAACAGCCTCCCTTGATGGCAACTGCGTCTCATCATCATCATCGCTCATGATAACAGATGCTGGCTCAGGGTCCACATCAGCAGGAGATGGCGAAAACTCCAGTGTTTGGGCATCACTACAAACAAATTCCTCTGCTAGCTCCTGGGATTCTTCCGGCACATCTGAAAAAGGACCCGAAAAGAGCTCCTGGGAGGGGTCAAGGGTGGGATGACTCTGTTGGCCAGGTGTGGAGGAAGGAGGGTCAGAGTGAGACTGTGTGGATGACTGGCTGGTGGACAACTGTGTGGAAGCGCTATCGGCTATCCATTGCACCACCTGTTCAACCTGCTCAGGCCTCAACAGCGGTGTAACCCGCCCCCTGCTTAACTGTCCCATAAAGGCAGGGATTCTGGATGAGCGGGATCCTGGCTGATCCTCACCAGCACACATTGTATACCCACTGGCTTCAACAAGGCCCCCAACAGCATTTCCGCGCCCCCGTCCTCGTCCACGTCCACGTCCTATTCCGCTAGCCCCCCTCCGCATTTTATTTTTTTTTTGTTGCAAATACAATATTTGGGTATATAATTAGGTATGTGAAATACTTTAGCAAGAGAACGCACAGTACAGTGGCCTATTAAAAGGCCTAGATATTGTATATTTCAAAGTACACAGCCGTGTAGTAACTGAACAGACGGTGGGTATTTACACCAGGTATGTGAGATAATTTAACAAGAGAACGTACAGTACAGTGGCCTATTAAATGGCCTAGATATTGTATATTTCAAAGTACAAAGCCGTGTAGTAACTGAACAGACGGTGGGTATGTACACCAGGTATGTGAGATAATTTAACAAGAGAACGCACAGTACAGTGGCCTATTAAATGGCCTAGATATTGTATATTTCAAAGTACAAAGCCGTGTAGTAACTGAACAGACGGTGGGTATTTACACCAGGTATGTGAGATAATTTAGCAAGAGAACGCACAGTACAGTGGCCTATTAAATGGCCTAGATATTGTATATTTCAAAGTACAAAGCCGTGTAGTAACTGAACAGACGGTGGGTATGTACACCAGGTATGTGAGATACTTTAACAAGAAAACGCACAGTACAGTGGCCTATTAAATGGCCTAGATATTGTATATTTCAAAGTACAAAGCCGTGTAGTAACTGAACAGACGGTGGGTATGTACACCAGGTATGTGAGATACTTTAACAAGAAAACGCACAGTACAGTGGCCTATTAAATGGCCTAGATATTGTATATTTCAAAGTACAAAGCCGTGTAGTAACTGAACAGACGGTGGGTATGTACACCAGGTATGTGAGATACTTTAACAAGAAAACGCACAGTACAGTGGCCTATTAAATGGCCTAGATATTGTATATTTCAAAGTACAAAGCCGTGTAGTAACTGAACAGACGGTGGGTATTTACACCAGGTATGTGAGATAATTTAACAAGAGAACGCACAGTACAGTGGCCTATTAAAATGCCTAGATATTGTATATTTCAAAGTACACAGCCGTGTAGTAACTGAACAGACGGTGGGTATTTACACCAGGTATGTGAGATAATTTAACAAGAGAACGTACAGTACAGTGGCCTATTAAATGGCCTAGATATTGTATATTTCAAAGTACAAAGCCGTGTAGTAACTGAACAGACGGTGGGTATGTACACCAGGTATGTGAGATAATTTAACAAGAGAACGCACAGTACAGTGGCCTATTAAAATGCCTAGATATTGTATATTTCAAAGTACAAAGCCGTGTAGTAACTGAACAGACGGTGGGTATTTACACCAGGTATGTGAGATAATTTAGCACGAGAACGCACAGTACAGTGGGCTATTAAATGGCCTAGATATTGTATATTTCAAAGTACAAAGCCGTGTAGTAACTGAACAGACGGTGGGTATGTACACCAGGTATGTGAGATACTTTAACAAGAAAACGCACAGTACAGTGGCCTATTAAATGGCCTAGATATTGTATATTTCAAAGTACAAAGCCGTGTAGTAACTGAACAGACGGTGGGTATGTACACCAGGTATGTGAGATACTTTAACAAGAAAACGCACAGTACAGTGGCCTATTAAATGGCCTAGATATTGTATATTTCAAAGTACAAAGCCGTGTAGTAACTGAACAGACGGTGGGTATGTACACCAGGTATGTGAGATACTTTAACAAGAAAACGCACAGTACAGTGGCCTATTAAATGGCCTAGATATTGTATATTTCAAAGTACAAAGCCGTGTAGTAACTGAACAGACGGTGGGTATTTACACCAGGTATGTGAGATAATTTAACAAGAGAACGCACAGTACAGTGGCCTATTAAAATGCCTAGATATTGTATATTTCAAAGTACACAGCCGTGTAGTAACTGAACAGACGGTGGGTATTTACACCAGGTATGTGAGATAATTTAACAAGAGAACGTACAGTACAGTGGCCTATTAAATGGCCTAGATATTGTATATTTCAAAGTACAAAGCCGTGTAGTAACTGAACAGACGGTGGGTATGTACACCAGGTATGTGAGATACTTTAACAAGAAAACGCACAGTACAGTGGCCTATTAAATGGCCTAGATATTGTATATTTCAAAGTACAAAGCCGTGTAGTAACTGAACAGACGGTGGGTATGTACACCAGGTATGTGAGATACTTTAACAAGAAAACGCACAGTACAGTGGCCTATTAAATGGCCTAGATATTGTATATTTCAAAGTACAAAGCCGTGTAGTAACTGAACAGACGGTGGGTATTTACACCAGGTATGTGAGATAATTTAACAAGAGAACGCACAGTACAGTGGCCTATTAAAATGCCTAGATATTGTATATTTCAAAGTACACAGCCGTGTAGTAACTGAACAGACGGTGGGTATTTACACCAGGTATGTGAGATAATTTAACAAGAGAACGTACAGTACAGTGGCCTATTAAATGGCCTAGATATTGTATATTTCAAAGTACAAAGCCGTGTAGTAACTGAACAGACGGTGGGTATGTACACCAGGTATGTGAGATAATTTAACAAGAGAACGCACAGTACAGTGGCCTATTAAAATGCCTAGATATTGTATATTTCAAAGTACAAAGCCGTGTAGTAACTGAACAGACGGTGGGTATTTACACCAGGTATGTGAGATAATTTAGCACGAGAACGCACAGTACAGTGGGCTATTAAATGGCCTAGATATTGTATATTTCAAAGTACAAAGCCGTGTAGTAACTGAACAGACGGTGGGTATGTACACCAGGTATGTGAGATACTTTAACAAGAAAACGCACAGTACAGTGGCCTATTAAATGGCCTAGATATTGTATATTTCAAAGTACAAAGCCGTGTAGTAACTGAACAGACGGTGGGTATGTACACCAGGTATGTGAGATACTTTAACAAGAAAACGCACAGTACAGTGGCCTATTAAATGGCCTAGATATTGTATATTTCAAAGTACAAAGCCGTGTAGTAACTGAACAGACGGTGGGTATGTACACCAGGTATGTGAGATACTTTAACAAGAAAACGCACAGTACAGTGGCCTATTAAATGGCCTAGATATTGTATATTTCAAAGTACAAAGCCGTGTAGTAACTGAACAGACGGTGGGTATTTACACCAGGTATGTGAGATAATTTAACAAGAGAACGCACAGTACAGTGGCCTATTAAAATGCCTAGATATTGTATATTTCAAAGTACACAGCCGTGTAGTAACTGAACAGACGGTGGGTATTTACACCAGGTATGTGAGATAATTTAACAAGAGAACGTACAGTACAGTGGCCTATTAAATGGCCTAGATATTGTATATTTCAAAGTACAAAGCCGTGTAGTAACTGAACAGACGGTGGGTATGTACACCAGGTATGTGAGATAATTTAACAAGAGAACGCACAGTACAGTGGCCTATTAAAATGCCTAGATATTGTATATTTCAAAGTACAAAGCCGTGTAGTAACTGAACAGACGGTGGGTATTTACACCAGGTATGTGAGATAATTTAGCACGAGAACGCACAGTACAGTGGGCTATTAAAATGCCTAGATATTGTATATTTCAAAGTACACAGCAGTAGTGCCAAATATAGTTTGGTATGTAGCAGAGCACCTAATACACCACTAATGCCTCTCTCTGTCCCTACTCCAGCAGCTATCCCTGAATACAGCAGCCGTTCTCTGTAAAGTCTATATTGTAGTAAAGCTATCACTGAAGTCCACTGTAGTAGCCCTGATAAGGGCTTTTAATCACGCTCCTGCCTGTCCAACAGCTAAAATCTGTCTCTCCCTTCTCCAGCCTCTGTCCCTGACTAAGTTCACGCAGCATATGCGTACGAGCAGGAAGAGCTGAGTTTTTATGATTCGAGGTCACATGGTTTTTCCAGCCAATCCATGTAGACGCTGTTTTCGCGCTGCCAGCGTGCTCAGCGTGCCTGTCATACCCCCCCTGCATGTTGATTGGTGGAAAAAGAGCGCCAGGGAAGGTGGGAGGGGAAACGAATTCTAAGTGCGCCATCGCCGTTATACTCGATTGAAATCGAGTGTGCCGAATATCGTAGTATTCGATCGAATACCGGCTCGATCGAACACTACTCGCTCATCTCTAATTATGTATTCAATTATAATACATGTTTTGTTTTTTAGGAAAAAAGGGAAAACTGCTGAACATTTGCTGCAGAATGTAAGATATTAGGGTACTGGCAATAAGGTTATGAACTCGTATGAGCATTGCTTCTGCTTAAAATTACCTGCTTGTCATCTCACTCTCACAGAGGTGTGTAATTACAACTGGAATGTAAAAAAAAGGGAATAGGACAAGCAGTTGTTATTACACTCTACAAGCATGATCAACCTTATTAAACCAGGCATATTGCCTGGAAGGGTTTGTTCATGCTGAGTAAAACCATATATTTCTTTTGTTTAGATCTTAGATTGGTTCTGAAAAATGTGTACTTTTATTTTTATGCAAATTAGGCAGTTACAGCTCAATACACTCCCCTTCCCCTTTGATTGACAGGGTTAGACGAGATAACCCTGTCTTCCCATGCCGCTGTGCTACCAACATGATTCCTTGTAAATATAATTGTATATTGACATGTGTTCAAGCAAGTCGTACATTCCACTAATTTATATTTGCGCTTCTCTGCTGTGTGTGAAGTCGGCGTATAAATCTACCCGGTGCTGGCTGCTAGACACACAACAGAAGGAGAATCACATGGTACAGTAAGTATTCTCTTGTCCCTGCACAGCACTTTCTCCCTTCTGCAGAGGCTCCACTGCCACCAATGTGCACCGGCACAGTAAAAATATTTTGCACCTTCAAAGTGATAGGCATACTGTGTAAATCAAATGATACAATACCCTCCCCTCATAAAATATATATTTTAATTCATTGTTTTAATGCAACAAAGACAAAAATCAAAGGGGATGAATACTTTTGGAAGACACTGTATATAATAGGATGACCAGAGTTTGGCAACTTTATCAGTAAGGATGGAAGCCAAGCCAATCAGGTTCCTGGCTCAGCATCCAATCCCAGATCTAGGCAGGGTATTTAAGTGTGCTACTGAGTCATGGCCAGCGGCCGGTGATTGCATATACATTTATCCTGGCTCCTGGTTTTGTACCTCTGCTTTGTACCTGAACTCAAGATCTGATTTTTAACCCTCAATGTACCAACCATAGTTTGTCTTCTGGATTAACCCCTTGTCTGGTTAATTTAATTTTTTTCTGACTCTCCTAGCATTCTGACCTTGGCTATTTTCTGCATTAACTCCTGCTTGCTGTTTAGGCTCTGTCTATCTCTCCTGGTTCTGACCTCGGTTTTATACTACTCTTTTCACCCAGTCATTCTGATATGTCTGTTTCTAGCAATCTACTTTTTGTTATATTACTCCACAGATGTAACCTGGGTCCCTAGCAGCCAAGTCCATCTGGCCTTGCAGCAGGCTCTGGTGTGGAACCTAGGCGTAACCTTAGTTTTCTACCAACCGGAGTGGTTAAGGAAGACTGGTAGCAGTTTCTGGCTTTGCTTTCCGGATGGCACCCATAGTATTTCTTTACAGTAAATCTATTATTAAAATATATTTATAAAATATTAAAATATAATAATCCACCCTGCTCCAGAAAACTTGCTTACAGTATTGAGTTGTATTTGCTTAATTTCTGCTTTTTATTTATTTATATTTTTGGGTGCTGTTCCCAGAATGTATCCACTCACATCAATCTGCATCAATCTTTCTTTATCCATACTCCTATTATGTAGTTAGATAAACTCAATGCCCCAGATTTGCTAGGGTAAAGGGTCTTTTTTTACTACAATTTCTAAATACAGTACCTTTTACTTCATTACATTGGCTGCTATATTTCTTCAGTTTTTTTTGCTCTTTCCTCAAGGCCAAAACCAAGGGGGGGGGGGTTATTATGAGAATAATGGTTGAAATCGGTCTGTGTTAGTGTACTTTACAAATGTAAAAATGTTATGCCAATTTTTTAAAAATTTAATGCATGAGAAGTTCTTCCAGTAAATACAATAGTTAATTATAGTTAAAGTTATTTACCCAGTTTCTTATTGTGTTATATAAAGTGGCTAAAAGAAATGTCCTGTTTTTACAATCCTTTTTAATGAGAAATGTTTCACAAAAATGAAAACACTGATGTTCTAATGTTGAGACCTCACCAATCAGTCTTATGTAGGGAACCCAGCAGCAAGTCTTCTCTTCTTCTGTAGTACCATCACAGGAGAAAAGAGGGTTTACAGGATGCCCAGCAAAATCAGTATCTTTCCATGTAATGCATAGACTTGCTAGGTCCGCCAGAGGGGACAAGACACTCTGCTTCTGCTAATTGATGGTTGTTCTGAATTAGGGTGTTACTTCTTTTAACTGAAAATTCTCTAATATAGTAGACCTGTTAACACGCAATATTTTGAAGGGGTTGTCTCATGTCACTGTTACTAAGTCCCGACCACCTCCTGGCCAGGAAACATGTTGTGCATGAGAGGTACGGAAATGGTGTGAGAGTTACTTAAACAGCAGACCGCCAGAGCGCTCTGCTAGTGCCCGGCCAGGAGGTAGTCGGGACTGTGTCTCATCTTGCCTTAGTAACAACGAGATGAGACAACCCCTTTAACTGTGATTGCCATATATTAAACTGTATCTATAATCGGACTATTGTATGGGCAGAGATCCAATCTCCAATTAGCCAAACAAGTATTGTGCTATTATGCTAATAGGAGCTATCACACTGTACACATATTTTGTGAGTCAAGTGTATTCATGAGTAGAGCACTCTCTACTGTCTCCCTTGACAGATTGATAGGCTGCGGTGTATGCAGAAACACTGCAGCCAGCTGTCAATCACTATTAGTGCGGTGTGGGGAGAACACTGCTCATGAATACAATGGACCCATAAACTATGTGTCCGGTGTATTCATTGCTCTTATTAGTCTAATGGCACAACAGGAGAGGTGACCTGTCCACATCAATCATCTGATGACAGATCTACTTTAAAATCATATCACAGAGACATGCGTCATGAAGAAAAAGACCAATATGCAGCATAATGAAGAATTAAAATAGCCAAATGATTTAATTATAAATAATTGTTATAAGATATTACAGCATACATTCATTGTGCTGCTACTTGTAACGCTTCTTGGCCTATCCACCTACTTAATTTCACTAGATGTACATTGGGATTTCATTAATGATGGTACATAGTCCAAGCATTGCTAAACTCTAAACCTGGGACCTATGTGTACTGTTAATTGCTGTACAGTGTCAAAAATTGCTATGGAGAAAGACCAGTGAGTCACTATCTCAATCACATAGCTTGGCTCAGAGCAGCTCAGGAGGTCTCATCATCATCTGTTATTCCAGTTCTTCAACGTCAATGCACTAAAACAGACAATATAAGGAATATTTTCCACTATTGTAACTACTGAGACTGAAGCTGGCTAGAACTGTTACTGTATTTGTTCGAGGACATTAGGATGGGGTATTTGGGGCATTAGGTTGGGGGTGTTTGTAGTTACATTACAGTATATCCATGAAGAAAATTTTCTAAAGTTGAAAGGCATGCTGTTGCTCACAGATAACAGTTTGTGTTATAATAGGAAAACACACGATTGCAGAGAAAAAAAAATAGGTAGAATACTGTTTTCCATATAAAAAGAATTGACAAAGATAGCAAAAACTGAGGAAGAAAAAAAGTGAATTGTGGAGGTAGGGGGAAGTCAGGTTTTGTTACTGTTCTTTTGAATTTTTTTTCTATATTTGTACATTTGTTACATTTGAAGAGCGGGATTGCAGTGAAATCTTATTTTATTGTTCATTTGTTTCTTAAATGCAAATTTAAGCAACTTTTTATATAGGCTTCATTAGCAATTTCCCACCATTTTGCTGTTGGAGAGCCCGTGCAGCTCCTTCACATAGCTAATTGTGCTGCTGCTTCGGACATATATCTCACAGCTCCTGGCTGTGATGGCTCACTCTAATAACTCTATCTCCTCTCAGGATTAGAGATAGCAGGAGAAGGAGGTTATACATGGCAGATTAGATTAGAGTATGCAGAGGAAAATGGCATAATAGTCTTCAGGTAAAGGCGGATCACACAAGCCATACTAAATCAGATTATATAGATAGGTAACAGAGCATATAGAAAGCAGTCTGCAGGGGGAAGGTGTAATTTACACTGGCTATTTATCTGTTCGGAGAGAAGAGATAATGTAGAGCAGATTGTGCTAGGGCAGGAGAAAATCACACATTTCTCTGCATCAGAGTCTGTCAGCACAATAAAGGGAAAGTAGCAAATGAAACTGTGTTATTAAATAATGGCTAGTGAAGACAGAAGCATCCTAGGTTCAAATAACAGGCATCCAGCATATTGTACTAGGAGGGATATGTCTACCGTACATCAGAAAAGTTTGAAGCTCTGAGATGGTTGCAAAGTTCATTTTAGGGGGCTGTGAATAAAGACTGCAGACTGAAACGTATGCAACTTTTGAAACACTAGGTAACCATGAACATAAGTAAAATTATTATTTTTTCTTTGTGAATTCTATCCATAGCCTTTAAGAAGCATTGATGTATTCTTGGATATTAAGTAAGTGCAAGAATGGTCTAAATAACAGACAATGCCATAAAATACTAAAAACATAATTTAGAATACTAACAAGGAAACCTCTTTCAATTGATATGAGTCTGCTTTCAACTTGATATCAATCCATATTTTCCATACCTATGAATAGGGATTTATTTATATTCTTCACTCAAAACCTTAGAGATAGGTAACTATTTTATTTCTTGTGAGTTATTGGTAAGCCAAGTGCTTAAATGATCACAAACTTTTAACACAACTTTGCATAAATCAATGGTACAAGCGACCATAAGAAACTTTGTAATATATCTTATCAGTGAGCTATATCGAGGTCACCTGTTATCAGCTCTTTACACCCACCTTCCTTGCTAAAAGCTTTTCTTTTTCAAATATGTCTTGAATCTGTCCAGGACAATCAGTTGAGGTTTCAGATTACAAATATCAATACAAGTCTATAGAGAGGGTAGGGGGAGGAGTAAGCAGGAGCTGAGTGAGACTTGACTCCAGGAGAGACAACAAAGAGTTTGCTGCAGCTAAATAGGACGTTTTATCTTAGCCCGAGTTCTTTATTCACAACCACACAAGTCAGTACTTTTCTATAATGTCCTCTATGATCCTGGGGCTGCTTCTGAGTGATTAATGGTCAGAAATAGTTTTATTCCTCGAGCTCACACACTGTAATAGTGATTAATACAAAGTTTGTTGAAAGGTTAGGTATACTTTAAAGTACTTTTTATAAAGTGATATATTTTAATATAACATCTGTTTCTCACAATAGATGAGATGTCACTATAGGGGCCAGTCATTGGCTTCCATGATCTTCTGACATATCATCTTAGTGGACTGTATGTAATCAATCTGACTTGTACACTGAATGGTAAGAAAATGAATAGTGACATGAAAAAGGTACATAACCAGTAAGGCAAATACATTAGTAAGGCTGCATTCATATCTGCGTTGGAGGCTCCGTTCAGGGCCTTCGTGACAGAGTTTGTAAAAAATAGCAGACAGAAACATCCTGGATACTGGACTTTTTTTCTCAGTTAAAAAATGTTCTCCTGAACAGAAACCTAACAGATCTCATTATATTTTATAACAAAAATGATATAAGTGATTGTAAATTCAAGTCTTTATGGCCTGAAAATACAATTTGGTTGTATGATGACGGTCTTTGTAGTCTTTTGTTCTATTGGAAGGGCAAAAACAAATAAAGATTTTCTGCAATATGGCTTACATATAGGCATTTAATGTCTCCAAAGACACCATTTTTCCTTTCCACAGAGGATGAGTACAACACCAAGCAAGTTCTGAGCGGCATTAATACACATTTCTGTAAAGCCGGTGGTAAATTTCAAAGCCTTTGCTTTCAATTCCTATTTCAGCTGACATTCTTTACGTTTGAAGTTGGAAGGAGAAGCTGTAGAACATTGCAGACCAAAAAGATTTACTGCAAATAAACCGAAAAACACTGGCCAATAAGGTCAATTAGGAGACCTGAAAGTGCTGCAGACTGGTAATTGTTTTCTGGTATAATGATTAGTTTGGCCTGGGGTTTCTCGAACCAGATGTGCTACAACAATCAGGAGGATCTGTAGCAGGAAAGAACATGAACTTTTAAACTAGAAAATCTCTTTGTAGAAGGATCATCCACAACATAAAATGTTTCACAAGTAACCACTGGAACCCAGGTATGCCATTAACACAATTACTGTTCTGACCACCAGAGCTACTGTAATTAACCCCCTGCCTGTACTAGATCACCAAATATACAGATGCTAACTTCTTCACCGCCTTAGATCAACAGGGATATAGACAATAACCTTTACTGTGCTAGACTTGGGTTGCTGTTTAATATTATTTGCCTTGATGCAATGTGGCCCTGTACATCCGCCTGCTTTATAGCCTGCTTTATGCTGCATGTTAACTTTTATTTCTTGTGGTTCTAAATCACATAGCTTAGAGGGAGCAGCACCCAGGTCCCAAACCACCCTGTTCACTAGATGCAGATGGTTTGGAGGTAACTCTGCTGGTCTGCAGAACTAAGTGGGCCCTACATTTTTGATCCAAGGGCAGCAACATCCATACGAATATGGCTATGCCTAGTACTTCAAAGTCTATTCAATTGGGGTGGGTAGCGTTGAGTTGCAGCATCGAGCACAGTCACACCTGTACATAGTTCACTGTATCTTATTAAAAAATCAAGTCAGACCCTCTACCGATAATGAATTGGACCATTAGTTTCATTGGGCCATCATTTAAAAATCTTAGTCACGCCCTTTAAAACTATATAGGCCCTAAAGTTAAAATTAATACGAATTTTTATTTTTATGTCCTCTTTTATAGAAGTGAATGAATTCCTAAAAACATTTACATGACAGGGAAGTCTGTTTACTACTTTATCAGTTATGAAATATTGACCAATTATAAGATAAAATGGGTGAACTGACAATACCTGTACTTGTCATTGACTGTAGACTATGCTGAGCCCCCTAAAGAAATAAATCAATGTTAAGATACTGTATAGGCATGTTTTTACATATCACAAATCTACTATTCTTGTAATGGAAAAACATTGTTTTTTTGATAGGCTGAGTTCATTTGATCAGTTGAGCTTACACTAATAATAATGGAGGATCCAGCTTGCTCAGTACAATGAATAGACAAGACTTTGCTTTTATGTTATGCCAGTTCCGTCCCCTGTTGAGCAGTGAATGGAGGCATGTGCCACCTCTTATCAGCATAGAACTTCATTGTCTGCTTATTATTTTTAACCTGCTGCTTCATTGTCTGCTTATTATTTTTAACTTGTGATGAATGTGCAGTAGCACTGAAAATATCCCTGGAGGGTCCTTTTGTATTGTGTTTGTAGCTTACATTTGTTTCAATCTGCTTAAATGTAACTTAAATGGAATGTATCATCAGAAAATGATATTGTTAAAATTTTATTTTTATTTCAGACATATTTTTAAACAATATTTGGTGGTTATTTTTAATTTTCCATATTAATATGTATTTTTTAAATACTAAAATCCTGCAGTTTTCATATTGGTCACTAAGCCTAATAATAGGCACCACTTCTTTGTCTGTACAGCTCACTTTACTGCAGTTATCTGCTTATCATTACATGCAGGATTAGATATCACATAGCTACAGATAACATAGGACCCACCATTCATAATAGTAGATATCACAACTTATCTACCCCCTCTTGAACTCTGCACAAGTCAGCTCCAGCCCATTGTGTTTATAGCCCATGGTAACTGCTGTAAAGCATATCACTAAATGCTGTTAAGAACAGCTCAGCCAACATAATCATGTTCAGGAACTAGATTTAAAAAATCTGCAAACAGGAAATAAAAATAGATTAGAAAAAAATGATATGTGATGCTATGTAGTTTTAACTGTCAGTAAAAAAAAAATGATGACACGTTTCCTTTAAACCTAATATATTTAGAATGATTAAAATAAATTCTTAGATTGTATTCTCTGTGTCTCTTTTACCGGAGGATGCCTCAAGATTCAGTAATGTCAATTTCTGGCATGACACTGACAGCTGTAAAGTAACAGCAGGGCATCCTGAATGTGTAACAATTCAGATTGACCTTTATTATCCATTCTTCAAATTTTATGGTGTCTTTTCAACATTTAAAAATGCAACTTGATCTTAAAGTGATATTTCACTTTTTTTTATCAGAATTTGGTTTTTAGGTTCAAAATGCATTCATTTCTTAATATATCCTTATAGTAGCCACTGTTTCAGATCTCCAGTGCAGAGCTCCATATCTGCATAGAAATAGATTTAAAGCATACCATTCTGGCTACTTTCAGCTGCCACAAGAAGAAGCATATTGCTAGGTTACTACTGGGTTATAGAGTTCAATGTATAATCAGTACGCAGTAAGCTTCTTAACTCCCTCTAGTGGTGACTGAAGACTATCTGTATTTTAGATTTTGAATCAGGATTTGGAGCTGAAAAAAACAAGCTCTCTGTATGTAATTTTTCTCTGTGAATTTACAATCTATTAAACAGACTTGAACAGATTATAAGATTATAGTAGCCACTTACGGTTTCATTGGATACAGAGGACAGTTTTTCTAAAGTTTCATCAGCAGAAATAAATAGTTTTATTAAATTCCCTGTCAGTCAAAAAGGTGTGGGAGGGGATGATAAAGGAAGCAAGAGAAGCAAGTGGACAGAGTGACAAAAACCACACTCTGTGCATTTATCTAGTCTCAGACTGGCACTAGAGTATCAGAGGATCCTCCAGTGGGCCCAGGTTTTGAAGTCATAGTAGGCCCCAAAGGTCCAGGAGGAAAGTCCCCTTTGGAGCTGCCTTTGGAGATAATCACTTTCCACTATGGTCTGTTTCTTTGATTACAAACCTATTAGACTTTATTGATGATATAGGCAATCGGCCCTAAGAATAATTTTCTCTGGTGGGCCCAAGGAACTCCAGTCCAACAGTGAACTCATCTTCTCATTTACATATAGATTCAAAATAGTATTTCTCCAGTATTACAATGAATCACTAAGTGAACAGTATCATTACATTCTGCTGAGCTAATGCAGTGACCTGAAGACCACTGGTAAAAATGAGAGTTGTCCTGTTGTCACGTGAAACCATGCAATCTGATATATGTCAACTGTGTTAATTTTTGTGTTCTGGCTGGTGCATCAAGGGTTAACTTCTTGCTTGGTTCCAATCTCCTGGCAGAGGCAGACCCGACTTCTGGGTTTGGTCTCCTGTTAGTCTCCTGTTAGTAAGTCAGTGTAGACTGCAGGGTTGGAGGTTGAGTAGTAAGCAGCACCCAGCACAAACCTGATCCCTGCGTGGAATACATACAAAAAATTGAGGCCAAAAAGATGTTTCCTGCTACCCATCCACAGTGACTGTACAAAAAGCAACTTTAGTGAAGGTTAAGCAGCCATATTGGTCAGTTTGAGAACTGTGAACATAACGCACATATTTTGGCTTATGGACTTCACAACATTTTGACTAGGTTTAAAGGCTTCAGGTCCCTAGTATTATAAGAGAAAGACAGATTATAATTGTGTTAAAAGTGTACATCCCGCAGTGGGCATTGTAGCACCACATTTTTGGGAGAATATTGCACCACCAGGCTGTATTGGAATGAAGCATAGTGGGATTTCTAGAGTTTGTCTGGGTATGGTGTGTGGAGTTAATTCTCTTTGCTCTGCCTGTAGTTTGTTCAAACTATTGACAGGAACTGTGACGGCATTTACCAGTACATATATGTGGATACTGCAGAACCTCTCAGTAAAGCACTGGTTGATGGTTCAGTTCAGCAGCTGTGCTCTGCTTCCACCTATCTTGACTGTGAATCCTTGTCTTGCACCTAATCACAAATGCCAAACCAAGGGCACCCCACCTCACACCAGCAGGATAACCCTCTTGCTAGAGTGTGCCCTCTGGAGCATGGTGCTCCACCTCCTCACTGTGCACGCAGCCTTAAGGGGGCATTGGAGCCAGATTCCCAACATTATCTGGACTACGACGACTTCTACCCTCACCCCTGGAGACCTTTCCCTGACATTGCACTAGCCCCAAGGCATTTTGCTTGGTTTAACAGTGAATTTCTTGGTGACAGACTCCCTTTAAGACTACCATTTCATATGGCAGTGGAAAAAAAAGACTGTTGAAGTAAATTGCACCAAATTAATTTTTTTTATACCTTTGGTTCATTCTGGATTTTAAAAAAAAACTGAAATCTATCCCTGCAAAGCTTTTTGCCAAAATCCACACAATTTTCTAAGTTTAGTATTAATAAATATGTCAAAAGGTTTTAGGCTATGCCCCATTCTGGTCAAGCTCATCCTCTTTTTCAACTTTTGTCTACCACAGTAAAATGTGAGGAATTTTTGCAATTAGTGTCCATTTATCAAATTGTTTTATGCAGATTCCAATTATTTAAAACCAAAAAACTTCCACAAAGTGGTTGATAAATTCTACCCGTGTGGAGGACATTCACAGAGGGAATCAAACGTACACCATAACAAATATATAACAACGATATGTAGATACAAAGATTGAAATAATATCGAAAACGCATTTTCTGTGATCTAGTATTGCATATTTATTAGTGGGACAACTTCTTTAAGGTCTCATATAGTGTCAATATTAAGTGATCCAGATATGATGAACCAAGCATTTAAGTAGTGGCATGGTAAAAGACACTGAAATATTAATAGCTTAATGTGTTTCATTTCTGTATGTTCATATGAATATTTTACATGCTACAGAAAGGGGTCTGGGATTTTCATAAAGTGCAAAATTAGTTGCACAACGGATAAGTATGAAAATGCAAGGTCTCATAAATAGTAGAAAATAGTAGAACCTGGTTCTAAATGCAAAGGGTCATTAGATAATAACTGGAGTTGTCATTCTACCTATAAATACAACTTGTGCCAAGCGCTTGTGTGTTTGTAAAGTCTGCAGAGCTTGGAAAGGAGAATTTTTTTCCCAGCCATTGTGATGTTCTCTAACGAGATGATGGTCCAGAAATAAAGGGGGCATTTACAAAAAGATATACGCCACATTTTGGCATAAATCTGTTGCGGATTGAGGCACAAAGCTTATTTGCCCCACAATCTGCAACTTTTCTCCACTCACATGAGGTCTAAAAAAAATGGGTGTGGTGTGGGCGGGGCAATTATGATTTTTTA
Organism: Rhinella marina; assembly: GCA_900303285.1. Lineage (NCBI taxonomy): Eukaryota > Metazoa > Chordata > Amphibia > Anura > Bufonidae > Rhinella > Rhinella marina. The sequence continues at coordinate 67,580 of ONZH01029242.1, read as the reverse complement.
CACCTGTTTTAGGCATGCAAAATGGTCTAAATCTAAGTCAACAAAGGAGACAGGCAGTGAATATGCCAAAGTTATGTAGGGGCCGGCGCCACTATATAAATTCGGAGCATCCACTGCCCGCTAAAGGGGTATTAAGACCAGCATCTCAAATGGCAGTCTTAATAAATGACCCCCAAAATTTGTGTAGGCAGCCAGTGGATCAGGGACAGGCAGGTAAGAGATCACTAAAAAACAAGGAGACAAACAAAAAAAAAACACCTGACACCAAAGATACTAAGGATTTGTGAAAACATGCTGTTTAACACTGCTTTGGGCACTGAATGAGCTGACAACACATTTGACCGCAGCAAGGAAATTATACAATACAACTAACTTTATGCAAATCTGACAGTGCAGTACAAAAGTATGAATGTTGAGGGTTTTTTTTTTAATTTTCTAGAGCAAATAAATACATTTTTTGATATAACATATGGACATATGCTCATATGGAATTGGACCACTTGTCTTTATTTTGGAAGCTTGTAGCATATTGAGATCCTAGGAGACAAACATTATGTGTCTATTTAGCATATAAAACGATACAAAATAATGGTAAAGGTAATACAATAGTCGTACAGATTGACTAAGACTAGGATAATTTCTAAAAGGTATGAAGGTTATAGTTTTAGGATAATGTGCGCCATTGCTGCAATCTAGCAGTAAGAAGGAATGAGGTACTAGGACCCATGTTCCAGTGATCATTGGGGGCCCCAGCATTTTGACCCACAGACCCACCTACTTTGCGGATAGGTGATAAACGTCCTTAGTTAGAGAACTTATTTAAAGGAGTTGTCCTAGATTACTAAAAGGGTATATATTTCTCCTGAATTCATGCCTCTATAGTCCATAGGCTGTGTCTCACATTAGTATTGAAGTACCAAGCACAACCTATGGACAAGAGAAGAGCTGTTTTCAAGGCGAATAACATTTTTGTAACAGCAGCCAACCCATTTAGGGTGAGTGCTGCCTGTGCATTTCATCTTTAGTATAAGTTGCCCAATAAGAGCAACATTTATTCTGTCCATGAGACAAACGGTGAACACTCATATTATTATTTGCCATATTTTGGCCGACTGAAATATCGTGTCTGCTGTCCCTTTCAGACATATTTAAAAATGTCATTAACGGAATGTGAAGAGTCAGTAATTTTATCCATTAAATCTGGTGATTCAAAATATTTATGAGCCAAAAGTAAAAAGCTGTTGAACCAGGTCAAGCATCCTAATGATTTAAGTCGGTTTAAATGTCAAACCCTTACTTACTGTGCAGGGAATTTTTATTCCTTCCTCTGCCAAATGAATTAGTTATGATGCACAGTCGCCTTAAAACTGTAAAGATGAATATAGTATCAACATTTCTCTACATTTGTACTCATCAATGGTAAAGAGCCGGGAACAAGCACATCCTGCAGTGCCTCCTGCATATAACGAGCTACCAGCTCTGCAGAAGCTTAAGGCTTCTTTCATACAGTCAGTACTTGGTCAGTATTTTGTCAAAATCAAAATCAAAATCAGGAGTGGAACCTACAGAAAAAAAGGTATACTAGAAATATCTGTGCCTTTCCTGTGGTTTGGACCCACTCCAGGTATTGGCTTCCAAATACTAATGCAAAAATATTGACCAAATACTGACCGTGTGAATAAGGCCTCAGGCTGCGTTCACATCTCCAGTGAATGGCTTCAACAGACTTTTCCAGGAGAGAACAGTCTGCTGGCTTTCACCGGATCCAGCATTGCCGGATTCAACAGATCACTGCCGGAAGCCTATTAACTATAATAAATGACTTTGCCGACAGCTGGCATTTAAGCCGGATCAGGTTGCCTGATCATCTCTAACGGAGATGTGAACGCAGCCTTGTCAAAGGGTTGTGTTCCTGCAGAGTCTGACACTGTCAGCACTGATTGGATAGTGGGGGACATGCCCCCAACTCTGTTATCAATCTCTTCATAAATTTGTAGGATTAATAACGGAGGAACCACAAAACACAAAGTTCTAAAAACATTGCGCCAAGATTGTTGTTTTATAGGGAATACAATTAATAACCATGAATTCAGACAGGTGTCAGTACAGGCGACAGGTTTTTTTTTTTTTAGTTCTTAGAGGTTGATATATTTTATTGTATAAATGAAGTTTTATAAATAAGTAAAATATCAGACATTCCATTCAACCCTCTTACTAACGTGTAAAGTGGAATTCCCTGGTTACTTCTGATCCCCGGTGCAATCACAAACTCTGCAGCATATCCTTGAACGATCCTGACAATGCACAAAGGAATCTCAGGGCACTTTCATTCTTACAGATTAATGTGGGTATATATACCCAATATGATTGGAATGTGCTTGCAAGGATAAGCAGTAGCAGAAGCCATATATAACATAAAAATACAATATTTATTAGAAATATCAGAATGGTAATAAAAACCATAAAATATGGAAGAGTCGGTATTCACAAGAAAAGCAGCCGGCAATCCTGTCTATGCTTGAACAGCTGACAAATGGATCAGACATGAACTACAGTTAATTTTTCATTAAAAAAAAAAAGTATAATAGATATAAAGCCAATAAATTACAGCCATTTATAGCAAGAGGCATCGAAAACAGTATTGATGGCATGACATAAAAGTAAATACAGATTGCAAGCCAGCTGCACGCCCAATACGTTTTGCCGTTGGCTTCGTCTGGGGCATGAGGAGATTTAGATTTGTCAAAGAGCCTCAACTGTGTACACGATGGTATTGCACCAGAGGGATAATACACACAGTCACAGTATAGGTAAACACAAGGATGCCACGCTACAGAGGTAATAAATCTAGTGTTGTGATAACACAGGCTTATAAATACAGTGATGTCACAGTACTGGTATAATAATATAGAGGTGTGATAGTACAGGTATAATAAAGACAATGCTATAGATGGCGTAAACTTAGGTTGTCTAGACCTGCTCTAGATTTATCACAATGGTTCAGGCGTTATGATAAATGTGGTGCAGGGATAGACACTTTTCTGACTCTACACCAACTATTGGTTGGCTTACTCTGAGACAGAATTTTACACCAGAATTATTGCACAATTTTATCATAAAACAACGCATCCAGTTCCTGCATCCTTTCCATGAAACTCTACCCCTATCTGATAAGCCCCACCCTTTCCAATCAAGGCTAAAAAAAATGTGTAGAAACCCTATTTGTACCAAACTGAGCTAAAATAGCACCAGTTTGCACCACGTTTTAGACTGATTTTAGGCACAAAGACATTAGAAAATCTAAGCTAATGTTATCACAGTAAAAGGATAGCAAACAGTGATGTCACAGTCAGGGGCGGTCTTGGGCACCACACATCCTATGCATTTGCATAGGGCCCCTGACATTCAAGGGGGCCCCCACGCTCCGCTCTTGTGCTGGTGTCCAAGACCGCCCGCCCAGCTGTCACGTACTGCATTTGTCCGAATGCGTACTCATTTTATAAATTAGTACACTAATGCGTACTAATTTATAAAATGCATACACATTAGTGTACATACTAAAATATGCATATGAATTAGCGTGCAGATTTGAAAAAGCGCACGCAAATTCCACCCGAGCATGCTCTAGTCCCAGTCTTTGATGTGTGGGGGGGCGTGCCATTGGGGGGGGTGTCATCAGAGGGCGTGTCATCAGGGGCATGGCGCATCATTGGGGGGTGGGGGCCCCCGGACATAACTTCACTTAGGGCCCCAGAAATGCCAAGACCGCCCCTGGTCACAGTACAGGTATAATAAATGCAGTGATGTCACAGTACAGGACTAATAAATGCAGTGATGTCACAGTACAGGTATAATAAATGCAGTGTTGTCACAGTACACAGATAATAAATGCAGTGATGTCACAGTACAGGACTAATAATTGCAGTGATATACCTGTACTGTGATAATAACTGCAGTGATGTCACAGTACAGGTATAATAAATGCAGTGATGTCACAGTACAGGACTAATAAATGCAGTGATATACCTGTACTGTGATAATAACTGCAGTGATATCACAGTACAGATATAATAAATGCAGTGATGTCACATTACAGGACTAATAAATGCAGTGATGTCACAGTACAGGACTAATAAATGCAGTGATGTCACAGTACAGATATAATAATATAGAGATGGCAGTACATGTATAATAAATGCAGTGATATCACAGTACAGATATAATAAATGCAGTGATGTCACAGTATAGGTATAATAAATGAAGTGATGTCACAGTACAGAGATAATAAATGCAGTGATTTCACAGTACAGATATAATAATATAGAGATGGCAGTACATGTATAATAAATGCAGTGATATCACAGTACAGATATAATAAATGCAGTGATGTCACAGTATAGGTATAATAAATGAAGTGATGTCACAGTACAGAGATAATAAATGCAGTGATTTCACAGTACAGATATAATAAATGCAGTGATGTCACAGTACAGATATAATAAATGCAGTGATGTCACAGTACAGGTATAATTAATGCAGTGATTTCACAGTATAGGACTAATAAATGCAGTGATGTCACAGTACAGGTATAATAAATGAAGTGATGTCACAGTACAGAGATAATAAATGCAGTGATTTCACAGTACAGATATAATAAATGCAGTGATGTCACAGTACAGGTATAATAAATGCAGTGATGTCACAGTACAGATATAATAAATGCAGTCATGTCCCAGTACAGAGATAATAAATGCAGTGATGTCACAGTACAGATATAATAAATGCAGTGATGTCAGGAACAGGTATAATTAATGCAGTGATTTCACAGTACAGGACTAATAAGTGCAGTGATGTCACAGTACAGGACTAATAAATGCAGTGATGTCGCAGTACAGGACAAATAAATGCAGTGATGTCACAGTACAGGACTAATAAATGCAGTGATGTCACAGTACAGGACTAATAAATGCAGTGATGCCACAGAACAGGTATAATAATTGCAGCAATGTCACAGTACAGGACTAATAAGTGCAGTGATGTCACAGTACAGGACTAATAACTGCAGTGATGTCACAGTACAGACATAATAATATAGAGATGGCAGTACAGGTATAATAAATTTAGTGATGTCACAGTTCAGATATAATAATATAAAGGTTGCAGTACATGTATAATACATGCAGTGATGTCACAGTACAGGACAAATAAATGTGGTGATGTCAAAGTACAGATATAATAATATAGAGATGACAGTACGGGTATAACACATGTAGTGATGTCACAGTACAGGACTAATAAAGGCAGTGATGTCACAGTACAGGACTAATAAATGCATTGATGTCACAGTACAGGACTAATAAAGGCAGTGATGTCACAGTACAGGACTAATAAAGGTAGTTATGTCACAGTACAGGACTAATAAAGGCAGTGATGTCACAGTACAGGACTAATAACTGCAGTGATGTCACAGTACAGACATAATAATATAGAGATGGCAGTACAGGTATAATAAATTTAGTGATGTCACAGTTCAGATATAATAATATAAAGGTTGCAGTACATGTATAATACATGCAGTGATGTCACAGTACAGGACAAATAAATGTGGTGATGTCAAAGTACAGATATAATAATATAGAGATGACAGTACGGGTATAACACATGTAGTGATGTCACAGTACAGGACTAATAAAGGCAGTGATGTCACAGTACAGGACTAATAAATGCATTGATGTCACAGTACAGGACTAATAAAGGCAGTGATGTCACAGTCCAGGACTAATAAAGGTAGTTATGTCACAGTACAGGACTAATAAAGGCAGTGATGTCACAGTACAGGACTAATAAGTGCAGTGATGTCACAGTACAGATATAATAATATAGAGGTGGCAGTACAGGCATAATAAGCACAATGATGTCACAGAACAGGCATAGTGAAGACAGTCATGTCACAATACAGGTATATTAAGGGATGAACACAGAGATGTCACAGCACCATTGCCATGATGGTCACCATGTGTAACATTTAGGAATAATGCACTGTAAAGACAGAAAACAAGGATAACATAGTAAAGATATAAAAAGAGAAAGATATACTGATGGTCACCAGATGAAGGCCAAAAAAATATTTAAAAATGTATAATTGCCATCTGTCTTCTTGACAGTATTTTGACATATTTTTATATTTTGAAAGTGAGTGGACAGTATGGATCTGTTTTTTGTGGCATATTTCCCAAAATATATTTTGTGCACCCCTGTTTTGGAGAAGTAGTGCATATCCACGGTAATTCACGTTGACGCACTTCCGTTCATTTCCAGCAGCAGACATATCTGGACAGATGGACGATCCAGTCAGTCAAACTAATTTCACTTTGGGCACAATCCAAACTTTTTAGGTTGAGTGATGTTTAACCCTTATTACTAATCCAAACATTAAATCCGCATAATCTCTTTCTGTTCTGGGAAAATTCATGCATCTGTTTTGTACAGGCTTTTTCATTAACATAATATTTGTGCCAAATGCCTCAATTCAGTAAGCGCAGCTTTACTTTTGGCTCCCCCCCAAATGTGCAGAACATCAATTCAAAAAAAGTCTTCATTAAACATTCTTAAAACTATGAAGTTGACAAAACAAAAGCAAATATTTTCGGTAATGGAATTTCTACTTAAAAGCATATCGTAGATGTTCCTGGAAAAGTAATTCTGTAACAGCACTGTGCTTAAGTATAACAACTATAATATCATTTATCATTATTATTACTGTAATAATTAATGCTACTATTCTGTAGCATGGTAGATACAAAATTATAGCGAAGCCATTATTTATAGGACTTTAATAGAGAAAAGATTTTTATATGATACTAGTTGAAGGACCCGGCTTCACCCGGGTATATTTAATCTATTTCATTTAAGGTTTGTGTGTGTCATTAATAGATATCGAGAGTGCCCTCTACAGTGCCTGCCCCTTTAACAGTGACCTCCAAAGCAGCTAGGGTGGCCGCTGTCTTCAGCCTAGAAAGCTGAATCTCACCAGCCATTCCCCCAAACGTGAAGCAGCGCCCCTGGTCCCCATGAAGCCACACCACTAAACATGAGACCACGCCCCCTGGCTCTGTGAAGACACAGAGGAGAACCTGTCTGAGCGTGAACTTCTGAAAGGGTGGACATCCCTACGTCCATCCAGGCACTGCACAGGACAGAGGACATGGAGCCAGAAAACCGGACACAGGGGGTGTGGCCTCTTGTTTAGCGGTGTGGCTTCATGGGGACCAGTGGCACGGCTTCACATTAGGGGAAGGATGGACATTCTGGCTTTCAGATTCCCTGTCCTCTGTCATGAGCAGGGCCTGGATGGACACAGGGGGTGTGGCCTCATGTTTAGGGATGTGGCTTCATGGGGAACGGTGGCACGGTTTCACGTTGGGGGAAGGCTGAACATTCTGGCTTTCAGATTCCCTGTCCTCTGTCATGAGCAGGGCCTGGATGGAAACAGGGGGTGTGGCCTCATGTTTAGGGGTGTGGCTTCATGGGGAATGGTGTCATGGCTTCACGTTGGGGGAAGGCTGGACATTATGGCTTTCAGACTCCCTATCCTCTGTCATACGCAGGGCCTGGATGGACACACTGGTGTCCTTTTGAACAGCTCACTCTCAGACAGCAGCACTGTGCAGTCTGGGACCTGGGGGTGGTGCTTTTAAGTCCTACTTTTGAAGGTCGCCTGAATTACAGGCCGATGCCATAGTAATTTATGAGGAAAGAGCAAAGAAAACTGCTTTAATTACTACTCAACGGTAAATATATGAAATTTACAATATATGATGTAATGGTTGATGATGAGTTAGTCTAAAACATAAGTTATATTTATGGTAACCGGAATACCCCTTTAACAGTGTCATCCACAGCGCTCTGCCCCTTTAAGGCAGACCTGCTGTGTGTGGAGACTAACTGCCTGTGAGCTTCTATTGGCTGATAAGGGTCATGTGACCAAGCTTCTATTGGCTAATGCATTTTTTGGAAATATCTCAGGAACGGTATGTGCTGGAGAGCTGAGACCTGTTCTAAAACCTTCCCGGACACCTGATGTACCTGTGTGCCAAATTTCGTGATTGTAGCTGCGACGGTGTGGATTCCTTTAGTGGGCATACACACACACATACACTCAGCTTTATATATTAGATAATGTTCCGTGGCTTACACCATGTCTCTGATGAAAACCAAATCTCACACCATACAGTAATGGGCTAGTGAGGCTTCTACCATCTATAGAAATCTATAGATTGCAAGCTTTTGCGAGCAGGACTCTCATTACTCTTCTTTTAATCGTTGACTTGTTGACTGCAATGTTATTTATTACTCTGTTTGTACATGAACCCCCTGATTGTAAAGTGTTGCGGAATCCCACTTCTATGTACAATAAATTTCCCAGGCCAATATCCCAAACCATTTTTTTGGATTGGGGTTTGGGATATTGGCATGCTTGACTTGCCACTCCATTTCTGGGGCCTTGAACGGTACGGGATGTCCGTTCTCATGAGGGTCGTAGTGGGGTTCCACTAATCTAATAGTTATCTGTGGAGAGGGGATAACTTTGAATTACCAGAATACCCATTAAAGACAATAAACTTTAAAATGCAGTAAGGACCATCTAAAACCACTTTGAACGTCTACATGACTGTATTGTTAGGAAGGTGAATTAGGGTGCCCATACAATTTACATACTTTTAGTTCATTTTTCTGACGGGGATCTGAATCTCCTTAAAGAGACCAGAGACTTACTGGAAGCATTCAATGCCATTGGCAAAGCTCCATTTGAAACGAACATGTAAACATCTCGCCTGTGCCACCTATTGAAAGTATCCCCCTATGAGTCAAGATCCGACTTTCCAACAATCCTTTGGATTTCACCAGAGAATATAGCCAGGCCAGATATCCATCTTTAGACGTCCGTTTCGGAGTGCTTACCCCTCATCAGTACAGAGTAGGACTCTGGCTATGTCTTCAAAGCGGCTTAGGCAGGGGGCTGAATCTACTTAAAGAGACCAGTCCTGTATGGAGACTTACTGGAAGTATGTATTCCATGTTATGGAAACTTATTGGCAATGCTCCATGGCATATGACTATGCAAAGAGTTATTCAAAAAGAACAAGAACCATCTCACCAGTGCCACCTATTGGACGTGGCTCCATAACACATAACATTCCACTGAGATAACCACATGTGAGCTCCCAAAATCTGTCCACAAACTGTTGGACACAAAAAATATTTTTACTTAGTAATGTAGCATAGCATAGCAGCTTCATGGCCAATGTCATACTCATGTTCTTTGGCTCTACTAGAGGAAAGGATACTGAGGTTGTACACTCCATATTTACAGAACATGTGTACATTCTCTGTACTGTGTCAGAGCTTGGGCCCACCCGTGTATCTTCTGGTACTCTGGTGGGGAAGTCTGACCCTGTTCACAAATATAACCAACCCCTTCCTATCCTTTCCAGTTTGAATGACTAGAAAAAACTTTTCCATTGTACGAGTTGGAAATCATCTCTAAACAAATATACAGTGATGATGCTAAAGTCACAAAAAATCTATTTAAATGCCACTATTTTGTGCAATGCATTAAGGAGATGAGAAGTATGCAGGAAAGCTTGATACCTTTCATCTCTTTTTGGATCCAATCCCAATTTTTGGTTTAAAGAATCACATTTGGTAACGGCACCAGAAATGCACTTAGTTAATTCAGGCAAATTAAAATCTCCATATTTATGGAAATATGTTTAACCCTTTGCATCCAATATACTTATATATAATTAGTCCTAAATGCAAATATATCGGGTAGCAAGGACCTATATAAACATCTACCATTTAAAGCCATACTCTATAGTGCTCTGTTATTAAAGGGAATCTGCCACCAGGAAATTCATTGATAAGCCAGGCACAATGCCCATGTTGCTAGCTCAGGTAAATGTAGCGATACCCTTCACCTTCCTTTCACTGTTGTTTTGTTCTGGAGAAAAGTACTTTTAATTCATATGCAAATGAGCAGTTAAATGCACCGAAGGTGGGCCCTGAGTCACTGTGTGCACCCTTGCTCCTCCTGCTTCCTCTGCCAGCCCCTCCCTTTCCTTCTTGATTGACAGGGCTAAGGTAGCAGAGTTATCTCATCTGGTCATGCCAATTAAGAAGGAGAGGGAGGGGCTGGCAGAGAATGCAGGAGGGTAAAGGTGCACAGAGTGACTTGGGCCTGCCCTCAGTATACTTAACTATTCAGTTGCATATGGATTAAATGTACTTTTGTCCTGAATGAAGCAACAAGTAGCTAAGAGAAAGATATCATTATATGCAGCTGAGCTAACCCCATAAGGCATTGTGCCTGGTTTCACATCGAATTTCCTGGTGACAGACTGCCTTTGGAGAGACCAGGCCAACAATGTCAGTCCGATCCTGCAGAAGAGACAAAAAAGTGCTAAGTCTAACAATTATCATGGGTGCATGTACCAGCTAAAGGAGGGAGACATGATAGAGGACTACTAGAATATTATAGCACACTAAATGTTAAATGGACACCAGTTATATAACACTAGTTATGTGATCACCTTGCTTATCTGTGCATGTAATGGACCTATAGAAATATGTGGTGAGCTGCAATGTCTGGACATCGATGGAGATGAGACAAAATGAAAAATCGGGACTGTGTTTCACCAGAAAAATGTAATTAGGAAACATGAGGAAACCTTAATTTTTTCAGCTCTGCACATATATAAAGTGTTACTCTTCATCAATTAGTAAACCAGGGGTCACCAACTGTTGTGAAACTACAATCCCCAGCATTCTCCATTCACTTCTATGGGATCTCCGAGAACAGTGAAGGAAATGTGCATGCTGGGAGTTGTAGCTTCACAACAGCTGGAGTGCTGGAGGTTGCTGATCCCCATAGTAAACAGATCTAAAGTGACATGATAGCGCAAACTTGAAATACATACTAATAAAAGCGCCAAAGCTAAGTTGGGAAGCAGGTAAAAGCGGGAAGGGTGAAGAACGGCATGAGACAAGGTGAAACGCTGCTGTCATATAATTTATCAATACAGGCAGAATAATTCTGTCGCTATAAAATAGCAGTTTGTCTGGCAGCTACCGGGGAGGACTAGAAGAAAAGAGTAAGAGGGATATTGGCTTTGTGGCATAAAAATATTGCAAGTGATGACTACGTGCAACATTTGGTGCATACTTTTCTGACATTTGGTCAGATTTTGCAACAGTTGGTGAGCCTTGTCACTTTTAGAAATGGAGTGAAGAGTAGATCAGGATTTCAGATTAGAACACGTTTTTAAAGTGGTTGTCTTACTTCAGCAAGTAGCATTTATCATGTAGGGAAAGTTAATATAAGGCACTTACAAATGTATTGTGATTGTCCATATTGCCTCCTTTGCTGAGAGTAATTTTCCCATCACATTCTACACTCCTTGTTTCCATGGTTATGACCACCCTTCAATCCAGCATCGTTGGCCATGCTTGCGCACTATAGAAAAATGCGCTGGCCTTTCTGGTGACTGGGACCATAGGAGTGTACATAGGCCGGCACTTTTTCCTATAGTGTGCAAGTACAACCACCCCTGCTGGACTGGAGGGTGGTCATAACCATTGAAACAAGAAGTGTAGAAGGTGATGGAAAAATGAGTCTAGCCAGTAAAGGAAGCAATATGGACAATCACAATACAATAGTAAGTGCCTTGTATTAACTTGTATTAACTTTCTTAACGCCTTAACGTCTCATTTATGATGTGCAACTTTTTAAAAAGTCTCATCTCCATGCCAGGCATCCCCCTGGTGTACTTTTACAGATATAGGCGCAAACCCCTTTGCAATTCTGCCAATTAAATTATTAATATAATCATAAATTTGGCTCAACCTCACAAGGCAAAGACAGACTTAAAATTGACACCAAAACCACCACAAATTATTAATCCCCCCCCCCCAATTGTACATTGTAGTCAAGGACAAAAACTACTCCAGAATCTTAGCATATGAAAGGAAAACAAAAGACAAAGGGGGGAATTTATCATTAGGAGAATATCTGAAGTCAGTTTTGCTTCAGTCTGTGTTGGAGTACTTTGTGCCACATTTATCAAATGTCACAGGTTGTTTGATAAATGTGGATTGTCCTTAAACCTAACACTACTGTCTAGAGAAGCTCCTCCACTTTTCCTACTCCACCTTCCTCCTGGAGTGAGATTGCGACTATTTTGCGACTTTTTAAAAAAGTCGCAATGATAAATCTGGAGTGAAACTCATTAACATAGCTAACCACACCCACTTTCCCACCCATATTACAAAACTGGAGTGAGTGGTGTACACATGCAAAAAGTCGCAAAATTTTGCGCAATCACATAAATTTTGTGCACGGGAGTGCAAAAAAGTCGCAAAAGCCCTATTTTTACCACATAGACACAATGGAGTCTCTTACGGTTCCAATACTACAATGATACTTTATTAATATATTCTATAAAAAACATTTTACAGCCCAAACATTTCATAGCTATTAGCTAAGGACACTGCTTAACAATAAAAGGTGTCTTTAACTGCCGGTATGGGTATATACAATTATAACTGACAGTGCATACTCCGTTTATACCCTCATTGCATCACGAGTAAAATTGCACCATGGAAGAGACTGATAATCACCCAGCCTAAATGACACAACGTGACTCACCCAATACCAGCAGCAGACACCTCACCTCCTCGACGCCCGTTTCGCGTACCGCTTCCTCAGGAGAAGATATCGGCAGGGCTCTGCTTACTGCTATTTAAAATACCGCTGGCCAATCAATATTGTGGAATCTGATCACGTGGGGAGAATTCCGGCTATTGGGATCCTTAGCGCTTCCACCTGTGTTCGATACCCTCGTAATATCCGCTTCTGCCCGATGCCTGAAGCCAGGGCAGGTGAGGGCAAACAGGACGGACATAAGTCAGGACGGAATCAGTATACTGATTCATTGATGTATTTGTTTACCCGTTTGTGTTATGTAAAATTGCACCAAGGTAATTCAGTAGGGAAGATATAAGGTGACTCCTTTTTAAATGTATTACCTCCTACATCCGGGCTATGGGGAAGCGCTTAACCTGTTGATCGAACCCGGACGATTCGGCCGTTTGCCGGGGAAGTGACGGGGTGGTGACGTCAGCATGACAGACTTATGTCCGTCCTGTTTGCCCTCACCTGCCCTGGCTTCAGGCATCGGGCGGAAGCGGATATTACGAGGGTATCGAACACAGGTGGAAGCGCTAAGGATCCCAATAGCCGGAATTCTCCCCACGTGATCAGATTCCACAATATTGATTGGCCAGCGGTATTTTAAATAGCAGTAAGCAGAGCCCTGCCGATATCTTCTCCTGAGGAAGCGATACGCGAAACGCGCGTCGAGGAGGTGAGGTGTCTGCTGCTGGTATTGGGTGAGTCACGTTGTGTCATTTAGGCTGGGTGATTATCAGTCTCTTCCATGGTGCAATTTTACTTGTGATGCAATGAGGGTATAAACGGAGTATGCACTGTCAGTTATAATTGTATATACCCATACCGGCAGTTAAAGACACCTTTTATTGTTAAGCAGTGTCCTTAGCTAATAGCTATGAAATGTTTGGGCTGTAAAATGTTTTTTATAGAATATATTAATAAAGTATCATTGTAGTATTGGAACCGTAAGAGACTCCATTGTGTCTATGTGGTAAATATTTAATTTAGGAGTGGTTCAGTTAGGAACCTTCAGTAAAGGCCCTTTTACACGAGCCGATTATCGTTCAAATAATCGTTCAAACGTTCGGATTTGCACGATTATTGTTGCGTATAAACACGGGTAACGATTTAACGACGAACGAGATTTCGTTCGCTTCTCGTTGATCGCATCTTTTGTCCCGCCAATAAATTAATCGTTCATCGTTCGCAAAATCTTCCAGTTTAAACGAAAATCGTTTAGTCGTTGGCAGATGGTAATGGTAATGCTTATGGCAAGGAGCAAGGAACGATCGTAATAACGATTATAAAACGACCGAAAGTACGAAGATTGTGAACGACTTCTCTTTCAGTGTAAACGGTATTTACATTGCATCGTTCGATCGTTCATCTACGATCGCTAAAACGATTTATCTTTCCGTGTAAAAGGACCTTAATAGTTGGACTTACTGAGAAAAAGCCCTATTTTGCGACTTTTTGATGCCAGAATTCTGGAGTGATGGTATGATAAATCAGGGCCAAAGTATGTAGTGACTCTACAGAGGTAAGTATCATAAGTTGTCGGAACAGTAAAGAGGGAATTTTTTTAAACTATCTTCACAAGTTTCTGTTTGCACATTAGGTTGAAATTAGCAGTTTTTTTAACTTCTCTAATCACTTTTGAAAAGTGGCCAGTTTGGGAAGAGGACAGGGCAACATGAATCGATTGTCCACCAGGAATCAATTGACCACTTTTGTGATCAGGCATGGTCTTTTAAATCTAGTTATTTCTATTGCATCTGTATTCTTTTTGAAAAGTACAGCAAAACTACAGAATAGAAATATTTTTAAATAGCATTTGCTTTGCTTATCACCACTACATGTGAGAAAGACAAATATAGCAGACTGAAGTGCGGTAATTAGTCGTTTCATTGCAGTGGTTAATGACTGCTAAATAAATGCCAGCAAAACAAGTTTATAGTGATGGTGTCAGACTACATCCTATTTAAGAAGCAGAGCATCTGCTTTCCTTTAATTGCTGAAGTAACGAAAACAATTGACTTTGCTGTCTGGAACAGTAGACACTAGTTACTGGCTATGGTATTTTGGTTAAACATTTAGTAATCTGAAGTAATATTAGCCTGTCTATGAACTGGCATTGATGTCATAGCAGGAACGCTCATTCCTGGTCAGTAATGTAATACTTAGATTAATCATTGATTTCAATGTGGATTATTTATTTGTTATTTATTCTACTCACTTATATAGCACTACTATATTTATTCCGCAGCGCTTTACAGACATTAGCATCCAACTGTCCCCAATGGGGCTCACAATCTAAGTTGTCTTTAGAGTGTGGGAGGAAACGGCAGTACCCGGAGGACACCCACCCAAACACGGAGAGAACATACAAACTCCGTGCAGATGTTGTCCTTGGTCAGATTCGAACCTAGGACCCAGCGCTAACCACTGAGCCACCGATCTCTTTTATGATTTCTTTACTTCTGATTGTAATCTGCATCCCCAAAACCTATTCTTTTGAAAACTAATAAGTATGCATAGAAGTATCTCCAGGGAAAGAGAACCATCTTGCTAGTGGCACCTCTTTGAAGTGGCTCCCTATGAGTCAAAATCCAACTTTCTAACAAGACCTTGACAAGGCAATATAGCCAAGCGAAATGTCCATTCGTAGACTGCCGTTTCGAGGTGCTTGCCCCCTCATCAGTACAGGGGTAAATTCTGGCTGCCTGGGTGTGATGCCTTGAATGGGGCTTAGGCTATATTCCCTTGTCAAATCCAATTCCTGTTGGAAAGTTGGATTTTGACTAATAGGGGGCCATTTACCAGAGGCGGCGCTGGCAAAATTGTTCTATTCCTTGGGAGATACTTCTTTGCATATTCATTTTCCATGGAGCATTGCCAATGTCTCCATTCCATAGAGTACTTCCAGTAAGTCTCCATAGAGGACTAATCTCTTTACAGAGATTCAGAACCCAGTCTAATAAATAATCAGTAAATATCCAAGACACTCTGTCCCTACTATGACACCCAACCCCTACAAAAAGTAATAAAAAACATACCTTTATGAGTAGTTATTATTATTATTATTATTATTATTATTATTATTATGATTTCTATGGTCACTGTGGTGCTAATGGCTGTAGGAAATCCTACTGATGTCATCTAGGAGCTTGGCTCAAGCGGGCTGGTGGGACATGTGCCCCAGGTGCTGGGAGAAACCAAACCAGCCACTTTGTCTTGTCCACAATATTAAGATACAGGTATAGGGCAGCAAACTGAATCTTTGCTCAGGTTTAGGAAAGCCTAGCTACAAAGCATCACCTCTAGCATAATGGTAAGAAAAGAACCAGAATGGTACAACTGCTGTCAGAGCTGTACAAGTGGAACAGTCATCAAAGACCCGGCGAAATGAGTGACCCATATGCTACCACACAGTTAAATGATGATGTTCTGGAGGACAGCAGTCACTATTTGGTTAGCTCCAACCTCACCATTTGTTTCCTTATTACATTCACACTCTACTCTAAAGGCAATTGCTTACCAAGGTGGAAGATGCCCCTGACTATTCTACAGTATGAGAATCAGTAATTTCTCATGGTGGCCCTGAAATTACTTTCTGAGGGTGACCATGAAATTACTAATTCTGACATATAAAATGGTTAAACGTTAGGAGCCTCCATCATAGAGTCAGGCAAAAAAGCAATAAAATACTGCTGCATGCACTGGTATTTTGTTCACCAAAATAATAGAAACTGTAACAGAAACCCAACAAACCCACAATAGTCAATGGGGTCCATCAGGTGTCATATGCTGGATCCAGAAAATGCTAAATATGCTAAAAACAGAAAATGTGGTGCAGATGTGAAGCTATTTACCAGATTAGGTAACATTTGGTGACTCAATGGAGCAGATTTACTAATATTATCTGAAATAAAGACAGTGTAAACCTACAGACAGGCAGACAGAATGAAGTGAATGGATTATGCCAAGTGGTACGTAGCTACCTTGTTACACTACTGTTTGGCTCAGTTTGTGTTCTGCAGTCTGCATGTAATCTCCTGTTCAGTGTACAAGTATGTCGGACAAGCTCCCTGATGGCTCAGTCTGTAGCCTCCCTCTCTCTGCTCTACTGAACAAAGATCTAAGCTGACATCTTTACATTACAACCAAACAAAATACACTTAAATCAAAAGGGATTTTTAAGCTTTATGAGCATTTAGGAGAAATGAGCACCTCCATCTGATGGATTTCACATTGAAGGAGGCTGAGCAGTCTGCAATGTATGAAAATATATGAAGGCTGCAGAAGACTAAAGGTAAAATAAAAAAAAAGCTATTGTAAATATGTTTTTAGCCTATAATACAATTTAAAAAAATCACCCACAAGTGTATATTACTAAGGGCGGGTTCGCATTCGCGTTATGGAACTCTGTTATTGGGTCCCGTTATAACTCTGTGAATATAACGGAATTTTAGGACCGAATGCTAAATGGAAGCAGTAAAGAGGCATTCCATTTTGCTCCATCCTAATACATGACTATGGCCACAAATAATGGTTTAGTTTTGTTATACATAGCCCTGTCGATTTTATCTGGTCACGCTACAATCCACTCTGGATGTTACTGGGGGACAACTGAGTCACTGACATTTTTACTGAGTAGTATAGTAAAGGGGGCTAAGCTATTCAGCTCATTAAAAGGTATGGAAATCTGAAGAAATGGAATGTAGCAAGAGAAATGGATATCAAAGCGGTTTTTAGTGACTTTTCAAAGATTATGGATTCACCACACTTTTAGGGGATGCTCACCTACTCTAGCTTTTTTTTAATTGATAGAAAATACACAAATCACGGTTATTAGGCAAAAAATGCTATATTGAGTGATAGTTGACTTTAGTCAGGGAAGGACCCTGCAAGCCAATGAGGACCTGTGCCGTACTGTCTTGGAGGGTCAACTATGATTTTGTTTATATAAAACATAGTTTAAAGGGAGTCTGTCACCCTGATTTTGGACCATTATCTACAGTAATATACAAGCTGTACTGCAGATATGGAATCCAGATCACTGCCCTCCGTTATCCCACTGTCAGCACTCAGAGCTGCATTAAAATACATTAGCAAAAACAAACACAATGCAACAGCACTCAGCAAACACAAATAATAATAATAATATAATTTATTATTAAAACGCCATTCATTCCATGGCGCTGTACATACAGTTGAAACCAGACGTTTACATACACCAGAATATTTTCTATAGTGAGTATGGCACAATTGTATCTACTTTATTATTTGTGCATTGTAAGCCCTTGCGGACAGGGTCCTCTCTCCTTCCATATCAGTCTGTAACTCATCTTGTTCATGCTTGTGCAATTGTCTGTATTATGTATATATACCCCTTTTCAAAAAGTTGAAACCAGAAGTTTACATACACTATATAAAAAGACAAATACAGTGGGGGAAAAAGTATTTAGTCAGCCACCAATTGTACAAGTTCTCCCACTTAAAAAGATGAGAGAGGCCTGTAATTGACATCATAGGTAGACCTCAACTATGACAGACAAAATGAGAAAACAAATCCAGAAAATCACATTGTCTGATTTTTAAAGAATTTATTTGCAAATTATGGTAGAAAATAAGTATTTGGTCAATAAAAAAAGTTCATCTCAATACTTTGTTATATATCCTTTATTGGCAATGACAGAGGTCAAACATTTTCTGTAAGTCTTCACAAGGTTGGCACACACTGTTGCTGGTATGTTGGCCCATTCCTCCATGCAGATCTCCTCTAGAGCAGTGATGTTTTGGGGCTGTCGCTGGGCAACACGGACTTTCAACTCCCTCCAAAGGTTTTCTATGGGGTTGAGATCTGGAGACTGGCTAGGCCACTCCAGGACCTTGAAATGCTTCTTATGAAGCCACTCCCAGAGAATGCAGGTTCCACATAAATGGAAAGCCCACACTATATGATATCTGTTTTGGTGACTGCAGGAATGCAGGCTCCACATACATGCTGAGGCCACTCTGTATTTTACCTCTCCAGAGCAGAACAGCAGAGCAGTCCACACTACATATTTCAGTGCAGCTTTGAGTGCTGACAGCGGAGTAAGCAAGGGCAGTAGAAAAATTAAAAATAGTGATCTGCACTCCTACTTTGCATCTATTACTGTAGATGACAGACCAAAATCAGGGTGACAGATTCCCTTTAAGACGCTATGATTACACAAACTAACCCAATCTGGTAAACAAATGAAATCCAACTTGGTAACAATGTATCAAATTAACACAATTTACACTCTGATAAAGTTTATGTTCTGAAAACAATATCTAAATTGGACTAGTTGCTCTTTAAATGCACGGATTAACTATTGTGCTGACGCAGCAGCGATACACGTGTACCTACAGGTCATCTTTAACAGCTCATGCTCCATATGCTATGTACGGTAAGATGCCACATTTGCATGTTATATTTATAAACATATTTGCATATCAAATACCCTTTCAAACTCAGTTTATTGATTTCCAAAGGTTATCTTTACAAAGGATATTGCTGCAGTAGCCAGATCTAACATTTCATTATACAGCTAAATGTATTCATAGTCCACGTGCAACATCTGTGTTCCTGACAAGGTTAAAGGCAGCTTATGTTCACCTTTGAAGATCATTTCACACATTTCATAGAAATAGAATCTATAGTACATGTTGAGGAAAGTTGCAGTTACATTACTTTTCTTCACTATCCTGTCCAGTCTCATCTACAAGAAGTATGCTGGTGTCTGAGCGAAAATCTCCCAGCATTTGCAGTTAACTCTGGTTGTTTGTTGTCCCCATGCTATAAACTGTTATTAAATATAGAAAATTATCATTTTTTAAAAAATCAGTGCAGTGCAAGGTTTTATAGGGGTTCACATTAGGCTTTGTTTAAAAGTCAACCAGGGATTCAATTTTGAATGATTCTGTGATGGATTCATTCCCTTGTGACAACCTATCCCATATTCACAGGATGGCAGATTAGTATCTGATAGGCAGAGGCCTAACTGCTGACCTACTCTAATCTAAATGGAATAGGTCATTAATGCATGTCTACTAACCATTCAACTTTATGGGACTTCCGGAGATAGCCAAGTACAAACACTCTGCTACCTCCGGCATCCTCATAGAGCTGAATGGAGCAGCAGTGCGCATAAGTGACCACAGCTCCATTCAAATGGTGGAGCATGGACCCAACCCCCTTCTCATGATCGGCCAGGGCCTCAGCAATTGGACTGCCATCAATCAGACACTTAACTCTTAGGCCTCTTTCACACGAACGTTGTTTTTGCGGGCTCCGATCCACATTTTTCACATGAAAAATGCGGACCCATTCATTTCTATGGGCCCGCAAAAAATGCGGACAGCACACGGTGTGCTGTCCGCATCCGTTGCTCCGTTCCGTGGCCCGCAAAAAAAAATAGAGCATGTCCTATTCTTGTCCATATTACGGACAAGAATATTACTGTTCTATTAGGGGCCAGCTGTTCCGTTCCGCAAAATACGGAATGCACACAGATGCCATCCGTTGTTTTTGCGGATCCGCAATTTGCGGACCGCAAAACACAACGTTCGTGCGATAGAGGCCTGATCCTGTGGATAGCGATCAGTTGTCAGCAGATTTGTACCTATGAAACCAGCTGACCTGTTACTTGGCAGCTGGAGGAACCTGTGTTCATAGCTGTGTTTTCCACTTGCAGGACTCCCACCTATTAGGGGAATGGGGTCTGATTCTCCCCTTTACAATGTAGAAAGAAAGAGACCATGGGGGAGATTTATCAAAACTTATGTAAAGGAAACCTGGCTTAGTTGCCCATAGCAACCAATCAAATTCGACCTTACATTGCTCAGAGCTCCTTTGGAAAATGAAAGGTGGAATCTGATCGGTTGCTAATGGGCAACTAAGCCAGTTTTCCTTTCCATCAGTTTTGATAAATTTCCCCTAGTGTATTTTAGGTTATGTAAATTGCAGAAACATCCAAGTGTTTCACTATTCCTATAAACTACTGCTGTACATGTGCATGGCCACCTCTCCAGCTCATCTTCTCCTTTATGGAGTGCCACACAGGGGTCAGGGGACCAGTATTCTACCACATGGAAAATACAGCCATAGCAACCAATCAGGTTCTATCTTTCATTTTCCAAAGAAGCTGATTGGTTGCTATGGGCAACTAAGCCAGTTCTACTTTAAACAAGTTTGATAAATGACCCCATTGATATATATACAATGATATAAAGAATAGACTGACAGAAAGCCTTTCATTTTTGACAGCTACTGTGCAAAATGAAAATAAGAATCTGATTGGTTGCTATGGGCAACTAAGCCAGTTCTACCTTACACCAGTTTGATGAATGACCCCAGAAATCTTTATGCTAAAGCTGGTCATAGACCTGCACATTTTGTCAGTACTTCAGAAACATTGGATTGCAACCCATCTGATCCAGTTTTAATTCTCCAAGGTAAGCAGCACCGGAAGTGGCAGCCATTTATTCTGAGAGTCATCTACATCAGCTTCTGTCTTAGGACTTTTATTCCAAGGTTTACAGAAAAAGCTTCTCCTCAACCAGAGGAGATCACTCCATTAGTTTCCACATCATCTGACCACCAATGTCCTTCCTTCTTTAACAGGTTTGTCAAGAAATAAAAAAAAAAGGTCTGCTATTTTCTGAGTAAGGGTAGGGCCACATGGTCAGGTTTCTGCATGTAGTTTTAGAAGCCAAGATCCAGAATAGATCATAAACGGACAGAAAAGATAAAGGACAGATATGACTTCTCTTTTTTTAATTCACTCCTTGTTTTGGCTATCAAAACTGCATCAGGAAACCTGATTGTGTGGCCGTATCGTGATGGCGCTACATTGGTTTCTGGACTATAGTTGAGATTTCAGCTCTTCCCCATTCAAGTGAATTCTGTACCAGCCACAACCTATGGAGAGCTGTGGAACAATTTTTGAAAAATAGCAGATCCTTTCTTCTCGTCCTGGACAACCCTTTAATTGGCAGTATATTTCTTTCTTTGGTCTACCAACAGTTAACATTTATTTTTTCAATCCATTTCCTTTTTTTTTTTCTTTATACAGATTTTCTTTGTAAAAACAGATTATGACTGATCCCTTAAACAATGGAACTGATGATGACTGACTGATTCGTCATCTGATCTACCAGGATACGGTTCAAAACAACAGCATTGTGAACCCAGCATTTATCTGTCAGTCTTTCGTTGACATCAGTTTAACAATTTCTCTTTAGACAGAATTTTATCTGGAATTTGTCAGTGCGATGCCAATTCATAAAATCAAATCACATTAAAAAAAATTGGGAGAAAAAGATCCATTAAGAAATGGAGAGTCTCCAAGTTTTTTTTATGTTTTCAGAAATAACATATTTCCAATAATGAAGCTTGGTGCTGGTCCAAGCCTGTAGCCTGTTGCCAGCAGATTTACTCATTTGACCAGTGAACGCTACACAATGCACAATGCTCACATTTTAATGCCCCTTTCACACGACCGGAAGACTCGCATGTCTCCTGCAACGCATCTACAGGGCTGGACTCCGGCAATGACTGGGATCGCATATAATGCTATGTGACACAACCTATAAATCACCTGACCACAACGGCACAACCATATTTTGATGGTTCCTGCAGTGATGATATTATGTAGATCAATCACATGACCACTTCAGCCACTCACCTGCCTCAGCAGTGACACTTGCATGTGCAACCACTGAGGCCAGTGACTGATTGCTGCAGTCACAAGACTAATGTACTATATGTAACAGCCTCGCTCAAGACCCAGCACGAACCACCATACCGGCGGGGTTGGCGTAGTAGGTGATTTAACAGATAAGTACTAAATTTTTTTTATACCATTCCCCATTTTTATGCAAATTTCATAAAGTCCAACTACTTGACGACATGTGCCATACATGTACAGCACATGTCATCTCTTTAAAGATGGTGTCCACTATGGAGTAGAGCAGGCACCATAGCCACCAGGTGCCTGCTGTTTCACACACAAGACACCCAGGGCTAATGTATGCAATCGGCGATAATGCCAAGTGCATACATTTAACACCTTGGATACCATGGTCAATTGTGACCACAGCATCTGGGACAGTATAAATTAAATATACTGATTGATTTGATATAAATTTGAAAAAAAAAAAACAGTATCAAATATACAATCTGCTTAGTGAACTGTAAATTAAAATATTTGGTCTTGTCTCATTGCTGTAAAACTGAAAGTGTAAAAGTATCCTTTGCCAAATACATTTATAAGAATCCAAATATTCAGCGATTTTCCTGTCTCCCTTTACGGGAATAAAAGGAGATTATTTAAGAGCCTTTAAAGATTTGCCAGCATCAGCATATGCTACATTGCATTTGTTATATAATACATTCTGCACAAAGCTTAATTTCTTAATTGAGAATCTGGAATGAGAGATGTGTCCATTTTCATTATTTATATTTTAATAAGGCTTTTTTTCTACGACCATTCATTTTATGCCATCAACAGCAACAATAATTAGCTCTCCAGTGTGCTCTATACAAATACTATTTGCAATGTAAAATGCTAATGCACTTTGCCTGTAACCATGAAAATGCATCAAACTTCAAAACAGTCTTTGAGATTTTTTAGCTTAATTACAAATACACACAAGATTTTTTTTTTAATCTGTAAATATTTTTTAATGTGTTTGCTTTTTTTTTTTATAAAGGACCAGATTCTTCAATGCATCTAATACACTGAATTTTCCAGTGTATATCCCGTAAAGTGAACCTTTCACCACTCCTGACATGTCCATTTTTTAAATTATGGAATTCCCTATGTAATACCAATTCTGGAGCGTTTATTCTGATTATTCTATGTTTGCCATTCCTCTAATTTTCCAGCTAGACGTTTATTAATAAAGATCCAGCTGGCTGTTACCAACTGGGATGGTGTCCCTGCACAGTCTAACCTTGTCTAATCAGTGCAACTAGTGAGACACTGTGCAGGGACACATCCCCAGGTGGTAACTCCCAGTTGAAAGTTTTTTCATAAACTTCTAGCAGGAAAAATAGAGGAATAGCACAACATAGAACCATAACAGTATAACAATAAATGCTCCAGAATTATTGTTACATATGACCATTGCTGTGCTCCGTACGTCTCTCTAGGGACAAACCTCGAGAACATAGATGGTCTCTATATATTAGTCAAATTAGTTTGACCACCAGCTAATAATCATAGTATTGGCTTTAGACAGGCTAGGAGAGACTCAGTAAGGTCTTAGTAGATTGACATACATATCTGAAGACATGCTGACTCTGGTGGATCCCACGACTACAAGCGAGTGCATTGGTCAGGAACCACAGAACGACCAGATCAAGGTGGTCCTTCAGATCCTCAGTTTGGTTAAAGTCCAAGGTATTAGGGGGCCAGGGTAGTATTTGGAAGTCCAGAACAATAACAGAGTGGCGGGGAGCAGGTTAGTATACAGGGGCGGATTGGCCATAGACCTTACAGGGAAAGTTCCCGGTGGGCCGATGCCCAGGGGGCTGCCTGAGCCCTCCTCACAGCCGTTCAGTGGAAGTTTTTGGGGATGTATTTTGTTCTGCTGGCAGTATTTTGTGATGGACTGTGGTATTTGGCTCTGTTGGGGTGGTATAATGTGCCACAATATGGTATTGCTGGCCCCGCCTTCCATCAATTTGTACCCGACTGCAAAACGGGGCCACTTTTATTATTTTTTCCAGGGCCACTTTAAGTTCCCAGTCCGCCCCTGTTAGTATACTACCCTTCACAGGTTCTTCTGGTGGGGAGATAAAAAAAAAAAACCCATAACAACAAAGCAATAGATGTTAGGCCACTCAATATAACCAATATAATAATCAAATTCAACCAAATCTACACTGAAGCACACAAAACTGTAAGTACAGCATCAAGTGGTGGGGTTCACAAAATTACAGTATGTTCTACCAGCCAAACACTGGAGAGTTTCACATCAGGTCTGTGCATTTTGCTACTGGCACATTCTGTAGACAATTGACGGGAAAACAGGTAACTTTGCTCCAGACTTGATCATTACAGCAGAGCCTAAGAGAGGACTGACGTGGGTAGAGGATGAGAATCAATTGTATTCCAGGATTTGAACACAGAGTTGTATATGTGTCCTTAACACTGAGATAAATACAGAGTCTACTGCAAACACAGACAGCTCACTGAGAACATTTCTGAACATCTTGACATCTCTGCACTGAAAAAAAAAGAACAATATATTTGAAAACTTGTGCAGCCGCACAGCTATGCTCTGGTTGTGCCCTCTGAGCCCTTCTGTGGGCAGTGGTGTCATCACCTCTATAGCACATGCACCAGAAGGCATGCAGCCAGGGGATTTTCTCCCCAAAATGCTGAAACACAAACAATAAAGAATATTTTGGATTTTCCCTGGCTAGCGCCTGTGCCTTCTTTTTCCTGTGGAGAGGTTATCCAGTCTCAAACAAGTGAACCTAGAAGAGAAGAAGGTTTAAGATCTGAGGAGATTGGAAGACAAGTCAATATCTTGAAATCCTTGTCATGTTCTCCAAACTTTGTTCTTTTTTTCTGTACAATTTTTGCTTAGGTGTATTATCCTACTGAAAGAGGCCACTGACATTAGGGGATACTGTTAGAATGAAAGGGTGAACACAGATAAGAATAGATGCGCCAGAATTATTATACATCGTGGATGCAAGTAGTTACTAAAACAGACATGTCAGAAGAGGTGATAGATCCTCTTTAAAGGAGTGCTGCAGTCACACTAATGTATAGACCATGTAAGTCCTATTATTCAGACTCCAGTTGGTGTTGTCTTCTCACATATACAGTAAGTATAAAAAGAAGTACTTCTCACTACTCAACCCTACAGTAGTATATACAATGCTTTTTGTGCCAATGTTGTGACTTCTGCATCTCTACATCTACCTTCCTCTATATTGTGCATCGTAAGAGCTTACTTTTTCATATGTAAAATAACTGTGGAGCCCCAGTTATGGGTCTTCAACACAGTAAAAGCCAGATATCCCTCAAACTAAGGAAGGAAAAACAAGCAAAGGGGTGTCCCCATTACAGAGATCACCAGATCCACCATATTAAGCGGCCCCTATGTCAAGATCCAGCTCTTTTACAAGCCTTAAAGGGGTCCTCCAGGAATTAAGAAAATGAAAATACTTAAATATTACTTTATTATTAATATATTTCCAAATACCTTTCATTATTTATAATGGCTCATTTTGTCTAAGGAGCAATCATCAGGGGAACCAAAATGGCCGTCGTCCTATTAGTACACACAAAACCTGTCCTAATCACACAGGAGTACAAGTTACTTCACAACACTGAGGTAAACAGCTGCCTCATCCTCCTCTGCTCTGCTTTTTATTAGGAATTATGATCCAGCTTAGAAGATCTTCAGCTGAATCTCTGTGGAACTTATACAGAGAGGATGGACAGGGCAGACTGTGGCTGAGGTAATGGAGACTGCATACAAGTGCTGCTGCTCATTACCCGCATCCCCACCTCCTCTCTATACTCCATGTCTCCTCATGAGCTCCATTCCTACAGAGATTCAGCTGAAGTTCTTATCTGTATTTGGGATCATAAGTCCTGCCAAGCAGAGCAGAGAGGAGTTTGAGGCTGCTCTTTACCTCAGCGTTCTGAAGCAATTTGTCCTCCTGTGTGATTAGGATAGGTTTTGTGTGTACTAATAGGACAGCAGCCATTTTATTTCCCCTGATGATTGCTCTCTAGACAAAATAATACATTATAACTAATGAAAGGTATTTAAGAATATATTCAAATATTTTCATTTTCTTAAAGGATTCTCCAGGAATTAAATGGGTTTTCAGAGAGTTAACTACTGATGACCTATCCTCAGGATAGGTCATCAGTATCTGATCAGTGGGGTCCGACCCCGGGACCCCCGCCGATCAGCTGTTTGAGAAGGCACTGGCGCTCCTGTGAGCACCGTGGCCTTCTCTTAGCTTTTCCTAGGCCAGTGATGTCACATTCATCGGTCATGTGGCCTAGGAGTGGCTCAGCCCCATTCAAGTGATACCAAGCACAGCCGCAGTATAATGTACAGAGCTGTGCTTGGTGAGTGGGGAGAAGGCCTCGGCACTCATGGGAGCGCCGGTGCCTTCTCAAACAGCTGATCGGCGGGGGTCCCGGGTGTCGGACCCCACTGATCAGATACTGATGACCTATCCTGAGGATAGGTCATCAGTAGTTAACTCTCTGAAAACCCATTTAATTCCTGGAGAACCACTTTAATGATGTGACAGGGGAAGATCTAAGCCAGTTATCCATCTACAGACAGCTGTTTCAGGATGTTGCCCCTCATTAGTGTGGAGTAGGATTCTGGATAACTGGGAGCAATGCTTTGGAGACTACTCAAAAACTGCCATGAAGCCTCATTTATGAGTCTCAACACAGCAATCCA
Source organism: Rhinella marina (assembly GCA_900303285.1). Lineage (NCBI taxonomy): Eukaryota > Metazoa > Chordata > Amphibia > Anura > Bufonidae > Rhinella > Rhinella marina. The sequence goes on along the minus strand of ONZH01029242.1, from coordinate 40,366 downwards.
AAGTGCAAAGCTCCCTGAGAAACATATGTAACACTAGCCGGCCAAACCTTCCCCCTGCTCCCTACTAGAACAAGCAAAACTGGTCACTACATAATATAAGCAGTAACTCCAAAGTGGCTAAACTCACTTTGGAAATGCCCCAAGGCAGGATTCTGGGTAATACAAAAATGTATGTATTCTCAGCGATCTAGTGCACAGAGCTTTAACATTTGAACAGGAAATCATGCGAAGGATGTGACAACATTATGATCATGTAAAATACTGATGTTTTATAAATGGAAAGTTTGTTGAATAAGGCTCCAGCACACTGAATACGTTGTACTGCATCTGTGTAATCTGCTTTATGGTTAAGACAGATTATTTCTTTACTGTATAGCAATCTGGCACCCTATGTCACTTCCATAAAGTCTCCGGATTATCCTGTATTAGGGTAAAATGTCCACAAAGGACTAGAAGACTATGGATGGTATAAAGCCAAGAATATAATCTTAATATTACGAAGATGTACCAGGAAACCAGTAGGTAGTTTATAGATAGATAGATAGATAGATAGATAGATAGATAGATAGATATGACAGATAGATAGAAAGATAGATATTAGATAGATCGATTGATAGATATTATTAATATTATTATTGAAGATGGCACTTGGGGGAACATGGCACAATTGTCAGATTCATTATAAATCAAACAAAATAAGCCTTGGTGTTCCTGTCTATGACACTAGCTGCATACAGAGGCACAGTAGGGCCCCATAGACTGCCATGTGTTCTGTATTATGAGTGCCAGAACATTAATATAATCTTTGGGGAGATTTATCAAAACTGGTGTAAAGTAAAATAGGCTTAGTTGCCCATAGCAACCAATCAGATTCCACCTTTCATTTTTCAGAGCTCCTTCGGAAAATTAAAAGTGGAATCTGATTGGTTGCTATGGGCAACCAAGCCAGTTTTCCTTCACACCAACTTTGATAAATCTCCTATTAAATCTACTTTTTCCATTTTTATACTGAAAAGGATTCTCAATGTAACTAATGGTTTGATTCGGTTGCCTTCATTATATACAGTACTTACCTTTACAGCATATAAAGTCAGGCAACCTATTTTTTGTCAGTGACCATGTACATTTGTATTGCAAAAAAATAAAAATAAATAAAAATTGCATGTGTCTAGAATGAAAAACACAGTGTAACACTATAATATGGCTAAAAGCAGTTTTATACGAAACCAATATTATCCTGACACCTGCTTCATACTAGAATATGGAGAAAATTGTGTAGCCATCCCACAGCCCTTCCTTTTTCGCGTGGATAAGAGACAGTCCCTGGAATCAAGAAGCACGGGGCTGTCAGTGTTTTTGACAGCAGTCTCAGGAAATGCCAGGGGCATTGACATTTGGAAACTCTGACTAGCCGGTCTGAAACGTATAAATAATGGAAAGTATTAGCTGCTATAAGACTCTCAATATTGTATCCTAGAAATGAGGTTATACGTTCACCAGTATACCTATGTGGATGTGTGAGGTATTGAATGATGCGTACATGTGTAGAGTTAAAGGGGTTATCCAATGAGTAATATAAAAATTGAAAATCAGACATCATACCAGCTGTGATGGCTAAGCTCCGGCACTCCAGCCATGGTAAAACTATGATTCCCAAGATGTACACTTGCTTTGCTGTTCTCAGAACTCTGAATGGAGCCTGCTGGGAGTCATAGTTTCACCACAGCTGGAGTGCCGGAGGTTAGCCATCATTGCATGACAATCTCTTTCTAACAAAACTAGAATGAGCCCTACCTTGTAACCAGGGGCGGTCTTGGCATTTCTGCGGCCCTAAGCGAAGTTATGTCTGCCCCCCCCAATGACGCGTCACGCCCCTGATGACACGCCCTCTGATGACACTCCCCCCCCAAGACTTTTTTAACAATAAAATACTGCCAAACAATTAACAATTAACTCACTGTTAAACAATGAAAGAATGTGTTTTTTCCACACTTATCGTCAGCAGCACGTCCCAGCTCTTCATTGGGTGAGCTGGGGCACGTGCTGCTGACCATCACTCACTGGAGGGGGGGGGGTGAAGGTTGCCCACAGCCTATGGTGTGTCCCAGACTCCCAGCTCTCTATTGGCTGGGCTGGGACACGTGCTGGAGCCTGGGACACTGACGCGCAGCCGCAGAGTTTGTGTTCTGCTGTGTGGACCGGCCTCTCTGCGGCTGCGCGAGCTTCCTGCTACACTTCCGGACTTGAGAGTGAGCGGGTGCGGTGCGCGCAGCCGCAGTGAGGCCGGTCCGCGGGCGGCGGATAAATGCAGTAAGTGACAGCTGGGCGGGCGGTCTTGGGCACCGGCACAAGAGCGGAGCGTGGGGGCCCCCTTGGATGTCGGGGCCCTATGCAAATGCATAGGATGTGTGGTACCCAAGACCGCCCCTGCTTGTAACATGTCGCATTGTGTTGCTGGAAGATCACATCCTCCCAAAGGAAGAGAATCAGCAAATGTGGGTGTACGTGATCTGCAAGGATAGATTCATACCCAAATTGGTATGAGTGGGCCCAGAGAATGCCATTAAAACATTCCCCAGACCATAACGCTACCACCTCAAGCATGTGTTCTTCCAGCAATGGTTGCAGGGTGTTTGTTCTCTGATGTTTCTCACCTGACACACCAACGTCCATCTGAACAATGAAGTAAAAAACATGACTCATCAGAGAAGGCAACCCTTTGCAAACCAGAAGAAGATCCAATTCTGATACTGCCATGAATATTGAAGCCTTTTCTGCCAATGCAACTTTGTTAGCAGAGGGGCAGTGACCATCAGTCAGGTTTGGAGCTCCATATGCAGTAGGGTTCACGGACCTGTTGTTTTTTAGACACACGTCTGGTTCATTTTGGTGAGTTTCTCCACTGTAGCGTGTTGGTCCACCCTTGTGCACCTTTGCAGCCAGCAATCACCTCTCACATTAATGCACGTGGTGCTTCACAATTTTCACGTCGCTAATTCACAATGGTGCCATTTGTCCACTCATGATACACTTTCACCACCGCAGCATGAGAACAGTTCACAAACTGCGCAATCTCAGACATACTGCCACCCTTGGCCCAAAAGCCAATAATCATCCATTTTTGGCAATCCTGATAAATCACCACTTTTACCTATGAGAGCAACAAGGGATATATGTGCAGACAGCCTATGGCACACCTTAAATACCCACCAAGCCAACTCACCATACGTGACTTCCCCCATGAGCTACGTGCTGTCGACCTCGAAAATAAGAAGTGGTCATAATAATGTGAATCAGCTGTGTATTATCTACATACTGTATATCCAAAGCATACAGGCTCAAGTTAACTCTGAATTTAGAATGTGAGACTCAATGGGGGACAGGGAAGCTGTAGGTGATAGCAATCTCTACAGCACTGCGGAATATGTAAGCATTATATAAATGAATGAAATAAGTCAGAAAATTAGAAAAACATAGATGTACGGTAAGTAAATTGCTGCCTAATGGCATTATGCAACTCTTATAAAAAGGGCAAAAAGTCACAGGAAAGAATTAGATCTTACATATAGATGAAGACTGGAGAAATCTGCAGCAAAATGCAACCCTTAGAGATTTTCTCAGTGTATTACCTCTTTATTTTTACTGTATCTTGATGCTTTCCAATAGATGTAGTGCAAAAGCAATAAAACTGCTCATACAGTACATGGCAGATCTCACTTTATATTAGGGCACAATGGTTTCACACATAGCATTTTTTGGGAAAAAGCCACAGTTTTTGTGGCAGTTCTTCATACAGTCTCTTGACCAAAGCCAGAAGGGGCTTTAAAGGAATTTAGAAATAAAAAGAAAAAAACAGTGGCGTAGCTATAGGGGTAACAGTGGTCGCAATTGTGACCCTTGCCAGTGATGCACCACCAATTACCATATTTTTCACTTTATAAAACGCACTGCGTCTTAGCAGGGGAGACAGCTGGACCTGGAGAGTGGCGGTGGGCAGGAGAAGGAAGTGAATTTATTTATTTTGGGGTCTGATGGATGTCTGAATGGGGTTTGAATGGGGTTTTGACCTGGAGAGCTAAAGGTAGTCTGATCTGAGGTTTGAAATGGGAGTCTGACATGAACCCGCACCCATCAGACAATGGGGGCATATCCTAGCGATATGCCCCCATTGTCTGAGATGGGAATAACCCTTTAACTTGCAGAAAACATTTTTGGTGATACATTTCCTTTAACTACAGCTTGGGTCACTCAAGGTTACTATTTGGTAGAACCAGTAGGAGTTGACCATCCATTTGTCCCACATAGGAATCAATTTGGTGGTGGTGCCTCTAGTTGGTAAAATGACCTGCCTAGGTTGGGCACTGCTTGAAATTGGGAATTTTATACTCTACCCATTTAATAATTACAATAATAAAACACGGTTGCTAGGTTTCAATAGTTTCTTGAACAAGTCATAGGCACAAAAATTGTGTTATCTGTTCATCTTCATTTTTCTGTTCAGATATAGCTAAGTAGCTCAGCTCATGGGAACAACACAGCCACTGTTGGGCAATAAAAGGATATCATAATTACTATAGTTTATGAAGATTATTTACCTAGGCCAGGTCCACATCAGAGCTATTTTTGCCATTGTTCTGCTCCATAAGGGGAGCAGAACAATGTAAATAACAGAGGTACCAGGGCATATAACTGACCTGAACAGAGCTGACCAGACTCAATTGACTACAATGGAGTCCATTCAGTTTCCGTTTGGAATCCTGTATTTTTTATTGGATGAAAAAGTCCTACATGCAGGAATGGAATCTGCAATGGAGGTACTGAATGGAGCCTCTCACTTAGATGAGAACCCATCCTTAGGAATTTACATGGACCCAAACATTTTTAACATACGTATGTCCTTAGACATCAGAATCTCATAGTCCAAGATAGCCTGTGATGTCATACATTTTTTGCACCTTATTGAGTTGCCAAAACTCTTGAGCCTCCAACCACCATAATATTCCATCCCCCCCCCCCAGTAGGACATAGGAGAGATATACTGGTCTCATCTTTACCGCCAACTGGCTAGATCTTGAAGATACCACTAGATCATTTTTAGCCTAACTTCTTACTGTTTTTCTCCTCAAAAGGCCATGATTACCCAATGATGTTTGTCCCCTATTTCTTATTTAATATGACCTTATCTTCTTCAAGTGTCTGGGCTCTTAGGTTTCCAAGATGTATACAATGCTCTCTTGTGCAGTGTTAGGCTTTGTACCCATAATTTGGAAGTCCAATCACAAAAACATTATCAAATTGGCCAACAGTGTCAACTCCAGTGCCCCTGGCTCTGGACAAGGAAATTTGGCAGAATTTTCTTTTTGCTTAAAATAGTAAATGATGAAGCAAATACCTGTCATAATGAGTTTTACTAATTAAACCACAGACGATAATTATGTTGGCATTAGTCCGTCCTTGCCTCCATGAAGAAATCAAAATGCAAAGTGGCAGGGCTCGAGGCTCCTGGTCCATGGTGCTTTATATATACTTGAAGTTACCATTCTACTCACCAAGGAAGTGATCTAGAGTAATTACATCATTGTGGAATTGTCATGATACATTATAATCCCGCCACACTGCCAATTTATAATGCTGCTGTTTTCCCAGGCGACCTCTGGAACCCCAATTGATATGCCACTGGTAATACTACTTAAATCTTCATCTAAAAATTCACAGCTATGCCTAGGAAAAAACAGGGGGCTTGAGCAACATGACACTCTCTTGGGCAATACAGCTTTTTATTATCTAACACATTGAAAAACATGCTTATGCAATTTTGAAACATGACTGAAAAATGAAATAAAAACCTAATTTCACAATATCCCGTATATCAAATCATTTTCATTTCTCTCCAAATGCAGAGACATATACTGCTGCCCAGACAAGCAGTCCAACACATAGCAAGTCAAAGGGTCCCAGCTGAAAACTATGTTAATTTAACAAATGGAACGCTACCAAGGCTTTGACAAGTGTGAAAATTATAAAAGGCTGACGTGTGAAAATCATTCTGGAAAATGTACAGGCATCCATAGCCGAAAATGAAATTCTTCGAATTCCACCTGTGCATTGCCTTTATGCACCTCGTGCATGGATTTTTTTTTCTTCTATTATAGTATTACTGGATTCAGCGGTGTGATTTGAGCTAATTAGAAAGTCTGCTTCTCCAGTAATTAAAATAAAATCTCATTATGAGTAAATTAATGATGCTAAAAACAGCTGGAAAATCATTTTTCTTACACGCCTGTAAAATGAAGTCTCATTTCGGTTTCTTTGGTGTGTGTGTTATCGAGAGGATTAACAAAGGTATAGATGGAGGTTTATAAAATTAACCAGTGAATGCAACCAATATGAGTCATCCAGTAACGGGGACAGGAAGCAGCAGTAAATGATGTGGCGTACAGAAGCTCATCTTTGCTAAAATACCTATGAACCGGGTCATAGTTTAACTGGCACATGTGCCGTGACCGCGACTCCAGAATTGCAAAAATCCAGTTGGATTTTTTGCCATTCTGGGGATCGTGGCACACGTGTAAGTCATGCAGTGACCCCATCCATTTCTATTCAAGCACTACTACACTGCGATCCTTGGGTGTAACCAAAATCACCTCGTAGTTGAACACTACAATGAGACAAACCCCTTAGGCTTCGCTCACATCCGTGAAAAAGATCAGTCTGTGTTACATCCATCAAGAATCCGTGTTTGGTCTGTGTGCGCGTTTTTTACCCTTCATGATGCCATCCGTGTTGTCCATAATTTTCACAGAGCCATACAATTAAATGGGCATGTTTGGTCCGCATCATGGACCAAAGTAGGGCATGTCTTTATGATTTTTTCATTGACCCATGGTCAATACATGGTCTTTACGACTAAATTTTAAACATAAAAATTCTAAAAAACAATTAAGAAAATTACATAGATGAACAGTGGCTCAGAATATTACTACATAGCAGCTCATACTGTCTTAAAGGGAGACTGTTACCATGGAAATGCAAACAAATCTGCAGACACTAAGTTATAGAGCAGAAGGAGCTGAGCAGATTGATATACAGTATATCGTTATGTAGGAAAAGATTCAGTAAAACCTGATTTTTTTTTATTTATATTCTTGCTCACTCTGTGCTTTGAAGTCCAGGAGGCGGTCCTATCAGTGATTGACAGCAATCTCTGTATACACAGTCATAGAGGGAAGGCTGTCAATCACTGATTGGACCGCCTCCTGGACTTCAAAACCCAGAATGAGCAGGAATTTAAATGAATAAAATACAAGTTTTACTGAATCTTTTCCTGTAAAACTATATATCAATCTGCTCAGCTCCTCCTGCTCTAGAACATGCTGCCTGCAGCTCAGACACCATATTCACTGTGACAGGTTCCCTTTAAGATATTAAACTGTTCTCCTTGATATAAGCCAGTAAAATACCCCTTCAACCTTTTGAAAAAGAATCTTTTTTTGCAAGATGAGGAAATACAAAGGGTTAACCACATGGGGTGAATAATATCTTTGCAGCCTTCCCTCTTTTAATATGGTTTATATGTTGATTTACCTCCAGTGTTTTATTTCCCATGTGTTCATTGTACAATTTAAATCAAATACTCTGCAGAGGAGTGAAGCATGGCTCTGTGCTGAATTCCCTAGATACTAGTAGAACTGTGTTAAAAACACAAATGTTCCAGATTAATTTATTATAACACATGAGCATTCCCTTTGTACATAGCCAGGCAACCATGTTGTTACCAATCTTTATTCTTCAAGTCTCCAACAGTTTGATTGTTCCTGAAAATAAACCACTGAAATGTTTCAGATCTTGCTCCTGGATTGACTTGAACGGCGTGATAGATGTTGGGGGTTATAACTTCTTATAGTTTATGGCACTGGGGATGTATGTAATGTTCATTTAAAGGGAACCTGTCACTATGAAAATGCAGCAGCATGTTATAGAGCATGTGGAGCTGAGCAGATTGATATATAGTTTTATGGGAAAAGATTTAGTGTAACTTGTAATTAATACATTCATATTTCTGATCATTCTGGGCTTTGAAGTCCAGGAGGCGGTCCTATCAGTGACTGACAGCCTTCCCTCTATGACTGTGTATACAGAGATAGCTGTCAATCACTGTTAGGACCACCTCCTTGACTCCAAAGCCCAGAACGAGCAGGAATTTAAATGCATAAATTACAAGTTTTACTGAATCTTTTCCTAGAAAACTATGGGGCACATTTATTAAGACCGACGTTTTAGACACCGGTGTTAATAAGGCCCTGTGTTAGTGGTGAATCCGCCAGAGTTACACAATTTCAGCGCATCCAGCACTGCTTCTAAATTTAAGACCGCTTCCTTGCTGGCTTACATTTTCTAAGCCTAAACCAGGCCTAGAAAATGATGAATGAGATGGACCTGTTGGCCTGTCCCCTTCCCCGCCCACTCCACTTTCTTAGACCTGGCGTGAGCTGGGAAAAGTTGCAGATCGCGCCAGAGATACTCCCAATTTAGGTGTATTTCTGTTTAATAAATGACCTCCCATATACCTATCTGCTCAGCTCCTCCCGCTCTATAACACGCAGCCTTCAGCTCAGACATCATGTTTAACGTGACAGGTTCCCTTTAAACGAACATTTACATTATTTTTTCTCACATATTACCAGACTATATGTGACTATGATACGTAATTGTTTGAGAAAATAAATGGGTGGAAAATTTTCTGGATATCATATTTTGAAGTCCCTCCATGTATTGTACTTTCTGTCCTGTCTCTTTACTTTCCTTCTTAAGGTAGATTTACACCTTGCAATAATCGAGCAGATTATTTGGAAGAAACGTTCCTGCGGACGCTCGTTCCTGACAATCTGCCTGTGTAAATGTGCCGCAGATCAGCCGAGCAGACGAGAAAAACGCTCATTGATTGGGTGAACCTGTCTTTAGTGCAGACACCTAAATTATCATTTCTGGGCAGTTGATCGTGCGGTCTGATGATCGCAATAACAACAGCTTATCCTCATACTGTGGAGAAGATTGCTGCATGTAAATATAATGGTCTCCTTCAGTGAACGAGCAGCTGACTATCGGGAAGGAACACTTTCTCCCTGACAATCTGTTGCTCGTCTACGAGTATAAATGCGCCTTTAGTTTGGCCTCGCTTGACTATCTCAGACTATTACTGTGACCAGTGAGAAAGGGGGATGAGTGACTCCATTAGGCTACTTTCACACCTGCGCTTTCCCTTTCCGCTATTGAGATCCATCATAGGGTCTCAATAGCGGAGAAAAACACTTCAGTTTTGTCCTCATTCATTGTCAATGGAGACAAAACTGAACTGAAGGAAACTGAGTGCTCCAGAATGCTTGCCGCTCCATTTCATTGCGTTCCCATGACGCACACAAAACCACTGCAAGCAGCGTTTTTGAACGCATCCTGGGATGTAAGTGAATGGAGACGGATCCGTTTTCTCTGACACAAAAGAAAATTGATCCATTACCCACTGACTTTCAATGGTGCTCATGCAGCCTTGATGTGAGGTATTGCCTAATTTATTATGACCACCATGGCTGCACCACCTCACACTTCAACAGGAGACTGCGATCCATCATGCAAAAAGTGTCACCCTTAGGCCCCTTTCACACGAGCGTGACGGATTAGGTCCGGATTCGTTAAGGGTGCATTCAGGAAAACTTGAACCATTTTGCACGCAAGTTCAGTCAGTTTTGTCTTTGATTGCGTACAGTTGTTTTCGCGCGGGTGCAATACGTTTTGATGTATTTATCACGCGCGTGATAAAAAACGGAATGTTTACAAACAACATCTCCTACCAACCATCAGTGAAAAATGCACTGCATCTACACTTTCTTGCAGATGCAATTCGATTTTCACTGAAGCCCCATTCACTTCTATGGGGCCAGGGCTGCATGAAAAAGGCAGAATATAGAATATGCTGCGGTTGAAATGAATGGGTCAGGATTCAGTGTGGGTGCTATGCGTTCATGTCATGCATCGCAGCTGCGCAGAAAACTTGCTCGTGTGAAAGGGGCCTTAAGGTCACTGACTTGCCCCCATAAACATAATTTAGTATCAAGTCCAGTTTAAGAGACTCACTTCACATACTCAGTTACTTCTATGCGCACATATACATAAAAATATATAATAAAGCCCTGCAAAAATACAAACCAGACACACAAACAAGATAAAATGATTCAGAGTGAACTTTCTTCTAGTGTTTGTTTTAAAACATGATACACAAAATAAAGCAATTATTCCAAGTTAAAGCATCGTCCTGCTAAAAACAACATAATTCTATACTTCTCCAACAAAACAGCCGAACTGCATTCTCATTCCCTGCTTTATGAATAAATCAAGTGGATAATTAACCACAATATCCCACTGACCAACGGCACGGCACTTTTGACAAACATTTGCCTGAAACTAATGCACCACAGCAAGTAATATTTCAAGAGGCAAACAGCACCCGCTAATCCTAATGGTGACATTGTTTAGATTTTAGTGCTAAACGAATGCAAATAACACTTTAGCCCTCCGAGAGCAACCCCTAGAAACGGCATATGCATTATTTAATAGTCATTAGGGGAACAAGCCAAGAAAGGAAAAAGAAATTGTTAACTCAAAGAGGTTATTTCTAAGGAGCAGGTGCGGAACAGGTAAGCGCTGGGCCAGCAGATAAAGCAGAATGGCACCTGTCTGAGTCCTGTAACCCTTGCCTATCACTAGAGTGAAATAGCAAAGGTGCTAAGAAAGACCATCAATGTGTTTTCCGGAAAAGGCTAAGTAGAGCCGACAAGAGACAAAAGGTCCTTTCAGATGGACCAGCCCAATCAACGCTATAAGTCGAGCTGCACACATTTAAAGGGGTTCTCTGGGAATTAAGAAAATGAAAATACTTAAATATTACTTTATCATAAACTAGCTGAAGGACCCGGCTTCGCCTGGTATTGAGATATCGAGAGTGACCTCTACAGTGCCCGCCCCTTTAACAGTGACCTCCACAGCAGCCCGCTCCTTAACAGAAACATCCACAGCGCCCTTCTCTTTAACTGTGACCTCCACAGCAGCTAGCGTGGCCACTGTCTTCAGCCCAGAAAGCCGGACCTCACCGGTTATTCCCCCAAACGTGAAGCAGCGCCCCTGGTCCCCATGAAGGCACACCACTAAACATGAGGCCACGCCCCCTGGCTCTGTGACGAAGCTGTCTGAGCGTGAGCTACTGAAAGGGTGGACATCCCTACGTCCGTCCAGGCACTGCGCCGGATGGATGACAGGGAGCCAGAAAACCGGACTGTCCAGCCTAAAGCCGGACATCTGGCCACCCTAACATCAGCCTGCCCGTAGATAGGCCAGAGGTCCGGTTTTAGGCTGGACAGTCTGGCTTTCAGACTCCCTGTCCACCGTCCGGCACATTTTAGCCTGGGGGGCAAGCACCCAGCACTGGCCCATGTGTAGCGGCCCACCTTAACCTGTTTAACTCCACCTACCATATAAAGGCAGGATAGGTAAATAGACTTACCCCTTCCCGACCAGCGCCGTACATGTACGGCACTGGTGCGGTGCGGGGACATGAAGCCCGCTTGCGGGTGCGGCGGGCGTCATGGCCGGCAAGTCTCTGCTGTGTCTAACAGCAGATACTTGTCGCTACTTACCTCCATCGGCGGTGTCTTCCTGGGCCTTCTGATGCCGTGATCACACGTGATCACGGCATCAGGATGCGTCTGAACCCGGAAGCCTACGCTTCCGGGTGGTGTACAGACGCCCCGAGTGGCCAATCGGGGTATCTATACACCATATGAAAACTGTAATCCTCGCTGGTGAGGATTACAGTTTTCAAACTGCAATTCTTATTCTGGCCACTAGATGGCAGGCCAGGATAAGAAATGAGCAATTTTGGGATTTAACTCCATCTAGTAAATCCCTGATTGCTCATAAAGAAAAAAAAAACACAATATATCAGTTCATATTTGAGCTTTAAAATAATCACAAAAAAATAAAAAAAATGTTAAAAAATATATAAAAAATAAAAATTATATAAAAGTTCAAATCACCCCCCTTTCCATATAATGAAAAAATAAATACCTAAATAACAATAAATATAGACATCATGGGTATCACCATGACCGAAAACGCCCGTACTTTTAAAATATTAAAAAAAATTCCAATACCGCAAATTGTGTGGCGGAAAAAAGCGTCCAAATGGCGATTCAACGTTTTTTGTCGCTTTTTTTTCTAAAATAAAAATAAATAAAAAGTGATCAAAAAGTCATACACACCCCAGAATGGTATCAATAAAAACTTCAGATCGTCCCGCAAAAAATGAGCCCCCATACAGCTCCGTACACATAAATACCAAAAAGTTATAGGGGTCAAGATATGACAAGGGAAAAAAAAAAAAGGCCAACTTTCTAATTATTTTATCACCATCTAAACGCAGGAAAAACTATACATATTAGGTATCGCCGGATTCGTACTGACCAGTAGAATTAAAGTAACTGGTCAGTTTTAATGAACATCGAACGCTGTAAATAAGAAACCTGTAGAACTGTAGCGGAATAGCGTTTTTTTTTGCAATTTCTCCCGATTTGTAATTTTTTTCCCGCTTCCCACTACACCATATGCAATATTAAATGGTGGCGTTGGTAAGTACAACTTGTCTCGCAAAAAACAAGCCCTCATACAGTTATGTGAACAGAAAAATAAAACAGTTATGGCTGTTTGAAGGCAAGAAGCGCAAAACGAAAATGCATAACCGAAAAAACCTCCGGGGATGAAAGGGTTAAATCATTAAAAGGCGGCAGCTGGTTATGTTTTCATGTTGGGATCGTACACACATGTGCAATCCCATAGCAACAGCATGGTCATTAGAGGGACAAGATTTACCACCTTCAGAGCTGAAGAGACTCCATTAACTATAATGGCGTCTGCTCAGGATGCTGTGCGTGTATAAGTGTGTCTATGTATGCGATGAGTGTGTGTATGAGTGCATCCATGTAAGTGGTGAGTGCGTGTTTGAGTGTATTCATCTAGTTCTAGCTACGCCCCTGCACTGCATGTATTATACCTTGTAATGTTGTGGTAATGGAGACTGCATACAAGTGCTGCCACTCATCAGCCACATCCCCACCTCCCCTCTGTACTTCATGTCTCCTCATGAACTCCATTCCTACAGAGATTCAGCTGAAGATCTTATCAGCTGTATTCTCTGTACTTCATGTCTCCTTATGAACTCCATTCCTACAGACATTCAGCTGAAGATACTAACGATGGTCACATTACAGCAACTTGTTCGCAACTGATAGTGGCCACACTCTGATCCTTTCATGAATCATCCCTGGTGTTTTAAAGTCATCACCCATTATTATACTTTGAGATATCCAGCATAGGTACCACATAGTACTCACCAATAAAAAGCACTTCAGTAAATCCCATTAAAGGTCTACTAATGATGCAACACAAGATGGCCTCCTGTGTTAATAACATTTAGAAAGCTTCTCTGAGACCATTCTATGAGCATGAAAAGCATTGCCAGACTCCATTACAGTGATAACTGGAAACCTCTTTCAGCATGTTCTAAACTGACTTTACAGGCTGAACGTATGACCATCAGCCCTGATCACTTTGAGGTTCTATGGTGGCTTACCATGCATTTTGCAATATGTATAAAGAGATGGGACTTGTATTTCAGGTTTAGGGTCTTCCTACCACAAAATTATTTTATTTTTTTTACCTATAGAAAAAACTGAATACACACATGCCCTGTATTTTGTTTGGCACTTTTTTTGTGGTGTTTTTTGCCCAGTGTGTCTTACCACCAGCGACTTCTTCATGGTATCTTTCCCCTATTGAAAAGGGGAAAAATGCCTGAAAAATAGAACTTTAGCATGCTGAGTATTTGAAAAGAAGTCAGAAAGACAAAAATGAACAAAAACCAGTGGTTCAAAAAAAACTGTGTGTGAAAGAAGTCTTACTGTTCCTTTAAAAGAATACTGTGGAGCATTGTTCGCCAACCTGTGGCTGTGCAGCTGTTTCAGAACTACAACTCCCATTGAACAACAGCAGGAAAGTCACAGGTTGGAGATCAATGCTTTATGGTATGCGATTCCTTTTAATATCACTAATACACCAGAGATCTTCTTTTCTAACATGCAGTACATTCGGAAAGTCTTCGGGCCCCTTCACTTTTTTACATTTTGAGGCCTTTTGATAAAACTTTAAAACATTAAAAATTTTAACCATCATTCTGCATTCAGTTCCCCATAATGACAAAGTGACCAAATCTTTGCTAATTTATTGAAAGGGAAAAAACTAAAATCTTGCACTGACATAAGTATTCAAATCCTTTACTCAGTACTTATTTGAAGCACATGTCACAATGAGTACAGCCTCCAGTCTTCTTGGGTATGATGCCACAAGGTTTGCACACCTGGCTTTGGGGAGTTCCTGCCATTCTTCTCTGCATATCCTTTCAAGCTGTCAGGTTGGATCGGGACCATCAGTGGACAGCCATATTCAGTTCTCTCCAGAGATGTTTGCTTGTGTTCAAGTCAGGCTGGATCGCTCAAGGATATTCACAGGACTGCCCCTAAGCTATTCCCATGTTTTCTTGGCTGTGTGCTTAGGTTCATTGTCTTGTTGGAAGGTAAACTTGTGGCCTAGTCTGAGGTCCAAAGCACTCTGAGTCAGGTTTTCTTTAAGAATATCTTTGTACTTTGCTCAATTCAGTTTTCCTTCAACTCTGACCAGTCTTCCTGTCCCAGCCCTCCCCGACAGCATGCCACCATGCTTCACTGTAGGGATGGTATTGGGCAGTGCCTGTTTTCCTTCAGAAATAAACCTTAAAATTGAAACCAAAAATTTCAATCCTGGTCTCATCAGACCATATAATACTGTTTCTCAGAGTATGAGAGTCCTTTAAGTGGTTTTTTGCACTTTTCTTTTTTTACTGAGGAGAGGTTTCTTTCTGGCCCCTCTGCCATAAAGAACAGATTGGAGGAGTGCTTCAGCGATGGCTGATCTTTTATAAGTTTCTTCCACATGGCCACAGGATCTTTAGAGCTCATCCAGAATGACCATTGGATTCTTGGTCATCTCTCTTACCATTTACTAACTTAGTTTGGTGGGGCAGCCAGCTCTAGGAAGAGTCCTGGTTGTTCCCAACTTCCAGTTAAGAATTATGGAGGCCACTGGGCTCATACAAACTTTCATTGGAGCAAAAATCTTTGGTCCTTGTGTCCTGCTTAGGTTGCTATTATCCCTGCTTGTGTTTCCGGACTCCACTACCTGCTTGATCCCTGCCTGCTTGCATAGACTCTCTTGTTGCTAACCCGGATTGCCTGACCTGTACCTGTGCCACCTGCCCTGACCCGTTGCCTGTTTGACTTTGCCTCTGCCTCATCCTTCAGTCCTGCATAGTTGCTCCTGGTAACGACTCAGCCTTCTGACTACCTCTGTACCTCTGGTACTGTGCTCAGGTACCTTCTGGTCCGCCTGGACCAGCTGCCTCGTGTTCCAACCCTCCTCAAGAGGTAGCAACCTGGTGTTCCCCTCGGGAAAGTCTATCCCCACTATCAGGGGTATTGTGAAGAATGAGGGGTTCACTTAGACAACGCCCTTAGAGGAGGTAGGACACGAGGCACAGTGGGTTCACACCCGCTGGTTTGTGACACAGAATTTTAGATATTCCTTTTTAATAAATTAGCAAACATTTTTATATTTATAGGAGTGAGTGTAGAATGATGGGGGGCTTGTTTTTTTTTTTTTTTTTTTTAGCACAAGGCCACAACATAACAAAATGTGAAAAAAGTTCTAAAGACTTTCCGAATGATCTGTATATTGAGTGACAAGAAAAGTACCATAGGTCAATTATTTCTCAGTAATGAACGACATTCAATCCATAACACTTGACTCTGGTTTCTGCTGGGTAGGTGGATGCAGTGAAACAATAAATACAATTGAATTCCCAATATACTTGTCAAATACAGCAAAGCAACTGCACAACATACGCATTTAAAAAATGATAATAAAAATGTCCTTTTTTCTAGTTCACCAATTCAATCCTTCAAGATGCTCCCACTGGCATAAGGCAGGGTTCATACAGTGCAGTTTTGGTGCTGGCACTTCATGCTTTTGGTTGTAGCCACAACCAGGAGTAGATGTTAAAAAGAAACAAGAAATCTTTGGACTTCTCTTTTGGATCTAGCACTGTGTGAATCCTAAGCCCAAAGTCAAAATGCACATTCTTAAAGAGTTTTTTTTCATCTTAACCAGTGATGGCATATTGCTAGGGTATATCATCACCTGCTGATTGATGGAAATTTGACTGTAAGGACCACTAACAATCACAAGAAGGAAGGGACCAAGGCCCATACTGCATTATCTCTGCACAGTGCCGCTTCAGTCCAATTTAGCCCAATTCATGTGACAGTTACAGCACTTTAAAGGAGTATTCCCATCTTAGTCATTGAAAGCATAGAGTATGCCATCAATGTCAAATAGCTGCAGGTCCCACATCTGGGACCCCCTCCTATCTCCAAAACAGGGCCATCCAGAGCGAAAATGAGCCCATTGCACATGCGCAGCTTATTCTACATCTGCTACAGGTGTTCTGAAAATAGCAGCGCGAGAGTGCTTGGCCATTTTCGGAGGTGTCATAGTGGTGAATGGAGAGTGCACTGTGTATGCACAGCCCCTACTCCATTCAGGGGTGGATTGGGAACTTAAAGTGGCCCTGGAAAAAAAATACCTAAAAGTGGCTCCATACGGTAGGAGGATCTAAATTGACAGGAGGTAGGCCAACAAAAGTAGGGGGGGGTCAGCAAAACCATAGCGCAAAATACCACATACCATAGTGCCACACAATGTATTGCCCCAAAAGCTGTCCCTCTGAGTTGGCTATCAAGAGCGGCCATTTTCTCTCCTCCTCCTCCAGATTAAGATATGGAGCAGGGCGCTTAGAAGGTGGGATGCGGGACATAGTTGAATTCATGAGAGCATGTTGATGGCTGGATATATGAGCACCGGATTCTCCCAGAGTTAATTACCACTGATAGTTTAATATGTACCTAGCTAGAGGCAGAGATGGGGGCTTGGGCGGCCCTCTGGGCATCAGCCCACCAGGACATTTTCCTGTAAGGTCTATTGCCATTCCAGCCCTGACTCAGTAGTAGTAATTATGTATAGTAGTAAATATGTGCATTTAGTAACAGTAATTATGTACCCAGCTAGTGGCAGAGATGGGGGCTTGAGTGGCCCCCTGGGCATCGATCCACCTGGAAATTTCCCTGTAAGGTCTATGGCCAATCCAGCCCTGACTTTGTTCACTGCTATGGGACTCCTGGAAATAGCTGGAGTTTCTAAAGTTCTGAAATTCTGAATTCCATCCATGACTTTTCCCCCGTAGAAAAAGGCTGACAGATGATGGTCGCAGTAATGCATTATTTTACTGAGACGATGGAAGTCTAAGCTCATTCTGAATATTAACATCAACTGTATATGAGGAAACATCTTCCATGGAGATGTAATATCAGATGTCTTCACTGCAAGCACTTTCATCTGCGTGCTACGTGATGTCCGGTTATATACTGCATTTTCAGGAACAACTACTGCCTAGCTGCAAAAACCCTGAAAATCAATGCGTAACCATGAAGTTCAACCCTTCTCAGATGGAAATTAGATGGAAATTAGAAAATGTATTGCAGATTTCGTGTCACATAGACAAAACTTCAAATACATACATATTCACTAAAAAGTATAATTTCGCTCAGTGAACAGCTCACGTAAGGATGACATGATGATGTGACAAGTGAGCGGTAATGGGACAGTGATGAGACATTTAGCACGTATTGTACGGTAGTAGTAATTATGTATAGTAGTCAATATGTGCATTTAGTAACAGTAATTAGGTAGAGTAGTAAAAAATGTGCATTTTTATCAATTTCTCCAGTTTTAAAAAGGAATTTCCTCCAAAATGATAAAGGTGTCCAGCGATATATCACTGCAAATTATAGTAGCAGAGTGGAATAAGTCATAACTCTATGGGGCTGTGCTGTTTTTGCATTGTGTTAAGTTTCTGAGCTAAGATAATTCGATAGGTTGATGTGTGGACATACCAAATATTCCATGAGTTGTGCCAAATGACAAATTCAGCTGCATCTGGCAGACTCAGCTCTGCTATCTACGTACATACAGTATAAATGTGAGATGTTAGATTAGAATTCATAGAACATACATTTGATACATTGTGTTCTATAATAATGTTAATCGCTACCTTACTTCTCACTAAAGTAAGCACCCGCTGTAAGAAGGAGCCCCCATGACATAAGATCTGTAAGGCATCTTCCTATAGCTCATAAAATTCAATATACAGAATATGCAGAATTTCTGGATACAATGTGAAGCTAAAAAGAAGTCAAAAAGAAGAGAAGGCAAGCAGCAGACGTTTATGAGAAACGTGTTCCTCACCAGAGTTGTGCTGCTGGTAGTCAGGGGTCCTCTGAAAACTCCTTTGACGTTACGGAAGTGTCCGTTGCTCAGGTGTGAGGAGCTGATGACAATGTAGTAGCACTCCATCCCTCCATTACATGAGATGCAACGTTCAGTGCGAGCAGCCGGCCAGCGGTGTCCTGGCTAATAACGCAGAGTGAGATGATCTGCTCTGGTGTCTACGGGGAGAGTGGAGGAAAGTGCGTGCAGCTGCCTGAGGATCTCTCGTACGTCTCTGATGGGCTGTGAGCTCCAGTATTACTGCTGCCTGACAAGCAGCGTGATTATTATACGGGAGGGCTATGTTGCTCCATTACACTGAGCCAATGGAAGGGAGGCGCCTCGGCTAAAACACACATTGCTGTCAGGAGAGAGCTTATGTCACACGCTGCTGTGATCTGCTGTATGGAAGGAGCTGTATATTGTCATCCGGCTGCTCCCCAACTGCTGTCTATACACGGAAGATGTATATTCATAGCAGTGGCGTGCAGACACTATGTTGCGTGTATTACAGACGCTCATTATCAACTTCTTTTGTTTTAAAGGGGTTGGGCCAAGAAACACATTTATCACCTACCCAAAAGACAAAAGACACAGCTTTTTAGTCACTAGATGTGTATGAATAATAATAACCTTTATTTATATTGTGACAACATATTCCGCAGCGTTTTACAATTAAGGGACTTCATATACAGAGTCATAAATAACAATAGCAACCAAGATGTTAACAATTAAAACAAGAAGAGCGAAAGCCCTGCTCGCAAGAGCTTACAATCGATGAGGAGATGGAGGTGAGGGGGCAAAAAAGGGAAAATGAATATGAATACATTTATAATTTTCTATAGGATACACACTATATACTGTACATGTATTATACAGGGTGAGGCAAAAGTGTAATGTATAGAAAATTGACTTCCAGTGTGTGAAAGTATTAATTGGGGAGGAGGCTTCATAAGGCCAGGGACACGTGATGGAAAATTTAGCGGAAAAAAATCCACTGCAGTTTTTGCTGCATTTCCGCAGCAAAAAATGCTGAAAGAACGGCAACAAAACCGCATGTACTACATGCGTTTTTTGCTGTGGAAAAGCCAGCAGATTTCACCCTCTCAATTTCAAAGGATCCCCGCTGGATAAATTCATAAGCTACGGAATACCGCAGCTGTTCTGCTGTTTTTTATAGACAGCATGTTGATGAGAATTCAGAACTTCTCATCCACTTTGTTCGTACTGTACAGCATTGCGGATTTGCCCCACAGAGATCCGTAACGTTAAATCGGTTGCTAATCAGTCACACGTGACCCCGGCCGAAAAAAAAGTCTGTTAAAAACGTATAAACCATCCATTTTTAACAGTCATTTTTTCACTGATGCCCTTTTAAGAAATGGAGGTTAAAAACTGATCCATTCAATTGTATGGGCGCAGTCGGTCAGCGAACAAATTACTAGATAGAACATGTTCTATTTTTTCATGTTTGTTATTCACTGGCCGTCAAAAAAGCTGCCATGTGAATAACCCCATAGACGACCATTGGTCTTGGTTAAAAAAATGTCCATCAAACGTCCGTTTTTCACGTCGTGTCATGTGCATATAGCCTTAGGGTGGCTGCACACAGTGATTACGCAAGGATTTCATGGATAAAAACGCATTCACATGCACCGAGCAGCAGCAGCAGATTGTCGGGAAGGAAGCTCTCCTTCCCAACAGTCGGCTGCTCGCTCAATGGAGGAGAAGAGCTAAATTTACATGCAGTGATCACCTCCACAGTATGAGAACGAGCGGTTGCTATTGCAATTGCTCGTCCTCATGTAGCTACATTGATTCTGGGCAGCAGAGTGTTGTTTAGACCACACAATCTGCTGCCCAGAAATGATAATTTAGGTGCCTGCACAAAGGATCACCTGATGAACAAGTATTTCGGTCGTTCAACAGGTGATCAGTGGCAACTTTACACAGACAGATTGTCGGAAATGAGGGTTCGTAGGAACATTTTATCACGATAATCTGCCCAATAATCTGCCCGTCTAAATCCACCTTTATACAGTACCAGCAACATGAATGAGATTCGACAAATCTCATGCTTTTTTTTCTTAGGTGCAGAAATTGACCTGTCAGGAGGATTTTAAAATCCACCGCATGTCAATTGCTTGTGCAATTCTGCACCGTCTATAGCAGGGGTGCACAACGTTTTCTGATTGGGGGCCACATTGCCAGACTGAACCAATGATGAGGGCCGAAAATAAAATTTAAAAGGGTATTAGAAACTGAAATACTGTATTTATACCATATTGAGCACACAGTATATACCATTAATGTCTAGTTAGAGTTCCCGGACTCCCATCTAATGGGAGAATACATGGAAAATACATGTTAGCAGCCACAAGACATAGATAAACATGTCTATTATCAGATGGTTGGGGGCCGCACAGAATGGTATCAAGGGCCGCATGTGGCCCCCGGGCCGCAGGTTGTGCACCCCTGGTCTATAGTGTGGTTTTCCCACAAGACTTCAATGAGGTTGTTAACATAAACAGAAAATGCACACAAAAATCAGCATTTGCATTTTTGGCGTAGATTTCTTGCAGATTTTCTGCAACAAATCTGCACCATGTTCAGCCACCCTAAGACCACCAGCACACGTTGCGAAATATGCATGTTTTTATACAGCCTCTCTCCCAATTAACACTTTCACACTTTGCAAGTCAATTTTCTACAATTTACACCAGTTTGTGTAATTTGTACACCACAGCTTGTTCAGACTTGTGCCTGACCATGTATACAGCTAAAGGTGTTCAGATGTGCTAGTTGTACCCAGCACTCTACCTGGGCAACGGTATTTAGATTCAGGGTATGTCACTAGCCTTGCTGGCTGGATATAGCTTCGTCTTGCCAGCTTCCGAAGTACTAAAAAGTACTAGCGTGCGGAATCTAACAAGCCCCCGGGTTTTCACCAGAGCCCGCTGCAAGGCAGGTTGGATTTGTGTGGCTGGAGACTTGCAGGTCGCGTTGCCGTATGGAAGCAGTGGTTTTAGCAGAGGACCGGATCACCAGCAGGCTAGCAGAGACGAGGAGCGAACTGAAGTCTGGATAAACAGGAACCAAACAGGAGACAACTGAAGAGCTGGCGTACACCGGGGAAAAGACCTGATACTCTGGCATTGGTCAGATGCACAGAGCTGCCTTAAATGGGCCTCCGGATGAGGATCAGGTGCTGGACTGATGACAGGGGGGCGAGAGCACCAGCTACTGCAGAGTCTGCCGAAAGCGGCTGCTGGAATCACCGCAGAGTATGCTTTTATAGAGGATTCGCCAGCGACCACCGAGGGGGGCGGCCTCGCCGACGGGGTGAGTTTAGCGGCGCTCTGTGCCCAGATGTGACAGGGTAAGAGCAGAAAATTAAGGGGAGAAGGTTGATTTGATATGCCAGTCTTAATAAACCTTGCTGTCATACTTTGCGCCAGAATTATTAAGAGGTAATAATTCTGGTGCATTGCCGCGAGTTCCACACACCAGAAAAAGCAATCTATGTCCCCTACAAAGGGGGTTGGAGAGTACCTACTGCCATCATGCATGGTGTGTAGACACACAGGAACAACACCAGGTGTCATGTTGTAGGGCTGCATTAGCTATCATAACCATTCCCATCTGGTATTAGTGGAGGGAACATTGACCAGCCATCCTTTTGTCCAGGACATCGTGGATCTAGGCCTACTGGCTTTTATGACTTAGCTAGGAGATGTGGTGCCCGCACTACCCAACATACTCGTTAGAGTAACCAACAATGCCTAGTCAGCTCGCCAGCTGTCTCCCTCATCAGGAATGTCTGGGACTGGATGGGTCGATGGATCTCCCATGCACAGCTGCCAACAACCACCTTGGCTGATCTATTGGTTAAAGGAACCTGGAATGAGGTACCTCTAACAGCGGCGGCTGTGCGTCGCTGTTCTCCTGCTTACCGCAGTGGTCCTGGGCGCCGTGTTTAGCGGTGATCTGCTGCCTGTGCCTCCCCATTCACAGCTGCAATCCTGGGATATGTCCTTGCAGGTACTGTTTGTTCTGGGATCCACTCTATAGTATCCCTTCAGCCCTGGCCAAAGCATGCTTGCTGCTTCTTCCCTGCTTCTTCCCTGCAGCTTCTTCCTAGCCCTCCTGCATGTATATAAGTGGCTCAGCCCTATTCCCAGATGCCCCAGTGTCATGGACCTTGTATCCTGCAAAGGTTTCTGATTTATCTGCTTGTGTTTCTGTATACCCGACCCATGCTTGTGTTCCTGGACTCTGCTACCTGTTTGATCCCTGCCTGCTTGCCTTGACTCTCCTGTTGCCGACCTGGACTGCCTGACCTGTACCTGTGCCATATGCCCTGACCCATCATTTGGTCCTGCACTGTTGCTCCTCATTACGACTTGGCATTCTGACTACTTTTGTACCTCTTGTACCTTGCTTAGGTACCTCCTGGTCTGCCTGGACCAGCTGCCTCGTGTGCCAATCTTCCTCAAAAGGTAGCGACCTGGTGTTCCTCTCGAGAAAGCCTATCCCCACCACCAGGGGTACTGTGAAGAACTAGGGGTTCACTTAGACAACGCCTTAAAAGGAGGTAGGATGCGTGGTACGGTGGGTTCACACCTGCTGGTTCGTGACAGTACTACAGGAGGACATCTAGCATCTGCCAGAGTGGCAGCTTGTATCAAAGCAAAGGGAGATGCCACCCAGCATTAATGTGACCCTGTGTCAATAGCAATGTTTTCCAGGTGTTCTTTTTTCATTTTTCGGACATGTATATCAGCATATTTGTAACTGGATCCTATATGCGTGGTCATTTCAAATGATAGTTAAACGGCCTGCTACTGATTTTGAACTGGTGCCCAGAAGCTTAAAGTGGTTGTCTCATTAAATCATCCGTTTCTTAGGACCTTTTCAGATGGCCAATCTGCTGTTTAGAACAGGACTGAACACAGAACTATGTAATTGGTTAGGTAGGTAGGTAGGTATCTTCATGTGAGTGATTTTTTACACTGACCTAAGTCAGGGTCGCCAACGAGAATTTTTTTTTTCTGGACAACTTATTCCAAATTACAGACTGCCAACATTTTTTATGGACAAATTGGAAAACAATAAAATTATAAAGATTATAAGTAATTCATGTTTATAGCTCAATATACTGATTAGAGCTTATTAGCAGCATTTGCTGCAAGCTGTAAAATGTTGATAATTACCACCAAAATAGTCTAGCCAAGTACCACCAGCCTCAAAAAAATTACAGACACCTCTATTTATTTTTTTTACGGACACAGGAAAAAAGTAATCTATTATTAAGGACTGTCCAGAATTTTCCGGACGGTTGGCAACCCTGACCTTAGATCTGTGTGCCAAGGAAGTCTCAGCATGTATCATTCTTTTCTGATTTCCCACATAACTCATTTACTCAAGTGAATGCGTCTGTGAGGAAAATAGACCACACACAGATCTACACACACATCCATGTGCGGTCCATTTAAAAACTGTCCATATTCCAGAAGGTGAACATGGATGATTTCCTGTCATCCATCTGAAAGCACCCTATGTGAAAGCCAGGCTGATGATGAGTTAATCGCTGCAGGTCTAGCTTCTCAACACCATGATGATGAGACGCTATTGCCAATTCTCCTGCAGAAATGTAGTATTACAGGATTACATAGCAGTCATAGAAATGAATGAAAGAGAGTGAAAGAGAAGCTTTCTGTACGTGTTTCCATCTAAATTAATAGTATGGCAACCCTTTCCTTTAAGGGTATGTTAACATGGCGAGGATTTGTACTAGGCAAACAGCTATGGATTATGAAGAAAATACATGGCAGAAATCTGCAGCTGAAACTTGCCTTTTTGATGCAGATTTCTTGCTCCGTTCAATTATAATGGCTGTAATGCACAGCTTTTTAGCACACAATATAGATCAATAGAGAACATTCTGCAGATTACAAAAATTTGTGGTATGGTCTAAGTAGGTTTTGCATGGAGAATATGAAGGGGTTTAAAGTCTCCCATTCATGCCATTGTCCGAATTTAGGCAAAGATTCCACACTTAAAACCATGATAGAATCCACAAAGTGTGAAGATGACCTAACTTTCTTATCAAGCTAAGCTGGGTTGGAGTCCGCTCAGTCAGTTACCTAGCAACAAGGTGAGTGAGGAATTAGGTGACAACAGCTAGTCTACAGGAGCATGTGAGGAGCATATTACTGGGGGCACATAACGGGAATAATTACTATGTGGAGCAGTAAGGGGACTTGGTGGGATTAGGTGTATAGTTATGTTTTGGGTGGAGTTAGAGGCGTGGCCTAGTTCAGAAAAAAATTGCCCCTCCTTGTTCATTTACAAAGTTTGGAGTTATGGCAGACTCATGGGGGGTGTGGAGGTGTCGGACCCCCTCCAATCGTATATTGAAGATCTATCCTGAGGATAGTCCATCAATATGTGGATCCCAGAAAACCTCTTTAATAAATTAAGTTAAAGGTAATTAAAGCAATAAAAGTGCAAAAGATGCATCTTCAGAAGTGCACAGGAATACAGGGAGCTGCAAAAACAGGTGTCAGTGTCTTTCAAAGCAGGCATCTAGTCATATTATATCGAAAAGACATTCAAGGACACAAAAGTAATAACGATAGCCCCAGTGTCCACTCAAACCTAAGATTAATCCATAAATTGGTTCTATAAGGTTTTTCAGAAAGCAAATGGAAAACTTAAAGTCACATCAGGGTGGTCAGAATAAAATGGAAAACTATAATCTTATTCTTTCCAACAGGCATGCACTGTCCCTGTTTGATAGCCATTAGTTCACATTGATTTTTTTAGGGGAAACCTACAAAAAGGCATCGCCTAAAAAAGACACTGATGGTTAGGAAGTTCTCCATGACTGGATTGGGAGTAGATAGCAGGAAGGGAGGTTTACAATGGGTTACTAGAGCTTTGAGAGGAAGGGAGATGGGATCATAATATGAAAAAAGGAGAAGAAGGCAGAAAAAAGCTTCAGTCTGTTAGTTCTTTAAAAGATGAAGGGGAAGGTACTACTGTACTCAAGGAAGGTAGCGATAACTTGGGACACATGGTCTGTGTTCTTTTATATGACAGATTTTAGGGAACAAAATGGATCTCTTCCATCTCTGAAGCAATGTCATTTACAATTAAAATTTCCTTTTGCACTTTTTGGGAGGCAATACAGATAAGTGGTGAATTAGTGTGCCCTTGGGTTAAGGTTCTTCAAAGGTCAGGTCAATAGAATTGCGCATAATTACAATTTTTTTGTCCAGCAATGGTTTGTAGCTATGTAACATTGGGGAGGGGCATTTTAAGCTTTCTTCTTCCATTCATTTTGTCCGGAAATCTCATGAGGCATTTAGGGGTGCACTCCAGGGGGGTCTCTTGACTCTGTCTAACACATTGCTAGCAGGGGGACAAGTGGGGTGGCTGCCCAGAGCCCACTGACAAGGTAGGACTCAACTGTGTCAGGACCCACAGGACACTGGAACAGCAGGGAACCATAGCTTCCTATGCACTGATGATGTCACTATATGGCACCACAAGAGCCGGGATGCTAACTGTGCAAAGAGGGAACGCTGCCCTCATCGAGGGGTCAATGTAAAGTGATTGCAAAGGTTTTTTCCTTATGGCAATTCTTTGTGGTGCATGAGTGGGCAATATTATTTATTGAGGGGCAAACGTGGTATTAATATTTATGTAAGGGCAAAAGGGGCGTTATTATTTTTTAAGGGTATTGTTATTTATTCAGGGGCATTATTATATATTTAGGGGGCACGAATGGCGTTATTATTTATTCAGGGGCAACAGAGGGTATTACTGATTATAAAGTAGAAACATGGATTATGATTAGATGTTGCGTGCCAAACAAGGGGACATCTTAATTTTTAGGCGACACTCAGGGGATTATCACTTTTTAGTGGACATTAGGGAGGTATTATTACTTTTTAAGAGGCACTCAATATTATTATTTTATAAGGGGCACTCATGGGGCATAATTACATTCAAAGGAACCTAGACTGGGCATTATTACTTCTAGGGGTCAAAAAGGAGGCACTATTTTATAGGCATTATTACTTTCTAGATGGTACAAAGGTTCATTATTACTGTCACAGGGCACATAGGGGGCAAAAAGCTATGCATCAGAAACAGTGGTGAGCATTATTACTTTGTGGAGACACCAACGGTCGGACCCCATCGATCAGATACTATCCAGAGGATAGTGCATCAATTCTAAAATCTCGAAAAAAAAAACCTAATAATAGGCTGAGGCAATATTAGGAAGTGAAGAGGTCAAAGAGTGGAACAGAATAAAAGTAAACCATCGCCCTTTAAATTTCAGCACCTGCTATCTAATCTGGTTAGTAAGTTAATTGTTTTCGCAAAACTGCATTTGAACCTGTACCCATGTGAACCGCCATAAGCAGAGGCCATGCAAGCGAGAGAGCTGAAGGCCTGAAGCCATTTGTTGCATCAGGCAGCAAAACAAAGCTAACCAGATGAAAATTCAGCGTGCATCAATGACGGGTTGTCCTCCCTTGCCCCATGGCTATGTAAAGCTGGCAGCTGCTGACCCTGAAGAAGCATTGCATCTGGCTTAGTCATAGCGTAGACCAGGCTTGACAACTCTAAAGGTGGCTCAGCCATTTAATTATGTAAAAAATATTTTTAAAAATGAGCGATTATTTTAATATTAGTTAGAGCCAATCTAATAATGTTGGAGGCCTGATTTCTGCTAAAACCCTGTAATCCTCCCTATGGTAAATCACAATGCATTTGACATCTGTTATCTGTCTTTCCTGATTTTTAATCTCTCTGTTGCCTTGGCTCAGTATAATCCCCCCGAACCTCGCAATCTGATCATAAAACAGCATTAACTGGCTAAAACATTACAAGAGATGCTGAAACTACAGAAATGACTACATAAGAGACGGAAACCACAGGCAAATGATGCTGACTTATTAACTATTTATTACCCAGGGGCGGGTAACATTTCTTATAAACTGTTGTTTAGCTATATCATATAAAACAAAATAATTTATTTAAAATGTTCAGAAATCAAAGACTGTATGCTTTATTTAAATATACCGTTCACCTACTTTGTATATACAGTATTTTAGCCATAATTGTATTAATATTTTCTTGTATGCTGTATTAACATTTAAAGGGAACCTGTCACTATGAAAATGCCATACATCCAGAAGCACGTTCTAGAGCAGGAGAAGCTGAGCAGATTAATATATAGTTTCATGGGAAAAGATTCAGTAAAACTTGTATTTTATTCATTTAAATCTCTGCTCATTTTGAGCTTTGAAGTCAGGAAGGTGGTCCTATCAGTGATTAACAGCTATCTATATTTCCAGCTGCAGTTAGTGCTCACATAACATTCCTAGCCATAGTCGGATTCCTTATAGCACACCTTAATAAAATTCAAGCAGCAGTGCACCCATAAAAGTTCCAATGACAGAGAATACAGAGCCTTCTTAAAGTTCTAACTGTCACGGTGCGGTTCACTGTGACAGTTGGGGCCGTGTAGGCTGGCTGCTTGCTCTCTCGTGTACTGGCTACAGGCCGAAACCTGTGTACGCTGGTTGCTTGGGGTTGCTTGCTGGCTGAGGTGTTCTGTGTGAACTGTTTGTGTCTCCCCACCTCCATATCTCTGTGGTTCCTGTCTCTGGTGCCGTGAAGGCTGGCTGCATGCGCTTTGTGTACTGGCTGGTTCTGTGATGTGTGCTGGCTTCAGCCTTGTGTGTGACCATGGTCTCAGTATAGATGCATTTGTGTTTGTATCACTGTGCGGTTCTGTCACTCCTTGTTATGTAGGCGGACTGCCTGTAACCTCATACTGACTACAGTTATCCTGTGTATGCTGGTTGTCGTTTGGGGCGTGCTGGTTGAAGCATTCTGTGACTGGTGTGAACTGACACTTGTGATTGTTTTATGGTTCTTGGTACTCCCTGGTCTGTTCCTGGGTGTGGCTTTTCAGGTGCCTTCGTTATGCAGCTATGTCAACCTGTGAGCTGTGGGGCTTGGGGTCAGTCTGTCTTTTGCCTTGCTGGGTGTAGCCCCTTGCTGCTGACCCAGGGGTTTTTTGCCATTTGCCCTTCTATGTGGTGGCACCTGGTAAAGCATTGATGTTGGATCCTCTCTGTTTCATGTATAGCCTGGCAGTGTAACTGCTTCTGATACTGTCTGTTCCATGTACAGCTTGGCAGTACTAAACTGCTTCTGTTCTTGTCTGTTCCATATATAGCTTGGCAGTACTAAACTGCTTCTGATCCTGTCCGTTCCATGTACAGCTTGGCAGTACAAAACTGTTTCTGATCTTGTCCGTTCCATGTACAGCTTGGCAGTGCTAAACACATTACGTAGATGGTAGACCGGTGGTGGGTTTGGCTTATATAATTTTAACGTGTACTGTAGGGCCAGCTTTAGCGCTACCTCTCAGTCTGTCCATGGTACATTGGTCATAGGCATCAAACAGAAGCATGCTTTCAATTAAGCTGTGCGCTTCAGTATCCGGCACAGGCGCAGTACACCAGCAGAGGCTCACCAGCAGTTCTCTCCTGTACTGCGAGCCTCTTCCCTGTACAGCGCTTGCGCCGGATACGGAAGTGCACAGCATAGAGCAAGACTTTAGGAGCAGTCAGGTGTGATGACGTTTTTACTGCCTGGTCCTCTCAATTGAAGTGCAGAGGGTGCGGCTGTTGCAGGGAAAGCAGAGCCTCTAGGTGTAGTGGAAACAGCCCCGTTGCTCCTAGAGGCTCATTTGTATATATTAAAAGTTCATTTTTCTCAGCAATGCAGGTACAAATCTCCTGACAGATGCCCTTTAAACTTGATGTTTAAGTGTATCATGTTAGTGGTACGTGTCCGCATATAGCCTATAGTTGTCCAATCAGTGTTGACTGTCAGATTGTGTAGGGACATGCCTTGTCAACAAGTTTTAAGTTATTCATAGATTTCTAGGAGGGATTACAAAGGACTAGCACAGCAGCATTCTAAAAACATATGCACTAGACCTGTTATTTTATAAGGAATACATATATTTACTAAATCAGACACGTCTTGAGAGGTGGCTGATGCTGTTCAAAGCTGTAATCCACATTAAAATAGAGTTAGAATACCCTTAGGGGGGCATTTGTGCCAGAGATATGGAGGACAAATTCTGCAAATTTTGGTGCATGATTCATTATGCAAAAATGTTGCAACTTTTTTTTATTTTCAGCCACTTTTGGCAAACGTGGGAGGAAAAGTGAGCATGGTTAGCTATGGTTATTACGCACACATCAGATTTATCAATGGTGACTTTTTTCTAAAAAGTCTCTCATTCTTGGGTCCCATGCATACGACCATATTTTTGCCCGCATCTGATCTGAATTTTTGGCTGATTGATTTACTTCAGTGGGGCCACAAAAATGTCCGTATGTTCGATCCACAGCCCCACAAGAGAAATTGAACATGTCCTATTCTCGTTTTGTAGATAAGAATACACATTTGTAACATAGTGCAGGAATTTGCGAAGAGACAAACAGATGCGGTCATGTGCATGGAGCCTTACTCCTGTAGTGGAATGGCATAAAAAAACTAGAGGAGCAGCTCTAGACAAAAGTGTTGTGGTTAAAAATGTGGCAAATTTATCGAACGTTGTATGCATTTTGGTAAATTTGGTGCAAATTATGGCAAAGCAAAACTTACAAAAATTCCCCCATAATACAGTAAATTCTCACTCTGAATTTTCTCATGGCAGTAAACACAAGACTTCTAAGCAAGAATGACACCATGAGCCAACTGGGTGGATTCCCTGTAGATGGTTTCCCTCTATCCAACCAAAATAGAGATCATGATGTTTGAAAATGAGCAATCCATACCCTTTATTATTCATTTACTATTATATCACAGGATTTTACTTGTCTTAATTTATTTTAATTTTACATTGCTTTACTTAATTATGAGCATATTTTATTCATTTATAGGCTAATCCATCCACAGTGATGTTGTCGAAGCAATAGTTCATATCAATGAACACTGTACATCATCATGAAATGACTACAGCAACAAATGACAAAATAAATCTACAAGGAAAAAAAACAATAGCTCTGGCATGTGAGGCGATTAAATCCTTCGGATGCCCATTCCATTAGTGACAGTGGGTATTCTCTACAGCAGTCCTCCAGAATGGAAAAGCAGTGTGGTGTAAAGTGAAAGACGAAGAAACATTATTCAGGGAAGCTCCAAGAATAGATGTGCTCTAAAACCGATCCGGCCAATGGCAGTTAAAATAGTATTCCTTTGTATTGTTCTACGTCTTATATTTTTGTGTTTGTTTGTTACACTTTCTTTTTTGACCTTATTTTACCCCATACAAATTATTTTAGCCATTGCATCGAATGGATTAGATGTATATACATTTGTGATAAAAATCTGCCACACAATGAAGTACAATAAGTTGAAAGGCTCTAAGAAGAATAGCAAATCAATAAGCTTTTTGCCAAGTCATTGGTTTCACAGTTACTATTATTTTCATTGCTCGCCAAGTAAACTCCTTACTGCCAGCTACAAACTTAACCCCTATGGTTCTTTTGCAAAATTCCTCCTGGAAACAATCCTGCTTTGAATAAGTGAAATAAATCAACTATACATGAAAACACAAGGAATATCAAAGAGCTAATATAATGGGGCATTGCGTGTCAAGTATCCCTTGCTGATTTCTGGAAGCTGTCATGCATTCCCCTTTGCATCTCCATGTGTGTGGTTACATTACACTGTATCCCATCCATATATCGCATAGACCTCAAGTATTCAGTTATAGGGACATAATACTAAATAGCACGACTACATTACTGTGCAGTACGAACCATAAGTCATTGGGGGAGATTTACTAAGACTAGCGTTTTTCTATGACAGACTCAGTAAAAAGTGCACTGGAGTAATAAATTTGGCGCATCTTCTGGAAATCCGTGCACCAGAAACTGTATTCTGCGCCAGCTAGAGGCTGGTGTAGATTTCAGCTCAATTTATGCCAGTTTCTGGCTTAAATTATAGTAAATCTAGCGGGCTGCAGTAGGGAACATCCCTTCCCATCACTTTTTTAAAAAGTAGTGAGTAATTCAATAAATAATTACATTAATAACATAATAATTAATTAATATAATAAATTAATAACAAAAGACAACATACCCACACTCTCAAAGCACTACATAGAAAATCTATCTGTAAACTAATGCCACATTAGATATTACAAGTAACATGAGGTTTTTAACAAATATATTTAATTTAAAAAATATCTGTACCCACCGACCACGGCAAGGGGACCTCAGTCCATGTGGGAGCCTATCCTATTAATACCTATCTCCATGACGTATGGGCATCTAGATTCAGAAGAACAGACCCCACTCATAAACGGTGTTGCTACAATTGTTACCTCGGTGTGCCATTGGCCATCCAATGAGAGGAAGAGCAGACTCAGTTATATGTATCACACTAAGTGCATTCAGACATGGAGGCCGTGTACCTTCACGTATCTATTTATCATATTGTGCAAGATGTGTTTATCAAATTATGGCACAAATAATCTGCAATTTTTTTTAACCCATTGTTCTGGCATAAAAACATTGACAAATCTCCACTATATACTGTGTCTCGGTACATACAGCGCTGCCGGCCCATCTCCTTCATCTTTTTCTACATCAGTGTATGGGATGGAACTATAAGGTAGCTGTGAGGGAGCTGGCATAGCTTAAAGCATGTCACACGACCGGCAGCACAGAGGGATTAAGACTGGGGTATAAATCGTTGGTCTTAATAAATGTCCCCTTATGGATTTTAATGTTGTGTTGGACGCCTCATTTTCTGAAGATGTTGCCCCGAGGATTGTTGTATTGGCATCTGTATTGACTGACTCAAGCCTTGTTTCTTATTGCACCACCTTCCATATTGTGGGCACTATGGGCTGTTTACTAGTGACAATAGCAGCACACCAACGATGCACTTCATAAGAAGCTTTAATTATAGGCTTATATTTTTTTCTTTTCTTCTTTCTTTTTTCCCAAGGAGGGTTGCTTGGCCTTTAAGACTACCTACGACAACTAGGCAGTCTCCACAAGAATAATCTTACTTCCCCCAGACTCATTTTTACAAAACATATCAAGGAAAATTTACTAATAGCATCTAACATTTAGACTGTGTACAGATGGACCACACATTCTAAAAATGCGCCAGATGTATCACAGTGGTTCAGGCTAGGTAATATATTTGGTGCACCTTTAAACTTAGCTTAAAGGGAACCGGTCATCTCCGAAACACCCCCTGAACTAGAGTAAGTGTTGTATAGTATAAGTGATGCTGAATCCAAATATGTAAGTTTTATCTTCATACTCATTTTCATTCCAATGCTGTGCTCCCACAAACCTGCAGTAAAATGCACTCAGTGGACTCCAGTGCTCACTCACATAATGGAAAGGACTCAAAGAAGAGTCCTCTCAATGCATTTTACTGCTGGGTCGTGGGAGCACAGCGTCGGAATGGAAGTGAGTATGAAGATAAAACTTACATATTCGGATTCAGCATCACTTACACTATACAACACTTACTCTAGTTCAGGGGGTGTTTCGGAGATGACCAGTTCCCTTTAAACATTTTGGCACAATATTTAGCCATGCCTCCTGTCCCAAAAAGCAATGCCGTTGTTGAAAAAGGCATAACAATTGTCTAAAACACATAATAAATTTGAGTTTGAGAATCTTTTAGCTCCGAGATCAGCAACCTCCGGCGCTACAGCTGTTGTGAAACTACAACTCCAAGCATGTAAACATGCTTGGCTGTTCTACTAAATCCCAAAGAAGTGAAGGAAGCATTCTAGGAGTTGTAGTTTCTGAATAGCTGGAGTGCATGAGGTTGCTGATCCCTGGTTTAGCTGCTATGGTTGCTTATTTGTCAGCTAGCCCCCCCATCTGTGCAGGGTTGCACCACCAAGGAGGCCAGGTGAGGCGATTGCCTCAGGCAACACCAGGTAGGGGAAATAGGGGGCAGCTGAAGGGCCATGGGCAATAAGCGCTTTCATTGTGGCAAAGGGGTTAGGTTAAGAAATTTGCATTCGGAAGGAGGGGCGCCGTTTCAGTTTTTGCCTCAGGCAGCAAAAAGGTTAGGTGCACCTCTGCTTCTGTGATACCAAGCAAAAGGTGTTGGCCTTTCTTATGGACTCATCACTCTTCCTGGCCATTTTATTTTCTTCCTTTTTCTTTTTTAATCCCACCCCCTCCTTTCCTAGTTCACTTTTTTTTCTATTGCTCTATTTCTTGACTCATTTTTTATGGTATTTTGGTGCATTTGTCAGCTGCCAAGTTACATTCTATTTATTACATTTATACAGTGTACACCCACTATTTGTATACATTTTATTTTATATACCGGGATTGCCCAACCTGCGGTCCTCCAGCATGCCTGGATAGCTGTAGGCTGGAGGGCCGCAGGTTGGACATCCATGTTATAAACCAATGATCCTACCTGGTTTGGTTTGGGAATTCTTTCTATTTTTCAGAATAAAAACAGATGACACCTAAAGCACATAATAAATGTGCAGGGTATGGCCACCAGTTTTTGATACGAATTAAGCCAAAATTCTGGCACATTTAGCTTAGTAGATTTCTTCCATTATTTTTTCTATTGGAATCATTTTATGAAAATTATCCTGTTCGTACAATAATAAAATGTTACAAAAAGTAAAAAGTTACAAAGGAAAAAAAAAACTTCCTGCTTTATTATGTAATAAATATAAATTGAAAAAAATGGAACCGCTGTAGATGCATCGATAACAAACCAAAGCATAAAGTAATCATTTTATCTAATCGGCACAATGCCAGAATTTCTTTTTATCCATCTCCTGAAAAAAAAGGAAAAAAGCTATTTAAAAGATACGTAGCTCTATGGATGGAGAATAAAACTGTTATGGGGATCTTTGAATGCAGTATTTTATTGTGCAAAAGCAGTAAAGCATAGAAAATATACATTTACAAAAATGAAAAAATGAAAAAAATGATGTGTGGACATAGGACAATCCCTTTAAAGGGGTTGTCCCACGAAAAATATTCTACAGTTTTCAAACCAGCACCTGGATCTGAATAGTTTTGTAATTGCATATAATTAAAAATTTAGCATAGCCACTGAGTTATTTAATAAAATGTATCTGTATCTCGCCACCTGCTGTTTTCTTATTTCTTTGTCCTGCTCTCTGAGAAGGCCGCACATGCTCAGTTTCATCCTTCAACTGCCTCCTGAGCTGTGATAGGGAGAGCACGGACACGCCCCCTTAGCTGCAGTGAAAAAGACACTTCCCTTCAGCTGCTAGCTCAATATCAATCTAGCAGACCAATGAATGTGGAGATCTCTGGATCCATGTGAGGTACAGGGCTGGTTCTATCTTTATTAGAAAGATATTGTCATGTGCTGTATGATGTCTGATTTTCAATTTTTACATTATTCATGGGATAACCCCTTTAAGGATGGGTTGTACATTTATGTCAGCCACATATACAAACAGGTCTCTATCAATGAAGTATAAAAACAGGAAGAATAACATATATGTACATTCATGGGCCCACTTGTGTGCCACATCTGATTTGTTACTAAGATGCCTTGGGTCCAGCAGATGAAATGATTCCAAGGAATGACTTCCCATCTATGTAAAAAATGTGCACTTCAACATCATGATCTATGTCAATAAGGTCTAATGGATTATTTGAGAATTACCTATGGGGTTATATTCTGCTGGACCTTCTTTAGGTCCTCTGGTCTCTGGTGGGCCAACTTTACATCATACACCTCAAGCACAGGAACATTACTGCACACGTCAGAAGGTTAGGTGTTAACTGCACATGCCTGAACAGTCAAGTAATCCTACACTAGAAACCAGGATTACAATATGAGAAAGTCAGTATGGGATTACTTGACTATTCCCGCTTGCACAGTTAACACCTCACCTCCTGACATGCACAGGAATGTACCTGAGCTTGCTTTGAATCAGGGGAGTAGCTATATGCTATGAATATGAAATGTGCAGTAACGTTCTGAGAGTGCTATGTCCCACGTCATGAAGTCTGCCGCATACAGCAGATTCCTGATTCCAGACCACAGTTCCCATGAGGCCAGATCTCAAGCTTAGTAAAACACAGTGATTGGGTAATACGTTGTCCCTCTTTATTCATGCTGCTGCTGGAGGTTCAGTTATGTTAATTGCCAGATGTAATGTAAAAAGGACCTGTCATCTCCTCTGACATTTCTGTTTTAGTAACTATGAAACAACAATTCTGGAAAATCAATTCTTATTACTCTATGTTGTGCTAATTCTTTATTATTCCTTCTAGTTTATAAATGAATTTATAGTAATTCTCAATAAAAGTCTAACTGGGTTTGGGTTGGGGATGTGTCCCTATACAGTCTGAGTCTGACACTGGCAGCACTGATTGGATAATGTCAGATTGTGAAGGGACTCCCCCTCTCCATACTGGTAACACTCAGACTTTTATTCAGAATTGCTAGCAATTAATTTCTAAACTTCTAGAATGAATAATAAAAGGTAACACAACATTGAGTCATAAGAATAGATGCTCCAGAATTGTTATTACATGGGGGATGCAAGTGGTTACTAAACCAGACCTGTCAGGAGAGGTGACAGGTCCTCCTTAATTTGGTATATATATTTGCACATTGTTTCACTGCTTGAAAAAAGGCTTAAAGAGGAGCTGTCACCTCTACTAACATTTCTGTTTTAGTAACTAGTTGCACTCTCCATGTAATAACAATTCTGGAGCATCTGTTCTTATGTCTCTATGTTATGCCATTCCTTTATTATTTCTACTAGAGGTTATGAATGAATTGTTAGCAGCTTGCAGTAACGGTACAGCTTAGTGTTACCAGTTTAGGGGTGTGTCCCTGCACAGTCTGACACCAGCAGCATTAATTGGACAGAGTCAGACACACCCACTACTGGTAACACCCAGCAATACCTTTACTGGAGACTGGATCACTTTTTAACATGTAAATGGCAGTCATTTTTATTATCTATACCATGAACATTTTTAATAGTAGGACATCCCCTTTAAAACCTATATCTATGTACATTCCTATATCTAATCCTATATATAGGGATTACACCGTGTTTTCTGTTTCACACTGACAGAAAAATACAGCTTTAACAGTAATAATGAAATAAATATTTTTCACAAAGCTCTTCATTTAAACAGGGTCATGACATTTCTTTTCATGGAAGGCCTATAACGGCTTTCACCATTGTATTTATTTCTGCTGACAGACTATTTTGACCTCAGACATAATGATGTGAAATTGAGGTTAAAAGATGCTAAAATTGACCTTTGTGATAATAATTATTAATATGCCAGAGGATGGTATTAAAGATTCCTTCTTGGACTACAGTACGGATAACATTTTAAGTACATTAGAATAAAGGTGGTAACGTGTTGGATTAGTGTTCAAGACAAAAGGAAGTCCATGATGAGCTCTCGTTGAGGACTTCTATTGTTTCTGCTCTTCACAGGAACATTGAAGTGGTCAGCAGTGTCTAATTTTCTCAAAGCTATTCACATTATTAGAAACTCCTAGGCTAAAAGGCAAAGCCTTTTAATATTCTAGTGAACCATTTTTTAGTTATCCTGGTGTCCAAAGATGAAAACCATTAATGGCCGTCATTAGAGGAAATAATAGGAGATACTTGAATCTCCTGGGCTCAGATGTAGAATCTGTTCAGGGCCCCCACTCCCCATTCCATCACTAACAGTGCTTTTTTTGGGATAAAAGGTGAAAACCATAAAGCATTAGTGAGGTATGTCTATCCTAATTCTTTGGCATCTCAAAAAGCACCAAATTTATTAAGCGGCATGCACCTTTTAATAAATTTGCTGCAAGTTTAAGTCAGTGATGTACATAGAGAAGTAAAGGCCCCATAGCAAAGATCAAACCAGGTCCCACATAAGACAGAAGGATTTCTGCCTAAACCCTTTTCAATGACCCTTAGACCATTTTTTCCACTGCCTAATTTGCTAAAAGTTATTCCTTTAGAGGATAGAGTCCTGACCAAGTTTTTACCTCCATTAGAAGAGGAAATGATCCCAACTAAGACTGGCTAAGACCCTCTTATTCTGGGCCCCATAGGAGTCGCATGGTCTGCTGCTATGGTAGTTACGATCCTGGTATAAGTTTAATATCTCCTTTACTGGTGTAAGATATGCCAGCCCTAATAAATGTGGGCCAGAGTGTTACAGCATTGATTTGACATACTGTATCATGTATCATACTGTTTCAGCACGTTCAATGCACATGTAGTGGAATTCCTGCAGAATTTCCTTGTGAAGGAAAATCTGTAGAGGATTACCGTACAATATGTGTGAATAAATCTCATTTACAGGCTGCAGTGGAGA
Source organism: Rhinella marina (assembly GCA_900303285.1). Classification (NCBI taxonomy): domain Eukaryota; kingdom Metazoa; phylum Chordata; class Amphibia; order Anura; family Bufonidae; genus Rhinella; species Rhinella marina. The sequence continues at coordinate 2,408 of ONZH01029242.1, read as the reverse complement.
TGAAGCCTTGAGGCCCACCATTACTCTGATCGCCTCCACTGGAAAAGTATAACTCTTCACTTCTGGACTACTTCCAGCTCACAGTCAGCCCCTATACCAGGGGTTCACAACTAGAGATGAGCGAATCTATTCGTCGATACATTGATTCGTATCGAATCTTGGAAATTTTCAGCTGCAAAGCGAATCCGAATATTAGGTGATTCACTCCGTTAAGATTCACAAATGTTTCTAAGGCTTTCTACACATTCGCTACGTACTTGTCCGATAAATTGTACACTAATGCTACGTATAAGTTACTCTATACGCTGTTGCGTACAAATTCAAGTAATTAGCAAACTTTTACTGTTAGTTCGTTATTCGTGCGCAAAAGCCCGGGAAGAAAGCGGTCACCTGACCTAGTGCACAGGGCTTGCTCTGATTGGCTCAGGCTCGGTAAGCCAGTGACGCATCACTTCTGCTGTGACTGCTGAGACGAGCAGAAGCACTGTGTGTGAAGTTCTGAGACACTGAGACCTGGAATCCATATTACACATCAGGGATACTGCAGGGCAAGTGCAGGGCTAGTAATTAATCAGGCAGGGAGAGAGATAGGGAGAGACACAGGGAGAGAGAAAGGGACAAAGACAAAGACCCGCTGCAGGGCCACAGAGTTAAGTGAAAAATGTCTGGAATGGATAAGCAAAAGAGGTCCAGTTCCAACCAGACCTCGAGCTCTAAAAAAAAGGAGAAGGTGGCACAGGGCAGCAGTGTAGTATTCACAATACTTGGCCGGTGTTCCACCGGGCTAACCCACCAAGGAGCAAAATTGTAGTGGAGGAGAAAGTGGATGAGGTAGTGGAGTGGATGGCACGCTCATCTCAGTCTTAGCCGGATGATCTGCTGTCATCTGCTGATACAGTATCCATATGTAGCCAGGGGTCAGACTCAGAGCGTTCCTCCTGCTTCACCATTCCTCTCCAGCAAAGCACGTCATTTTCGTACACAATTTGTACGCTCATGCGTACGTGTTCAAAGAAGTTGCGTATGTTTTAAAACTGAACGTTAGCTATTAGTGCACAAATGTTTGCTAAACGCCACATAATAACGCATATTTTGTATGCAGATTCAACGAATATATTTGTCGAATATACAAATCTTATGAAAAGTTTGCCGAATGTTCGGCGAATAAAATTTTGTATGATTCACTCATCTCTATTCACAACCTCCGGGCCGGGGGCCACATGCGTCACTTGAAACCATTCTGTGCAGCCCCAAACCATCTGGTAACAGACATGTATATCTATGTCTTGTGGCTGCTCAAATGTATTTTTAATGTATTCTCCTATTAGATGGGAGTCCTACTAGACATTAATAGTATACACTGTATGTTCAATATGCCATAAATACAGTATTTCAGTTGTTAATACCCCTTTAAATGTTATTTTCGGCCCTTAACGTTGGTTCAGTTTGATAATGTGGCCCCCAGCCAGAAAACATAGTGCACCCTTGCCCTAAACCCCTGCCCTATACCATCCATAAACTTGGAGCTACTGACCTAGCTCTATGAAGTAGTAGTACACGTAGACCTTACACCCGGGACCCCCGCTGATCAGCTGCTTGAGAAGGAACCAGCGCTCCCAGCAGCCTGCACCCTTCTCTCAACCTTCCCTAGGTCATGTTTATTGGTCACATGGCATATTGGACTATTCTATTAGGGGCCGGGCCAGAATGTACACGGCTGGTATCTGTGTTTTGCAGATCTTCACTTTGCAAACTGCAAAACATCCAACGGTTGAGCCCTTAATCATGGAGTCTAGTTGCAGTGACCCCTGATGATCACTAGAACAAAGAGGTAGTATTGCTAGGCTAAGACCAGAGCCCATTCCACCCCTGTTGGCAGGGGTGCACCACCAATGAGGCCAGGTAAGGCAATCGCCTCAGGCAGCACCAGGAAGGGGCATGAGGGGGGCAGCAGAAGGGGCATGAGGGGGGCAGCAGAAGGGCCATGGGGAATGAGACTTTCATTGTGGCAAAGTAGTTAGGTTAAAAAATTGGCATAGGGAGGGGATGCTGTTTCAGTTTTCACCTCAGGCAGCAAAAAGGCTAGGTGCACCCCTGCCTGTCAGCATTTCTTGAACTGAATATGGACTAAGTCACATATAACACACATATAATACATGCTCAGGCAACCCTACTTCTCCATCGAAGAATGTGGAAACTGCATGTCAAATTTTGACATCACTATGATATAATACTGTACATATTTCTTTCAAAAAAATTATAAGGAGAACACCAGCTCTTTAAAAGGACTGTGTCCACTAACAGTCATTACATATTACAGATAACAAAATCTACCTATAAATAGAGATGAGCGAGTAGTGAAATATTCGAAAGTTCGAAATTCGATTCGAATAGACTGCGAAATTCGA